>CM034237.1:13041689-13397145 GCA_019916065.1 Vitellaria paradoxa
AGTCAATGCTTAATTTTCTCTGTTTTCCTTACACCCTCGATTATTTACGTAACTTAAAAAAGGTATAATATGGAAGCCAAAAGCTTTGGGAACTTGCATAAGGAATTAATGAGCATAATTCATTTTTACTTGAAAAACTTCAGAAACAAATTAATGTTGAGTGACATTCAAAAGTTAAATTTGAATAAATGATTTATCGTTATCATTGTGAATTTGTCAAATTATTTTTTTTTATCACTCCACCGGATAATTTGACTAATTTTAATTGTCTTAAAATTAATGATCGAGTACGCCTCTATTAATTTGAGTACTCGAACTAACAAATACTGGGGAGTAAACCCAAATTTTTACTAGTTAAGTTACTTCTCCAGGTTTTGTTTGTCAAACATTAAGATGAGTACTTCTCTTTATAATCAAGAATCTAAACCATCTTTATTTTAAATAAATTTTATAAAAGGTGACAATAATGCCAAAACATAAATTATTAATGTTAGAGTTTCATTTGATATTTTTTTTATTATTGACAAAATTATCCCCTTACCTTCTTTTCATTTTCTCTTTTCTAAATTAATATCACTATCCTCATTTACTCATTTCTATTTCTTTATCTCTCTTTAAAAAATAATTAGATTCTATTTCCTAAATTATTTCTTTTATCCTCACTTATTTGTATTTTTTCAGATGATTTTATTAAAACTTGTCATTAAAAATAACATTCTTTAATCATGCAGGCCACGACCCGCCTAAGAGAAAGATTTTATATTGTTTATTTGTTATTAATGTAAAATTTTTCATATATTTTTTGCCCTTCAAAAATATAGATTTCATTTCCAATGGCTTTGCAACAAATTAAATTCCAAATTTTTCATAATTATATACATTATGTATACAAATATAATATTCTTTAAAAATTATAAAAAAAAAATTCAACACCCTCAATATAGTAGTAAAAGTATTTTTGTAATAAAAATATGTTTTAACAATTTTTATTTAAATTAATAAAATTACAATTAGACATGAGTCAAAATTTTAATGGCATAAACTTTTTTTATATAGTTGCATTGAAATTTCATTAATCTAAAAAAAAAAAAAATTGCCAATAAGAAATGTTCAAACATAAATAAAATGTTACAAATTCATTTAAATATTTAGCCAATGGTTAAATTATCTTTGCGCTCCAAACTCTTAACTTAATTTTTCATATTTTTTTAATATAAAATTACACATGCCACTATACAGTTGGCTCATTCGTTAATATAGTTTCTTAATCATTAAAAATTTTCAAATTTAATTCTTTAGTTAGTTTCCTTAACTTGTATAACATTTCATATATATGTAAAAAATATTTTAAGATTTCCATGAATTCTAATTTTGAAAAAAAAATGAATACTCTATGACTATTTAAGGTAACATTTGGTTTACTTTTATATTTGTATTTTGTATTTTTGTTTTATGTGTTAAAAATCTTAAAATGAAGAAAAAAAAATGTTTATTCTCTTTATTTTGATATTTTCTTTATTTTTTGTTAAAAACTCTCAAAATGACTTTTTATCATTTTTTATTTCATGTATAAACTCATTTTCAATTTTCGAAAATAAAATTTGAAAACAAAAGTAACGAAATAAATTTTAAGCTGTTTTCCTTATTTTCAAAAGCACAAAATGAAAAATGAACTCAAAATAAAAACAAAAATAAAAAAATAAACAAATAACCCCTAAGTTTTTCGAAATTCAAATCACATGTTGCAGTACAGCGGGCTTCTCCATTAACATGGTTGTATTTTTAAATTTCTTAATTATGAAGGTAGCATTTGGTTTATTTTTTTATTTTCTATTTTATGTTTTATGTTTTTATTTTATGTTTTAAAAATCTCAAAATAAAAAACAGAAAATACTTATTTTTATTATTTTAAAATTTTTCTTATTTTGGTTAAAAATGCTTAAGACAATTTTTGTCGTTTTTCATTTTGTGTAAACTCATTTTCTGTTTCTAAAATAAATTTTAAAATATAAGTAACTAAATATATTTTGAACTACTTTTCTTGTTTTAAAAAGAGTAAAATAAAAATGAGTTCAAAACAGAAGACAAAAATAAAAACAAAAAATAAAAATAAAAATAAATCAAATGAATCTTAAATTTTTAAAATTTAAATCTTTATTTAGTTTCATAAAGTCGTATGACATTTCATTATATATGTGAAAATATTTTAAAATTTTCTTGACTTCTAAATTTTTGAAAATGAATGACTAATATATGATTCTCTTAAGTTTTTCAAAATTCAAACCATGAGTTTTTTAGAATTCCAATTATTAGGTGGCATTTGTTTTACTTATTTATTTTTTACTTTTTATTTTGTTCTATGTTTTTTGTTTTAAAATTTTCAAAAATAAGAAAATAAAAAAATTTTCTATTTTTCTTATTTTAGATTAAAATGCTCAAAATGACTTTTTATCATTTTTCATTTTATATATAAATTCAATTTCTGTTTTTAAAATAAAATTTGAAAAGACAAGTGATCAAATACGTTTTAGCTGTTTTCCTTATTTTTAACACAATGACAAATATTACTCAAAAAAGAAAATAAAATTAGAAAATAAAAATAAAAAATAAAAAAGAAATCAAACGGCACTTTATTTAAAAAGAAATAAAATATGGTAATGTGATGATTCTAATTATCCTCTCTCTTTTAGAAAAAAGAAAAAAAGAAAAAAAATCCCCATCAAAGTAATATTTAAATTTAAAATTATTTCAAAATATTAAAATTTCTATTACATTTTTTTACCACTTATTAACTTTTTCTTCTAAAATTTATTTTAAATATTTTCTTATAACATACCACATTTTAACTTTCTCCTCCTGTTTAGCTCCTTTAATCATCTTATTATTTATTATTATTGTTATTTTTTATTTTTTACAATCTTACTTCATAAAATATGATTATATATGTTTATTGAGAAATATATATTGAAATTATATTTTCTTATTATAGGTCAAAGTAGTTCAAATTTTGATTTTATATTTCTTATGCGTTTTAGTTCTTCCTTCTCATTTTTTTTCAAGTACTGAATTTTTTTTATTAAAATATTATACTAATTAGTATTGGATTATGCTTATATTATAGGAGATAGACAAACAAGAATATTAATAGAAATTTATAGCACGATGCATTTTTTCTTATTGTTTCAATAAATTTATAATTGATATACAAAAGATCAATTCTCTATATGCTCAAATTTTTAATTTTATTTATATTTTTTATTACGTAGAAAATTTTTTTAATTTATTTCAAATTTTATTTATGAAGATTCTATTTAGTTACAAATTTCATAATTATTTTGAATTTTTCCATAAATTTGTGTATTATATTTAATTAATATTTCTTTTTTTTTCATAATTTACTAATATCGTAAATTTTAAATCTATTTAGATTTTACAAAAACTTTAATTGTCGATAAATATTTATCTACCTTTATGTTTGAACTGCTTTATGATCCCTCTTTTTGTAATATAATTTTTTTATTTATGTAAACGATAATTTCCTTAAATATATTTACGTATTTATTAAAATACTTCTTAAATTCTATAAATATTTTAACTTATTTACTATTTTAAATTTATTTTCTTAATTTTACATAGTATATCTCGTATTTATGAAACAAAGTCTAAAATAGCTTCCTCTCCATTTTTGTTTAAAATTTATTTTATTAAGAATCAACATCGATGAAAATTGGTGAATAAAAAAATTCTTCATTAATTAGATTAAAATTTGATAGGTCTAGAATAATTAAGATTAAGAGCCCCTTTGGCATATTAAATTTTTTTTGGTAATTTTATTAAAAATTAGTAAAAAGTTAATTAAAAATTAATAAAAATTCTAAATTTTGGTTATTGACAAACATACACTAAATGGAAATGAAAAATAAATCTTAAAAATATAAGATTGGGTAAAAAAAAAAAAATCAAGAACAAGAGAAATATGAAAAAATAGGTACCTATATAAGATATGAACCGATCAAAACAAAAAGAAGAAAAGAAAACAACAAAATGGAAGGACACAGGAAAAATCGAAAATATCCTAAAGAATATAGACCACATGTATATATATATATATATATATAGCTCTTTTTAAACAAAATGAATATGGAAACTTATAAGATCCGTTTGGAGTTCTCCCAAAAAAATAAAATAAAATTATACAAATTTTTATAAACATAAATTACGAGACAATAAAATTTAAATTTTTATTCATTGCACAAATTACGAGATATTTACTTTTATAATTTTATATTATTTTATACAATTCCAAACACACCCAATATGGGCAAATGGAAAAAATAAAAATAAATGTGAAAGGAGACAGAAAATTAAATCATTTTACGAGCCTAGTCTTAAACTGGTCCCGGCGGGGCTCGAACCCGCGACCTTCGGCTCATAAGACCAACGCTCTAACCAACTGAGCTACGGGACCAGATTGCCATTAATTTTTTAATAATATATAATTATTTGGACATTTGTTCGAATTATCTCTTTCGCTTTTAAAATATTCATGTGCCTTGCAAATATTTTTATCTTATTAAAACGACTAATCAAATATTAAAAAAAAAAAAAGCCTATGATTTCCAATCACTGTACAGGACAACCGATCAAAATGAATCACTGTACAGGACAACCGATCAAAATGAAAATACAAAGAGAAGAGGGGGGGGGGGTGGCTCGCTGAGCTCAAGAACGTGCAACTAGTAGTTTAAGTTAATATTTGAGTTACAAAGGGGTCGTTTGGTTTGCTGAATTTTTCTAAAAAATTTTATAAATCTCTGTTAACTTTATATCACATCAACTTTTTCTCTCACTGCACACATTACGAACTCTCTCTAAACCACAATTTATCTCAATTTATCTTACTTTTTCTTACTCCAAACAACCCCAAAGAGTTTTACAAGTATGCAGTGACCCTTCTTAAATTTTTAAATTAGTATGTATAAATCATCGCCATAAATTCAATTAATAATGGATTTTGTGACAAAAAATTTATTGAGTGCCCACTAATTCTTTTTGTGGTTTCAGTAATTTTTTGTGTGAAATAAATGTATTTTTTTATAATGTATTGTCTTATATATTGATTAAATTTTATTAATATAATTTTTATTTATGAAATATTTTGTAGTACTAGTTATAACTTTCTTTTAACCTAAATTCAACCCCTTCGAAGGAAATCCTAACTTTATCCCCGGCATACAATCTAAAGTTTGTTTGCTGAACAAGGAGAAGCTTGCTCCTCCTCCTCCTCCTTTAATTTTTATTTATTTTTTACTTTTTCATCAGATATAAAATTTTCCTTGAATTTTAATTTTTTTTTTTAGTAACTTCTATGTACATTACTTACATTTATTAAAAAAAAATTACAAAACAAATGTTTAAAAATAAGAGAACTGGAGGGTAATGTTTGGTAACAAAAGTTTACTGTCTGAACTACTCACCACGTCAACCAGAAACCTGTCCATCGATCTGTTGAACACAATCAAAACAGAGGTAACCGACAGAGTGTGGGTCCTCGATTAGAAAACCCTCTAATACTTAAGTTAGCAGGTACTTTTAGAGAATTAAAGGAATGAATAATGCACTTAGTTGACAGTAGTGAGCGTATCTGGATTTCTGAGTTAAGTGTCCTATTTATAATATGGTAAAATAAATAAAGTAATACCCATGAGGGTAGCAATCATGCCTCCTAATGTCTATTTCTTATTTTTCTTTAAATGCCTTTCACTTCTCATTTAATGCGCATGAACGATTAGATGTGTCTGAATAGTTGAAATACAGTTCTAGAACTGTCCACCTGTTATATCTGTTTACCACTTGCAACGAGATAAACTAATTAGGTTGTCTTCTAATAAATTTAATTCATTTATTATTATAGAGCATTTATGGTTATGGCCTTGTTATAATAGGTGTGTTTAGAGTTGTATAAAAGTGTATAAAATAAAATAAAATTGTAAAAGTAAATGTCTCGTAATTCATGCAGTGAGCGAAGAATTTAAATTTTACTGTCTCGTAATTCGTGTTTGTAGAGATTTGTAGAATTTTATTTTATTTTTGAGAGCTCCAAATGGAGCCAAAGTAGGGGACCAACCTTGATGTTTCTCTGTCTTCTACAATCATGCCAAGCACATTATATACTCTATGATATGTTCGGCAAATGCCACGTGTCAGAGTAGGATGGCTGTGAATCTTCCGCCTAGGACTCTTGAGGTGCGCTTGGCAGAGGCCATGTGTTAGGAATAAAATGCTCGGCTAAAAGCCATGTGTCACCAATCAAGATGCTCAGGCTAATGGCCATGTGCCAATAATCAAAGTGTTCGGTGAATGGCCATGTATCCAAATTTCACTTTATCCCAACAGGCAAATTAAAAAAGAAAAAGTAAATTTGATAAACAAAAACAAATATCATACGCTAAATCCCCACAATAGGAAACATAAACTAATCACGTGCAATTATACAAAACCCAATCACAACATCCCATAATTAAAATCATCTAATATAACTTATATAAATTAAACAAAAGTCTATGATATTTTGTTTATAGTCATAACGATGGTCATTAACTGGACGTCGATGTTCAAAAATAATTTATAATAACTAGCTTGTACAATCTTATCAAAGTCTCAAAATATATATAAACAAAGCATCTCACGCCTGATGTTTATACAATAGTTCTCATAAAATGTAAAGAACTAAAAATAAAATGTGCAAACAAGGGGCAGATTTACCAAGGATGAGAGGGGGCAGTTGCTTCAATTGAGTGTGAAAATTTCATATATTTTATATAATTTTTTATTTTAATACATAATATATAAATTGCCCTCATTAAATTTAAAAATTGTCGCTTTTAATATTTGATAATTTTACTTTTACTATCAAATCAACTAAAAAATCATTTTTGTACTTTTCATATTACTTTTTTTTTCTTTTGTAATTTCTACTCTTTCTCTTTCTCTTTCTCAATCTGTTTTGATCAAATCATGGCCATCCATGTTCGCACTTTAGACACTGCAGTGTATTTTACACTGTAATCCCCTTAAACCTAAGTTCGAGAGAGGGTACAGTAAAAAAATCCACTATAAAGACTGTAGTGGAAAAATAAAACTGAGATTTATTGTACTTTAATAATATGTGACTTTTGACATTCAGTATTGATTGTGCTTCAATCAAAATTTTGAAACTTTTATTTTTATTTAAAAAATAAATTTAATTGCATTAAATTAGAGTTATCAGATTAAATACAAACAAATTTTAACCTTTTATTTCCCACCTTAATCCCTTAAACCCCTAAACTAAATCCACATCATTTAATATCTCTCAATCTCTTCATATTTGATGTCCCCCCCCTCTCTCTCTCTCTCTCTCTCTCTCATTAGACCAAGCAGCCTATTTTGTTTATTTTTATCCCTCTCTCTCCTCGTTACATCCAAGCAGCCACTTTTATTTTTTTCACACCTCTCTCTCTCTCTCTATCTCTCATTAAACCTATTTTATAGCTTCTTTGATTTTTTTACACCACTCCTCTCTCTCTCTCTCTCTCTCTCTATCTATCTCTTAACCTAAACTTTTCTCATTTACACTCTCTCACTCTACTCTTTCTATTTTCTCAAACCCTCATCCTTTCCCAATCAATATACTATTTTAATATATGTTAAAGTTCCATTGTCATTGTCAATTTGTCAAAAGTTTATATCAAGAACCAAGATTTAAAATCATTTCTTGAAAAAACAACTAAGATATTTTGTTTACAAATTATGATTGGATTCTAATTTAATATTTTAATACTTTATTTTATTTCACATATTATTCATGTTTAGCTAATAATATAAACTTTTACGATTATATATTTATTTTGCCTATATTTTATGAAATTGATTATTTATATTAATTATTTTACTTGTGTTATTTGAACAATTACTGAATTATTTATTTTGGTTCAATATTTTTTGATATATATTTGAACTACAATTTAGCATTTTTTAATAAAAAAGATTGGAAAGTTTTTTTTTTATTCATCATTTCCAAACGATAATGAGGACCACTTATAAAAAATACTATATTTTGAATGTATATAATATTTTTTCTGTCCAGTTGTTATTTAAAAATTTGTAATATTTATTTTTTTTAATTTATCCCCATTCAATAAAATTCCTAAATCCTTATTTTCTTGTAGTAACTCAAACCCATTCCTTATTTAGATATTAAAATAATTTGTATAATTAAATTAGACATTTGAAGATAAAAATACATGCACATGGACATGGATATCCAATTAATTTAACTTAAAATGGCAAATAAATCAAAAAATTCAAACATTCATCATGAAGTTCAAGTGCATGCATGTTAAACCATTCTTAAATTAAATCATCATATTATATATAAGTACAAATTGAATATATTCCAAGAGATTCATCACTCCACCTCAATGAAGTTATATGTGTTAGGTTTTATGGATAAAAAGTAATTTGATTCTGAAAATTGTCGAATCGAAGTTTTCAAGATTCTTAGCTCCTCTTTTCTCTTCCCAAATTGATTACCAAATCTTACTAATTTTTTAAGTTTTATAGTGCTCTCAACTCACTGCATTTTCCTCTTTAATTTTATGATTTTATTTTGCTTCCAATAAGTCCTCAGTTTATAGAAAAAAATTCTCATCTCCCCTCTTGACACTTTTGCAACCTCCACCAACTTTCACCAAAAGTTAACTAAGAAGTAATGGTTATTGTTAGGAAAATTTTAAATTGAAGTTGAAATTTGGCAAGATTGATATAAGTGTCCATTTGGGGAAAAAAGTTGGCAACTTAGCTATTAGCTGCTAATTTTTTGACTTTTTTTAAAATAACTAAATTTACCTGCTTGTATTAAATTTTTTTTTAAATTTTGAAAAGTACAAATATCAAATTAACAGAAAGTTAATTTTTTTTTTCAAATTCAAATAAACTGACTTTTTAGTAGTAAGTTAATAACTAACTACAAAAAACTAATTTTTTTTTCCTTCCCAAACTCCGCCTAAACGTGTTAAACTCATTCATTCGACAAAGCATGGTTGGGATTCAAGGCCTTGGCTGCAAAATTGGAGGATGACACGCGGTGTTCTCCTAAGTTTGAAACTTGCAATCGGGTCAAGATGATGACCAATTGCGTCATGGGTTTGGGGGGTCGAAATGGAGCTTATGAGCTGGGGGCGTGTTTGGCCCATAGGATGAGAAAATCAAAATTATTCTATCTTTTAATCCCAATTGTAAAATGAAATACTAATCTAAGGTCAATAATTAAATCCTTTCATAAAATTTTGCTTTTGACCAAATTTCCAATATGTAAAAATTTTGATTCTTATTAATTTCTAAATTAACATTATATAAATAACATTAATAGGCAGATAATCAAATAAAATTTATTTACGAAGTTCAAAATTTTTCGAATATTACACAAAGTGAACTTCAAACTTCATCACCGAAGCTTCAAACTTCCTGTCGATACGACTCAAGCTTCACCTGATTTATGCTTGGATAATCTTACACTACGTGAACAAGCACCCCTCAATATATTAAGGTGTGTTTGGTTGATAAAAAATTGTTAAAAAGTATAATAAAAATAAAAAAATATGATATAAAGATGATATGTGAAAAATTTAATGAAAAGAAAGTATAAAAAAAATTAATTAAAATTAATGAGTTTTGATGGATTTTAGTGCCCCAAACGAGACTATAATAAAAAATCATTACATTTTGATAATCCAGGGAAGTTTGTCCTCCCAATTTACTATGTTTAGTTATATGCTCTGACAAAACGAGTTAATCCAACTGACTAGATTAATGTTACACAATTAAAAAAATCGTTGGAAAAAAATTGAAAGATGTAAAAGACTTGTTAGTCTATTTTTTAAAAAATAATAAACATATAAAATTCTATTTCAATTACAATTTTGGATTCGTTTGGTATAACTTTTTCTAATTTTTACCAAACACAAAAAAAAAAAAAAAAAAATCAAACGCACAAAACCATCAATTTTTTTTTTTGTAATTTTTAAAATTTTACTAAATACAAAGAAACCTCTAAACTACTAAAACTAGTAATTAGCCGTGCCAAAGACACACAAATATTTAGCGTACAAATAGCTCAAATTTAAATTTATAAAGTAAATATAAATAAAAAATTGTAAAAATAGCCTGTAAAAATAAAAATTACTAATTAAAAGAGATTAAGATATTCATATAGTTTTAATAAATGTGTAAAATTTTATTATTAATTATAAATATTATCACATTTTAAAAATACATTAATTTAAAACTTTTTTACGAAAAGTGTTCAAAAAAAATGAAAAGAATGAGAGATTATGTTTTTATGTGAAGTGATTGAAAAGATAACTAAAATAAAGAAAGAAAAAAATAATCTTGACCGTTGAATTAATCCAACGGTTAAAAATATATAAAAGTCAAATTATGAGCTGTATTATTACATAGATATAGATTTCATTTTTATTTTTATTTTTTTGATTTCCAAACAAGTCATTTGTCACATACACATCATTTTATTTTTTTTTCTTTTGCCAAATTATGATATATTATTCAGGTGTTTAGTTTACAAAAATAATCAAAATTTACCAATTTTTACTAATTTATTATATTTTTTCTAATCAAATTTTATTACATATCACTTTTATATTTACTTTTTGTATTTTTGTTTTATGGGTGTTTGGTTGACAAAAAATGAAACAAAAATACAATAAAAATAAAAAATGTGATATAAAAGTAAAATGTGAAAAATTTTAATTGAAAGCAAATAAAAAAAGTAGTCATGATAATTTTTTGTGGTGCCAAGTCAGTAAGATATATGTATATATAGGGCTCGTTTGGAGTCCCAAATAAAACTAAAAAATTTCAAAAAATTTTAAAAATTTTTAAATTCTTCCAATCACATTTTGTCACTTATCATTTTTACATCACATCAATCCAATCATTGATTTTTTTTTGTTTTATTTGGGACTCCAAACGAGCCCATATTTTGGGTTATTCAAACACGGGGTAAAGGATAGGACTGCCTGTGGTGGTACCAAAAAGATGAATAAAGGAAAAGAATCTGAACAGACCCATTTTGGGTAAGAATCCCGAATGTCAAAAAGGAACTCTGGAAATTGACTTTCTCCCGTAAATAACGTCCCTTCCCAGTGGAATTTATAACATCATTTCATTTCAATTTCAGTTACATTTGATTTCAATTTCAGCTGCATTTCACATTTTGCCACCATAGATTACCAGTATGGAGACCATCTCTTTGCCTTCTCTGATAAGTCATTGAAATCACTCTCCCTCTCACGCTCCTTCCTCTTTTAGCCTTCTCGTACTTTCTACATGCCCATAGGAAAAGCACTGCAACATGAAATCCACATTCATCAAACCCAAAACCCAAAATGCAAACTCCAAATGTTCTTGACCTTGTATCTTGCTACTCCCATGGAGGAAGGGACGACTTAGACTCACCACCAAGAAAGCTCGAGCTCGAAGCTATGTCCTCGTCGGCGTTTATCACTCCGATGAGCACCCTTTGCGGCAGCGCTAGACGATACTCCGCGAATAAGAAGAAGAAGATGGAGTCTCTTCATCTGAAGCGACGGTATTACAGAGAAAAGCTTCGGACTCTTCAACTCCACTTCAAATGCATTCCGTTTGCGCCCCCGAGAACCCTTGATTTTCCCAAGCACGAGGCTTTGCTGAGGCGTCTGGGCTTGTGGGACTTCGTTCACGTCGAACTCGATCGCGAAGTGCGGACCGACCTCGTCGGACAGGTGGTCGCGAACTACTCTCCCCGGGCTCCGCCGTCTCGTCGCAGCTGGGTGGATGGCCAGCAGATTGGGCTCGGCAGGGCTGAGATGGCACGCCCGCTGCGGTTGAGATCGAAATGGCACCACCGGGTTGATGACGGCGAAACCAGCGGTGGGTCTGCTGCAACAGTATCGAGCGAGGAGGTTGTGTTTCTTGAAGAACTGGTGTCGGAATGGTTAGTTTTTCACGACAAAGATTGGGTGCCACCGGCCCAGGCTTCGACGTTTTTGAGGTTTGTTAAAGAGGGTCGGCCGGAGAAGGTGGATTGGGCGGGGTTGATTTGGTTGATGGTGGAGAGTGAGTTGTTGAGAGCACCGAACTTGATGCATTTTTACTATGCATCACATCTCCAATGTTTGTTGAAGTTTCAGAAGCCTGCTCTGTTCGACTCGGAGTCTGAGAAAATTGGTTTGCTGGAAATGAAAGAAAATGTGGGCTGTTTGAGTGGTTCAGAGGGACAAAAACTTAAGAATCAACCAATTGTTTTGAAGGTGGAGGGTTTGGAGGAGAAAAAAAAGTCAATGCTGCCAGAGGAAGGAGTCCTGATGAATTTAGTGCAGTAGAATTGGAAAATGGGCTAATTGATTTGATTTTGGGACAGAATGGGGATGTAAAGGAGGCGGAGGTGGAGGGACTTGTGAAGGTAGAAGTTGTGGCCGGTGTGAAAATGGGTGGCTTGGATGATTCTTCTGCTGTAGAATTTGAAAATGGACAGACTGATATGGTTTTGGGGCAGAATGAAAATGAAGAGGCGGCGCAAATGGAGGGTTTTGTGGACGGAGAATTGGAAAAAAATGGGCTGATTGATTTGATTTTGGGACAGAATGGGGATGTAAAGAAGGCAGAGGTGGAGGGTTTTGTGAAGGTTGAAGTTGTGGCTGGTGTGAAAATCAGTGGTTTGGATGATTTTTCTGCGGTAGAATTGGAAAATGGACAGAGTGATGTGATTTTGGGGCAGAATGAGAATGAAGAGGCAGCACAAATGGAGGGTTTTGTGGAGGGAGAGGTTGTGGCTGGCGAGAAAATGAATGGGTTGGATGAATGTTGTGGAAAAGAATTGGAAGATAGGCAGATTGATCTGGGCTTGGTGCCATGCGGAAGAGAAAAGGAGATGAAGGTAGATGACTTGGTGGGGGTTGAGGAAGATGACGTGGATGGGAAATTGTGCAGCTCAGGTGATCTTTATGACGTGGAGTTGGAAAATAGGCAGATTGGTCTAAGTTTGGTTCAGGGAAAGAATGGAAAGGAGTCAAGGGTGGAGGGTTTTGTGAAGGTGGTTGAAAATGTTGTGACTTGTTCTGATGACGCTTGTGCAATGGAAATGGAAAATCAGGAGATGCATTCAAGTTTTGGGGAGCCTGCCTGTAGGAAGAATTTGGCGCTCAACTTGGTGGAGGAGGAAGATGTGATTGATATGAATATGGGTGTTTCAAGTGGCCTTTCGGGAACAGAAATGGAAAATGGGCATATTGTTTTGAGCCGGGGCAAGATTAAAAATGAGTGTAATGAGGCGATTGAAGGAGAGAATGCTATGGATTTGGAATATAAGCTGAAAGGAAAAGGACAGTGGCTGTTGAAGGGGAGGAACCATGCTGCTGGAAATTTATCAGCGCAATGCAGTATGGTTCAATCTATTGATGCTAAGAACATTCATTATGTCCAACCAATCCACAATGTGGATGACTCTGCTGCTGAGTCTGAGTTGGGAATGGAAGTCCTCAGTAAAGTGGGTGAATCATCTACACATGATAGGGCATTGAAGAGGAAGATTCACTACAAAGATGATGTTTCTGTGGAACCATTTGTGTCAGAGCTCAATACCCATATGGATTTTTGTGGCCCGTCTGTGTTACAAAATTCATTGACAAGAGAGATTAACCATCTGCATGAAGTTCATCATCATTGCCTCGGTGAAAACCAAAAGAGGATGAGAAGTGAGTGTTCCTGGGATGAGAAGTCCTCAGACTTCAGTTTTTGGTTGCAAGAGGTACAGATTTGGATGAGTAAAGTGAAAATGATGTATGCAAGAAGAGAGCAGGCTTGGGAAGAAGCTGAAATGAATCATCGGATGTTGCTCAATAAACTTAAGCAGCAGGACAAAATCATTCAACACTACCAGAAAACGAAGCATGAAGAAATGCAAAAGAAACAAGGAGAGATAAATCGATTAGAGCAGCAAGTTTATTGATGGACAGTGTGTTAAAGGACTATAGGAAGGCCTTGAAAGCAACTCGGATGAAATTTTCCGAGTACAGGGAGAGTTTACAGCCGACTGGAAAAGCACTTCAGAAGGATGGGAGTGGTAGTGCTGCTCTGAATGTGATTAAGCTGGAAAAACAGCTATCCAAGTAATGAAGCTCAAGCATTTCATGATTGAAGAGATGATCAAAGAGTTTCATTTTCATTGCTAGCTTCAAAGTTGGAAGTTCAGTTCATTTAATCTAGGGGGATTTTCTGTGTGATTGGCTTTTAATAGAAGCTTGAGAATGTATGTTTGATGTGTATAGAAAGAGAGCGCACCTAGTCAGGGAGAGAATTATGAGACACGGGTAAGTTTTTATTTATTTGTTACTATTATTATGGTGGACCTCGATGAATTAGCTTCCTGTAGATTTTATTTTAGTCATCTAGCTGTGTGATCTCAAACTCAAAATGAATTATCCATATATCATATGCTGAATTATTCTGCCCCTTTCTTCTTATATCATATATCAGAAATAACTTGGATGCTGATTAGTTGTTTAGAGCTCGGGAGAAAGTTTAGAATTTTTGTTTTTTTCAATTATGCATGAATTGTTGTGTATATTTAATCGTAATTGAAAGTCCCAGATAACCAATAAGTATCTAACCCAGTTAGTAAACAACTGAAACTAAGAGACATCCATGGCAGAAATTCAACTCATAACAAACATTCAACACAAGACCACAAGGATTTGTTCACAAGGGAAAAAACTCCTTTGAACCCAAAGGAGAAACAACCCCGGATCCGTAAGTGGATCAGTCTAAAAATTCTTCACTATATAAAAATGAGGTTACAAGGTATTCAAGAACAGTTCTACAAGTTTACCCAACCAAAACCCTTTGATCTACTTGTATATGAACTTTCCTAACCTTGCTTGCTAGCCTACCCACAACTCACCTCAAAACTGTGAAGACATCAACCTTCAATCCATGAAGAGTCAGCTCCCCAATCTGATACATCCACAGATCTGAGCTGGAGACAGTTGAGTTTGTTGCCAAAGATGGAAAGAACCACCATACGTAAGATGAAATCCAAGCCCTAGGTCATCTCTCAGCTTTTTGCCCCAAAGGAGTAAGAGTGAGCAGCTGCAGGTACAAAAGCTTAGGTCTGAAAAAGTTTATTTGCTTTTTATATCAGAAGAATGGGTAAAAAAGTCTTTTTAAGTTCCTTTAAAACTTTTCTGCGCAGCTGACTGGGGCAGCTCTTGGGCAAGAGCTTCCCAGCTCATGCTCGCGAAGGCAACTGTTCACCCACTGTCAAAACTTTTGGAAAACATTATTAATTGAAAAAAGCAGAGAGTCTAAACAGGGCATTGCATCAGCCACCAACCCTTCAACATTTCTTCTTCTTCCAGACATAAACAAAGATTCACAAACACTCTTTGGCAAATGTTTGTGAGCATCTTCAACAACAAAGTGACATTTTCAGAAAAGAATTACAAGCAAAGTGTTTGCTCGGAAATTGCCAATCAATGATCCTATACAAACACTAACAATCTCCCCCTTTGGCAATTCCGAGACAAAACACACCCAACCCCAATATTACAAAAAAAAATGTCACTTGTTCAAACTACTGAGCTGAACCAACAATGGAAGTAATCCTGCAAGACTTAAATAACAACAGTATATCCATTCACAGAAAATGAATAGTAGCAGTATATCCATTCAAAGAATTTGAATAACTCCAAACAGACAGTGCTAACTCCAAATAGACAGTGCTCCCCCTTAAGAAATACTCTCCCCCTCAATACACTCTCCCCCTCAATACATCCATCACCATTTTTCTCCCCCTTTTTGTGAGGAATTGACAAAATCAGCAAGGGAACAGAAAAGAAAAAAAAAATAGAAAACATGAAGAACAGTAAATGCCAAATGAACATGAAGAACAACAGATAACCAATCATTGTTTAGAGCAACTAGTTCGGTAGTAAAAACAACCATTCAAAAAAATGTTTAAACAAAAAACCAACAACATAACACGAGTCTGGTCCACCAAACATACAACCAAAAACAGAACAAAAACAGAAAATCAGCGAGGGCGAGCTGCATGACGACAGAAACGTTCCAGGCGAGCAAAGGTGTGATTCAGATCACTAACGTCATTGCTGAGGTTCTGCATTTGACCAGAAATAAGATTGAGGGATGCCTCTGCTGGAGTGACCAAGTCTTGGACAGAAGAAACCATTTTAGAGATCTGCTGCTCGCACTTTGCAGCTGATTGTGCTGCGGCCTCAAGATGTTCCAGCATGTGAAGCTGAAGAGTATCCATGTTTGTCTGAAGAGACTCTTCCAGATTCTACAATTTGGCATGAACATCAAGCTGGAACTGCTGATTGGATTTTTCAAGACTGGTGAGACGATCGGTAAAAGCAGTGAGAGTGTATGACCACAGACAGGGGATCACCAGGACTACGAAGATCAGCGGCTAGACGAGCACGCTGATCAGAAGGGGAAGGGCCAGTCGGCTGTGAAAACAGGGATGGCATGCCAGGGGAGTCTGGACCAGAGTGTAAAGGATGTTTCTGTGCCATAGTCCTACGAATGGTGGTCCTATTAATGGGGGGGTCAGCAAAAACAGATGGCTCCTCGGGTTTCTTAACAGTGGCAAATTTGTCACGAAGGAGATTGGTAATCAAAATACCATACGGAAGACAAAGCCTAGAATTCCGTTGGTTGTGGGCCGAGACAATGGTTTGAAAAACTAAGGAGGGGAGATCAATGGAAATGTCATGAGATAGACAGAAGAGAAATTTTACTTTCTCCTCAGAAATCTCATAGGAACGGTTGGCAGGGGTAAGCAATGAATCACAAATCAGATTCAATATGCGGAATGGCACAGATAGATCACTCTGTCTGAACAGCATCCCTGGGTACCACGGATATGGATTGTCACGCATAGGGGTGGCAATTTCAGAGAGAGGAGGATGGACAAACCATTCAATGTGGGGAAAAACAGGATTGGGGGTTCGTGAAATATTGAGGAAAGAAGCAATATCATCAACAGAGATATGAATAGGAGTACCTCGAACCAAAGAATCGAAACAGCCCAAATCAGAAGACACCTTGTGGATATTGGTGTAGAATTCTCGGACTAGTTCAAGAGATGCACTGCCGGTGAGATGCCCAATGCCAGTCCATCCACGATTTTCAAACAGCTCTTGAATAAAAGCAAACTCAGCCGTGAAGTGAGAAAAATCCACTTGGCGTTCAACGTGGATTGGACGTTTGGAGAAGCAGGAGTCAAAAAGTGAGAGACGGCCATCCAGAAAGTTTCCACTGAAAGGAAACCGAGGCACATGAGGGCTGGAATGAGCCTTAGGGGTGGATTCAGGGGAGGTTAACCCATGGCTATCTCGGTCAGGAGTAGACAAAGACTTCTCGGAATCGGATGACAACGACAGAGGGGAAGGAGGATCACGAGAAGGAAGACCATCCGAGTGGGCAGATTGCGAAGCGAACCCCCTCGGAACCATTGTGATTGCTGCTTTGAGGTTGTCCCTTTCGATTTGGCAATCTTCTTTGCTGAATGTGACCTTTGTGCCGAGTGTGAGCTTTTCTTGCTTGAACCTTCATGGAGACCTGTGGTTTTCACCATGGCTATGGAAATTAGGGTTTCGGCAAGAAGAACAGAGATGCTGGAACACACTGAAGAAATTAGGGCTTGAGTAAGATGAAGAGGTGTATCGTGGAAAGGGTTTGGATATAAAAGGAATACCTGCGGCACCGAAGAGACACAACTCGTCGATGAGGAGATGTGGGGAGAAGAAAGAGAAAAACTCATCCTTACAGAAAATTGTACCAAATATGGAGAGAAGTGAAGATGTCACCAAAAAAGGAAGATGAAGAAGGCTTCTCAGATTTCTTTTATCCATTGGTTTAAACCCTAGTTCTGCCAGACGCCGTAAATCCCCACTCAGTCTGTCACTCAGATTAAATGCTCCCAGCAATATACTCTCTCTCTCATCAAAATTAAATCACAGATTAACACATTTTTCTGTCATCAGAGAAAAAATACCAATAAAAGAAATGAAAAAAAAATCCCATCAGAAATTAAAAACAATTCAAAAACAGTGGGTTCAGAATTAACAGTGAATCAAATAAGTTGTTTCTCACAGTGACTGTCACCAGTATGAGTGCAGAAGCTCGTGGCCACGAACTGCCAGAGAGAAAAATCAGTAACAGCACAGCTACTACAATTTTCACAAAAACCACTTAGCAACACAGTCAAAACAGCATTGGACAATGAAAACTCAGTCTACAATCAGACAATTTAATCTATGAAAATTCATGAGTTTCAAAACAAACAGAATGTGACAATTAAGAACTAAAATGGTGGATTTTTCAGAACATGTAAAAAAATGATATTAAAGAGTATAATTCATCACAGAATATTGACAATAATCATGTGCAAGTCTTTAACAAACTCATAGAACCCTGAGTAGTAGATCAAATAAGAATATTCATTTCACAATTAAGTCTCATAATCATGTTCAAATAACATCTCGAGACATAGTACTAGCTGTAGCTCCACATTCAAATTTTCTAAGTAATGTCCACATGAAAGTCAAACCAATCAATGTCTCAACACAATATGATGATCTACCAAATTGAGAATGTATTCACCAAAGGATAATCTATTAGAAGTAAACATTCCTTATCCCTCCCATCAAATAGAGATTTAACAAGAACAATGGGATATCTTCCTTATCTCTCCAAAAAAAAATTTCATTAAGTGCAATGTGATAATGGTTTTCACACATCTTGTTTTAGCCCCTTTTTTTTTATTTACAACTCCATTTGATGAATACAGAGGCCAAGATGGTAACCCTTTTTATCACTAGTTGGAAAAAAAAATGGAGAATAATATGATTATAGGTCAATTCAATGTGGACATCACACTAGAAATTCAAGAAAGGAACTATCTCAATTGACTATGTGTTCGATGTCACATGAACTAGAAAAAAAACAAAGTTGTGCCACCAATATACCATTTTCAACACAATCTCATCATGCTATGAGTTTCAAAGAATTTTACTTGAGAATGACAATATTTAGAGATTTAAAATACAAGTAAATATCAAATTCCAGCATGCTCTTACTCAACCAAGAATTCTACAACTTAAGAGACACATAATGATCTTATCTTCTCAATCAAGTTCATAAAAAAAATTGTAAGATCATTTATTTAATTTTCATTGAGACAAGGCTATTCAACAACTATAACTCCTAGAGATGAACGAAGGTGTTCAAATCTAGTAGCTTCTAATGGTTTAGTGAAAATGTCAGCTAGCTGTTTGTCTGTGGAAATATGCTCAAGTGTCATGACATGTCTCTCTACAAGATCCCTAATGAAATGATGTCTTATATCTATCTGCTTGGTACGTGAGTGTTGAACAGGATTCTTTGAAATATTGATTGCACTCAAGTTATCACAGAATAAAGACATGGTACCTTGTTCAATTCCATAATCCAAGAGCATTTGTTTCATCCACAAAACTTGAGCACAACAACTCCCAGCTGCTATGTATTCGGCTTCAGCAGTGGAGAGAGATATGGAATTCTGCTTTTTGCTGTGCCACGCAACCAAATTGCTCCCAATATAAAAACATCCTCCCGAGGTGCTTTTGCGATTATCACAACATCCGGCCCAATCTGCATCTGAAAAGCAAGAAATCTTGCAGAAGAATCATTAGCAAACCAAATGCCATGGTCCAGAGTCCCATTCACATAATGAATGATTCGTTTGACAGCAGTCAAATGAGACTCTTTAGGGCAAGATTGGTACCTAGCACAAATTCCTACACTAAATGCTATGTCTGGACGACTAGCAGTTAAGTATAGGAGACTACCAATCATGCTCCGGTACAAGATTTGATCCACACTTTTTCCAGAGTCATCTTTGTTCAATTTGGTAGATGTGCCCATAGGAGTCCTAGCATGTTTAGTTGTAGAGAGTCCAAACTTTTTAACCAAACTTCTAGCATACTTGGATTGTGATATGAAAATGCTATCTTTCAATTGTTTAATTTGTAAACCCAAGAAAAAATTAAGTTCTCCCATCATGCTCATCTCAAATTGACTTTTCATAAGTTCAGCAAATTCTAAGGCATACTTTTCAGATGTAGAACCAAAAACAATGTCATCCACATATATTTGAGCAATAGTGATATGCTTAGAATGTCTACAAATGAACAAGGTTTTATCAACACTCCCCCTAACAAAATTAGACTCAACTAGAAAACTAGTAAGTCTCTCATACCAAGCTCTAAGGGCTTGTTTTAAACCATACAAAGCCTTATTCAAGTGATAAACATGATTAGGATACTTAGCATCAACAAAACCCTTGGGTTGTTCAACAAACACTTCTTCTTGAAAAAAACCATTCAAGAAGGCACTTTTCACATCCATTTGAAACAATTTAAATCCTAAGTAGCAAGAAATGGCCAACAAAATTCGAATGGATTCTAGCCTAGCCACGGGTGCAAATGTTTCATCAAAGTCAATTCCTTCAATTTGTGAATACCCTGTGCAACTAGTCTAGCTTTGTTTCTAACAATTGTGCCAAACTCATCGGTTTTATTTTTGAAAATCCATTTGGTCCCTATAACATTCACATCTCTAGGCCTTGGCACAAGCTCCCAAACATCATTACGAGAAAATTGTTCAAGTTCCTCATGCATAGCATTAATCCAATGTGAATCATGAAGGGCTTCTTTGACATTTTTGGGTTCAGTGCATGAAGTGTAACACAAGTAAGTTACCTCATTTCGAACTTGCCTCCTAGTTTTCATAGGGGCTGTTATCTCACCAATTACTTGTGTGGCTGGATGATTGAGCTTTACCCTTGACGATGGATTGAGTGTATTGGATTGATCCTCGGCATCATCTTCTTCCAAAGTGTCATTTTGATGTTCAATTTCAGATTGCACATTGCTTTCTTCCACTTTATTTTGTGTCTCCAATGGCAATTCATCTTGTGGAAGCATAGTAAATTCTTGCTCTTCTTCCGAGGCATTTTTCCTGCAAGAAGAATTTAGATAATCATCATCCACAACAACATTTACAGACTCCATAACAGTAGAATGCTTCAAATTAAAGACTCTATAGGCCCTACTGTTAGTTGAGTAACCAAGAAAAATGCCTTCATCACATCTTGCATCAAACTTACCAAGAGCTTCTCTGTCTCGATATATGTAACATTTACTTCCAAAAGTATGAAAGTAACTCACATTTGGTTTTCTTTGATTCCAAATTTCATAAGGAGTGGCTTTGGTCCCTCTCCTCACAAAGACTCGATTGCCAATGTAACATGCAGTGTTTAAGGCCTCAGCCCAGAATTTTAAGGGCAGTTTTTTGGCATATAACATGACTCTAGTCATCTCTTGAAGTGCCCTGTTTTTTCTTTCAACAACCCCATTTTGTTGGGGTGTTTTAGGAGCTGAAAATTCATGCAAAATACCACAATCATCACAAAAAACAGAAAATTCAGCATTTTCAAACTCCTTGCCATGGTCACTTTTCAATCTAACAATTTTTCCAATTTTGGTTCCCTTTTCATTTTGAAGTCGGTTACAAAGAGCTTTAAATGATTGAAATGCATCAGATTTTTCCCTCAAAAAATTTACCCAAGTAAATCTAGAAAAATCATCAACCATTACAAAAATGTATTTCTTTCCTCCCAAGCTCTCTGTCCTTATAGGACCCATCAAATCTACATGAACTAATTCTAAAACTGAGGAAGTTGCTATTCTATTTGTCTTTTTGTGAATAGCTCTTGTTTGCTTCCCTTTGAGACAAGGTCCACACACAACTTTCTTGGTTTTGGTAAGTTTAGGCAGCCCCTTAACAACTTCAGACTTGGACAATCTTGCAAGGTCTCTATAATTCACATGTCCAAGTCGTTGATGCCATAACTCAGAATTGTTCTCCTGTGCAACATTACAAGTTTGAACATTGTCAGTAGAGATTCCATAGCAATTATCAGCAGTTCTAAAACCTTTCAACACAACATTGTTATTTTTGTCAAGAATAGAACAAGTATCTTTAGCAAACATGACACTAAAGTGAGAATCACAGATTTGGCTTATACTAATCAAGTTAGCTTTCAAGCCATCCACAAACAAAACATCCTTGAGTTTTGGTAAACCTGGACAATTGATGCTACCAATTCCAAGGATTTTTACTTACTACCATCACCAAAGGTTACCATACCCTCATCACAATCATTCAATGTTGAAAACATGGACTTAATCCCACACATGTGCTTGGAACAGCCGCTATCCAAGTACCACATATTAGAGCTTTGTGCCCTAAATGCAGTATGTGCAACATTACATTTCAAGTCTTTACATCTAATCCAAATTTTCTAGGTTTGATTGTGGAGGAATTCATGCTTTTGACATTATTTCTAGTGATGGTCTTAGTCCTAGGTTTGGAAACAATTCCATTTGGTTTGAGTAAGCTCTTTTGTCAACATTAACATGAGTGGAAAGACTACTAAACCTGTTGGATAGAAAATTTCTTGTCAAGACACTTTTATGAGTATTCCCTTTAGACTTAACATAGTCTAATGGCAGCCCATACAGCTTGTGACAGTGAGGTCTAATGTGTCCCTTAATCCCACAATGATGACAAATTGGTATAAACTTCTTAAAATAAGAAAAATCAGAATTTTTTCTTTTATCGATGAAATTTTTACCTGGTGTCCTGAAAAGTTGTGAGAGAAGAAGTACCATTCGAAGGTCCTTTCCTCTTGGCTCCATCAGATTTTGAAGGCTGTTGAACAAATTTGCTGCTGATTTTTTATTTTTCTGCTCTTTTTTCTCAGCAGATTCAGCTCCCAAACCAGCTGCTGAATGAACTTGATGGGGCCTTTTCTTGAAGAGATGGTGGTGAATGCTCTTCTTCACAGCCCAGCCCGGTTCTATCATTTGAAGATCTTTGAGCCTCCAAAATTTCATTGAGTCTTCTTGTACCCGATTCCACTTCTTGAAAGCATTTGAGGACATTGCTGCTTTTTCTTTCAAGCTCACAAGCTCTTTCTCAAGAGTAGCATTCAAGGACATCAATCTTCTTCATTCTTCCTTAAACTCTCAACCATTCCTTCCAATTCACAGGCCTTGACATTAACTTCTTCAAGTTGGCCAGTTAGCTCTTCCTTTTCCTTTTCAACTTTGTTC
This sequence comes from Vitellaria paradoxa, assembly GCA_019916065.1. Lineage (NCBI taxonomy): Eukaryota > Viridiplantae > Streptophyta > Magnoliopsida > Ericales > Sapotaceae > Vitellaria > Vitellaria paradoxa. The sequence continues at coordinate 13,064,969 of CM034237.1, forward strand.
AACTTAGAAAGAGCCTTTGCCTTGTGTCTTGCAAGTACAATGCTTTGCTTATACAACTCATTGTATTTTTTTTACAATTCTTCAAATTCATCTTCCATTTCCACTTCTGAATCAGATTCTGAGCAGCTCATAATGTTTCCCAATGATGAGCTTTGCAAAGAATCATTGACTCAATTCAGTCCTTGACTTGTCTTCATTAACTCCCACCATGAAAGCTAGCACTTGTGAAGAGTTATCTTCTGAACCGGATGACTCTTCTCGTCTTGGTTTCCATCATTATCAGATTCCTCCTCATCATCCCAAGTAGCAGCAAGAACCTTTTGATTTTTCCTTTTCAATCTATTGGCACACTCATTTGCAAAGTGTCCATAACCCTTGCACTCAAAGCATTGCTTTTCACCGGGCTTTACTTGTTTCTTGTTGCTTGTAAAACTTTCATTCAGTCTCTTTTTCTTTGCCTTGTTGAATTTTGAGGAATTATTGAAAGGGGGTTTCTTAGAGAAGCTTTTGAACTTTTTTTTACCAAAAATGCAATATCATCCGCACTAACTTTTGAATTTTCAGCTTCTTCACTGTCTTCTTCACAGGTGGTGTTCAAGGCTATCCCTTTATTTCTCTTGTTCTGACTGTGATTCACTTCATAAGTTTGTAAGGACCCGACTAACTCTTCAACCCTCATCTGATCAACATCTTTGCTCTCCTCAATAGCTGTAACCTTCGGCTGGAAACGGTCAGGCAATGAGCGAAGTATCTTCCTCACAATTTTGATTGAGGAATACTTTCTCCAAGATTTGCTGAAGAGTTGACAATATCACTAAGCTTTATATAGAATTGATCAAATGTTTCATTTTCTCCCATTCGAATCATCTCAAAGGCAGTTGTCAGTCGCTACAACTTTGCAATTTTTACTGCTGTAGTCCCCTCATAAGTCACCTGCAGAACATCCCAAGCTTCCTTAGCTATTTCACAGTTTGAGATCCTTCTAAATTCATCTTGTGACACACTGCAGAAAATTGCATTCAGAGCCTTACTGTTCCACCCAGCAGCTTCATTATCTGCTGCAGTCCAGTCCCGTTTAGCTTTGGGAGTAAGATCTGTGTCACTCACAGTAGGTGATCTCCAGCCATCAACAACAGAATCCCAGACTTTTTCATCAATTGACTTAAGAAATACCCTCATCCTAGCTTTCCAGTAATGGTAATTCGACCATCAAGAAAGGGTGGTCTAACAGTGGACTGACCTTCCCTTTGACTATCCATGGATACTTTTCGGATCTACTCTTAGACAAAGAGTCTACACAAAAAAACAGAGAGCACCACGCTCTGATACCACTTGAAAGTCCCAGATAACCAACAAGTATCCAACCCAGTTAGTAAACAACTGAAACTAAGAGACATCCATGGCAGAAATTCAACTCATAACAAACATTCAACACAAGACCACAAGGATTTGTTCACAAGGGAAAAAACTCCTTTGAACCCAAAGGAGAAACAACCCCGGATCCGTAAGTGGATCAGTCTAAAAATTCTTCACTATATAAAAATGAGGTTACAAGGTATTCAAGAACAGTTCTACAAGTTTACCCAACCAAAACCCTTTGATCTACTTGTATATGAACTTTCCTAACCTTGCTTGCTAGCCTACCCACAACTCACCTCAAAACTGTGAAGACATCAACCTTCAATCCATGAAGAGTCAGCTCCCCAATCTGATACATCCACAGATCTGAGCTGGAGACAGTTGAGTTTGTTGCCAAAGATGGAAAGAACCACCATACGTAAGATGAAATCCAAGCCCTAGGTCATCTCTCAGCTTTTTGCCCCAAAGGAGTAAGAGTGAGCAGCTGCAGGTACAAAGCTTAGGTCTGAAAAAGTTTGTTTGCTTTTTATATCAGAAGAATGGGTAAAAAAGTCTTTTTAAGTTCCTTTAAAACTTTTCTGCGCAGCTGACTGGGGCAGCTCTTGGGCAAGAGCTTCCCAGCTCATGCTCGCGAAGGCAACTGTTCACCCACTGTCAAAACTTTTGGAAAATATTTTAATTGAAAAAGCAGAGAGTCTAAACAGGGCATTGCATCAGCCACCAACCCTTCAACATTTCTTCTTCTTCCAGACATAAACAAAGATTCACAACACCCTTTGGCAAATGTTTGTGAGCATCTTCAACAACAAAGTGACATTTTCAGAAAGAATTACAAGCAAAGTATTTGCTCGGAAATTGCCAATCAATGATCCTATACAAACACTAACAGTAATTAACTTTAATTTTAATAAAATAGTGTACATATCACTAGAAAATGGCCGTTCAAACGCCCCAAACATGATCTCATTGCTTGTAAAAACAGCGCAACAGAGGAGATCATTAGGCATAGAGACTTAATTTTTCAATTTCGGATGTTGCCTAGTCAGCAGACGTTGGATCCATCTTCAGAGTTCCAGTTTCTGCTTTGTTCAGGTGTTTTGCAAGCCTAAGCGTCTTTTGCCAACATTCTCATCGCGCTCGTTGACGTCACTCGCTTGTGATTCTTGATTTTGTCGGTAATTCTTTAGCAACTGAGCGACGAGACAGATGGAAGAAGTGGCAACGGAGAAGAGGTATAGCCCCCAGAAGCTGTGAAAGCTCAACCTATCAGCGTTTTCGGGAGTCTGGGATTCTGAACACTCCGAGGACGGTGTTAACCACTGCTCTTCCAACCTTTTCAGGGTTCCTTCTTCGGCTAACTGTAGAATAGCTTTGGAGACATCAGCAGCTATTGGAGAACCTTTTTGAAAAACCTGCATTCAGAACACAGGCAAGAAGTTCCACAAGTTACACACATATATAATAGGAGTGTTTGGAGTTTTTAGAGGGTAGTATAAATTTGTGAAAGTTATAGTCTCATAATTTGTACGAGTAAAAAATTTAAATTTTATAAAGATCTGTAGAGATTTTTGTAATTTTGTAAAACTCCAAACACAAGTAGCATTTAGAGCTTAAAAACAACTTGAAAAATCTCTATAAATCTTTACAATTCTTTACAAAATTTTTTTCACTTCGAAATATCTATAAAATCTCTATAAATATTTGTATCTTTACAAATCCAGATAAAATCTTTACAAATTTCAAAAATTTTTAACACAAAAATTGGTGTTCGCTAGAATCCGTTTAAACGGACCAAAATCTGTTCTAATGGATCTGTTCAAACGAATTTTTACTGTTCATCACTATTTTTTGTAATTTGTTGATTACACTCTAAACGTAAAAAAGTAATCCAAACTATATTTTATCTCAACATCTGCAACTCCAAATGGGAAGTATTCTAATTCTTAGAAAATTTCTAGATTTGGGAATGCAAGGGGTGCCAAAAGTTTGGGAGCATTTGTAACTCACGTACAAAGCCAAGTCCTCCAAATCTATAGGTGGATCCGACGGCCGAGTATTTCTTGCAATACTTGTTGACAAAAATTTTGGCTTCAGAGATCCCAAAAAATGCAGCTGAGATACTGCCATTCTCGAATGCCCTTTCGAAGTCATCTCCCTTGCTAATGGGCACAACATTTTGCGGATCGTATCCAAGCACATCCTGCACGTATGTCCTCATAAAATGTTTGCCGCAACCAACTTTGGCGTTAGTCGACTTCAGGGATTCAATGGTTGGATGCCGGAGACGGGAGATTGTGAGCATTGAAGTGAGGCTGGCAGTGTAACTTTGTGTTAAGATAAGTGCCACAAAAAGCCAGACCACGACCACAACCCTTGTGTTCTTGCTTTGAATCCTCTCCCCTTCACACAAGAAGTTAATTAGAGCACATAAATCTCATATTTTATGCCAAGGGGTGCAAATCGTCAGTCACCATTAGGCTCACATAAATCGACGACTTAGATGCACTAATTATATCAATGTAAACATTTTCTTTCTATTTATATACATTAAAATCTTAATTTTTTGTCCATTTCTAAGTTGTTGCATATTTTTTTTTCATTCTCCTTATCTTTATCGGTTCAATTCTTTAATTTTTTATTCCTTACTGTCTTGATTTAGTATTTGTCGATTTCATTACCAAAAAAAGGAAGACTTTAATGATATCATTTTAAATTTAATAAAATTTCAAAAGTTATTGTATTTGTGTAATGTGTCAGTTTATATAAGAGTATTGATCAAAAAGTAGTTCACAAAGTTCACATATTAAGGGAAAGTGTAGCTTGATTAAGTTTAAATTTGAGAAATATTATATATATATATTTTAAATTGTACATAGAAGCATTGTTTTGTCACGAATTTACCAATTACAAATATAAACCTAACAGGATTCCTAGCATATTAGCACCTTTATATACAAAATAAAGCTCTAACTAAATTGAAATTGAAGTGATCAACTTGACATTTTTAAAATCCAGAAAGGAACCAATCTCATACTAGAACCGAACCAACTCAACCCAAAAAAGATTTTGGTTCCTTTGGGTATTTACACTCCGCTCGCTCGTACTCATCTAATTAACTTGATATATACTTACTGTGAGCAAGGAAAAGTGAAGAGAAGGTGAACCAAAGTGCATTTCCAAGCTGTTCCTTCAACGAACCACTGAATTCTGGATTGGAACCATGCTCCAAGAACCAAACAGTGAGCATTGTGTAGATCAAAATGGCTCCAGTCGCAAGCCACATTAATGGGGTGAAAGGCTTCAGAAATATCCATCCTTCGGGTGCAGGCTTCAGAGGAACTACCATTGTCAAGCCCGACTCTGTAAATGGTTGTGTGAATTCCACACCCGTCCAACGTTCAGAAACTATTGCCACATCACCAACGGCAGCCCCAAATGTCTTCATAAAATTTGACACACAAATATTAATTAAGCTTAAATTAAATAATTAACAAAAAGCAATTATATATAAGTATATATTTAAATTATACAATCAAATATATTGTATAGCGCATGATATGATTAAAGAACAAGATTGAAAAGAGGATGGAGATGGATTTTGTTACCTTATTAGCAACACTATGAACTAATTCATTATAAGTACCATTGAACTCGACGAATATATAAGGAAGATGATAATCCAAAAGCCCTAGCACCTCCTCGAAAATACTAATACAGAAGCCACTGTATCTCTTCACATTGGAGTTCTTGGTGGAAGTTATTTTCACAAAGTTCTTGAACGAGGGTCTACCAGGAACTCCGATTATCATTGGATCATCCACGGTGGGCATTGCCCATTCTTTGGAGTCCTGCTTTAAATTCCCTAGCAACTCCATTGAATCATTCAGCAGCGACATAAAGTCCTCTGAGCTATTCTTTCCACTCTCTTCAACATCGAGGCTCTTGGAGAACCCGAAATTGGGAGACCAATATCCCAGTTTGTTAAATGTCATATTGAAGACATCAACAAGCTTATATACAGGCTCATATGATAACCTCCCCCCTTCAAATTGAATTCCACCACTTAAACCAGTGAAATTGCTTGATAAAATACTTTCTAGAAAATCTGTTGAATTCCATGTGCTAGTTTTGCCATCGGTGATCAATCTCTGCAATGCCCTTGCAATAACTGAAATGCTATCATATGCTTTCAAAGCATGAATCCCAGGCTTGGAGTAACCTTCTTCTGGATATGCCATCAGTAAACTCTGCTGAAACTGCTTATAGAACTCTTGGAAAGACTTGGTATTTTCGGAATAGTCTCTCTCGATTCCCAGCACTCCTTCCATAGAAGCGGTTAAAGTGGTATTAGCAGAATCAAAGAAGCTTGCAATAGTAGTGTCTGTAACTATCCAGGCTGAGTCTTTTCCCATAAATCCCATCTTCTTTGCTTCACTGAACAAAAGTGTAGTGATTGGCAATGAGGAGTGAAGAACTACAAAAGCTTTGTTAGGTTGTGCATTACTCAATTTCTTCAACTCCTTGTGAACAAAATCTTCAGGATCCAATAGAGAAGAAAATGGTGGCATCACCAAATGGTATTCAATACCTGAACCAACATTGTGAAGTGCCTCAGATAATAGAGCTAACATTCCAGAATCAGCACTGTACGTGTCTTCTTCATAAATGACGATTACCCTTTTCCAATTGAAGGAGTGAACAATTGCTGCAGTACAATCCATTAGTTCTGAAATATTAGTCACCATTTGCACCAAGAAAGGCCATTGACGGGCTCTTATAGCTCCGGCTGCAAATGAAATAACTGGAACTTGAGCTTGGTTTCCAATGTTGGCAACCAAAGCTGCTTCGGCCCATGTGGACATGCCAACAATCACTTGCACTTGCTTCTCCCTGATTAGCTCTTCAGCTGCAACAAAGCATATCTTAAAACTTGAATTTATATAATTAGGCCAAACTTATTACCTTTGGTGTTTATGAGACTATAAGCTTGCATTTGTATTTGTGGATGGATTTATTTAAATAGAATTAATAAAATATATAAATTCATCAATATAGATATAGATTTATCATATATTAATTTGTTGAACATTATACTGTTGGAATTACAACACCAGCACGTGATGGGTTGACTGAGTTTATTGCTATTTTTCAGTTTAATAATTGTTAGTTTAAGTCGTGGTGTTAGTGGGTCTGTTAGTTATGCTAATTTCCTAGTCTTTTGCAAGTAGTTAAGTGATTGTTACCGAGTCTCTAGCTGTTAGTGGTTGTAGAATGTGTAGGAGAAGGTAAGGCAACATGGCCTCGTTTGTATGCCTATATAAGGCAGCTTATTTTGCACTAAAAAAAAAAAATATTGCCTCTTTGCACCCCTTTTGTATTCAACATTTTGCTATCAAAGCCAGGTTGGTTGTGGGACATCATCTACTAGTAATTTGGTGTAAGCTTACTGTCGACATGATGAACGATCTTCAAGTAGTTGGAGGAATCAAAAAGCTCAACAACCAGAATTACAATACATGGATGACATGTATGTCGTCTTACATGCAAGGCCAAGATCTTTGGGAGGTTGTCAACGGCAGCGAAGTCACGAAACTAGAGGCAGAGGATGCAAATGGTACCCTGCGGAAGTGGAAGATCAAAGCGGGCAAAGCCTTGTTTGCTTTGAAGACAACAATTGAAGAAGATGTGTTGGAGCACATCTGGGATGCTGACACACCAAAAAAAGCCTGGGATATGTTGGCCACACTTTTCTCAAGGAAGAATGACATGTTGGGAATTAGTCCTTCCTAACCAGGATCAATGAGAAATGAAAATAACAAAACGAAGAATATTGAATCAAAATAACAATCACACAGAGAAACACAAGGATTTACGTGGTTCACCCCAGAATAGGGCTACATCCACTGCTGCTGCAGTCTTTCACTATGATCTGAAAATTACAACTCTCTTTTTCTCTATTGTACAATGGGATACGCGCCCCCCTCATCTATTTATAAGTATAGAATTAGGGTTACACGGAAACATAACAAAATTACGAAAGTACCCCCAAACCCCTCCGTTGGACCCAGGGTTTGAGTGAACAGTACTTATCAAGGTCCACCGACCCAACAATCTCCCACTTGGAACCTGATAACACAAGCTCTCCATCATCTTCATTACATAGAGAAAAACACCGCAACAGCTTGATCTTCTTTCATCACTCTTGAAGTCCAACTGAAGTTGCACACAACTTCAGTTTGTCAATGGTGACTGTTTTGGTCAACATATCTGCTGGATTCTTACTGCCATGAATCTTCTCAAGAGACAAGACTCCATCATCTACAAGTGAACGAATGAAATGGTATCTCAGCTGAATGTGTTTTGTCCTAGAATGAAAAGCTGGATTCTTTGCAAGATGAATAGCACTCTGACTGTCACTGTGCAAAATATTCCTTTCTTGCGTCTTACCCAACTCTACTTGAAAGTTCTGTAACCAAATCATCTCCTTTCCAGCTTTAGTAATAGCAACATACTCAGCCTTTGTTGTAGAAAGGGCCACAATCTTTTGTAATTGTGAAATCCAACTCACTGCTGTACCACCCAATGTGTAAATATAGCCAGTAGTACTCTTTCTGTTATCCAAATCACCAGCCAAGTCTGCATCAACGTAACCATGTAACCCAATGCCAGTTCGTCTAAAGCAAAGTGCCATGTCTGTAGTACCACTCAAGTATCTAAGTATCCACTTTGCTGTCTCCCAATGCTGCTTGCCTGGATTACTCATGTATCTGCTAACCACTCCTATTGCATGTGCAATGTCTGGTCTGGTACAAACCATAGCATACATTATGCTACCGATAGCTGAAGCATATGGAACACGTTCCATGTAAGCCTGCTCTTCTTCGGTATTTGGAGACTGCTTTTTAGTAAGTCTGAAGTGGCTAGCCAATGGGGTACTCACTGGTTTTGCACCATCCATGCTAAACCTCTTAAGAACTTTCTTGACATACTTAGCCTGTGACAACTTCAAAATACCATTTGCCTTGTCCCTATAAATTCTCATACCAAGGATTTTGTTTGCAACTCCAAGGTCCTTCATCTCAAATTGGTTGGACAAAAGTTTCTTCAATCTTTTTATCTCTTCAATGCTAGATCCTGCGATAAGCATATCATCAACATATAAGAGTAAAAATATAACTTTTGTCAAACTTCTTGAAATAACAGCAATGATCTGCTTGGCATCTTGTAAAATTGTTGCTACACATAAACCCATCAAATTTCTTGTACCACTGCCTAGGAGCCTGTTTCAAACCATACAAACTTTTTCGAAGTTTGCATACAAGCTCCTTTTTCCCTCGTGTCAAGAAACCTTGTGGTTACTTCATGTAAATTTCCTCCTCCAAATCACCATGGAAAAAAGCCGTCTTCACATCCATTTGCTCAAGGTACAAGTCTTCAGCAGCCACAATTCCCAACACCAATCTGATAGTGGTCAACTTTACAACTGGAGAGAAAATTTCAGTGCAGTCAACTCCTTCCTTTTGTTGAAATCCCTTTGCAACCAATCTGGCCTTGTAGCGTTTACTCCCATCATGTTTTTGTTTAAGCCTGTAAACCCACTTGTTGTGCAAAGCTTTCTTACCCGCTGGTAGTTCAGTCAACTCCCATGTTTGATTTGCTTTGAGTGAATTCATTTCATCCTGCATCGCTGACTCCCACTTAATTGAATCATCAACCTGCAAAGCCTCATCATAATTTTCGGGTTCACCCCCATCAGACAGCAACAAATAATGTAAAGATGGAGACTAGCGCTGTGTAGTTTTTGACAGTCTTTCTGATCGTCTCAAAACAGGAGTAGGAGTATGTTGCTCAGTTTGTGGAATAATATTTTCAGGATTATTCTGAATCCTACTATTCAAAACATCCTCACTAATCCCCTCTAACTCAACATGCTCATCACAAGTAACAGATTCAGATTCAGATTTAGACTTTTCCCTATCTTTATACATTACTTTTTCATTAAATATGACATCTCTACTTCTGATTATTTTTCGATTTTTATCATCCCAAAACCGATAACCAAATTGATCAATGCCATACCCAATAAAAGTACATTTAACAGATTTCGGATCAAGTTTACTTCTATCAGCAGAGTCAATATACACATATGAGACACAGCCAAAAACTTTCAAAAAATAAAGATTTACCTCTTTACCACTCCAAACCTCTTCTGGTAATTCTCCATCCAATGGAACAGATGGACCACGGTTGATCAGATATGCTGCAGTGTTAACTGCATCTGCCCAAAATTGCTTTGGTAATCCGGCATGTATTCTCATACTTCTAGCACGTTCATTCAGAGTTCTATTCATTCGTTCAGCAACGCCATTCTGTTGAGATGTCTTTTTAACAGTCTTTTCCATTCTAATTCCACTTTCCACACAATATTTCTTGAACTCATTTTCTTCATATTCCCCTCCATTGTCTGATCTCAAACACTTAATTTTCAAACCTATTTCAGTCTCCACCAAGGCTTTCCACTTTTTAAAGATAGCAAAAGTTTCATACTTATGTTTTAGAAAATAAACCCATACCTTTCTCGTTGAGTCATCAATAAAGGTAACATAGTATGATGATCCTCCAAGAGATGAAACTGGTGCAAGTCCCCACACATCTGTATGAACCAACTCCATCTTTTCTGACTTCGGTTTCCTGCCATCCTTTTAAAAACTGACCCTATTTTGTTTGCCGAAGATGCAATCTTCACAAAAGTCAATGTCCACTAATTTCAAATCTGACAGTTTCTCTTTGTCTGCAAGTATTTTCATCCCTTTTTGACTCATATGCCCAAGCCTTCGGTGCCATAGATTTGAGTTTTCCTTCTCACCAGCAACTGCTACTACATTCTTATTGTTCATAGTCATGTAAAGAGTGCCTTCTTTTTGACCACGAGCAACAACCATAGCTCCTTTGGTAATTTTCCACAAACCACCCATGAAGGTTATAACATAACCTTCATCATCAAGTTGTCCAACAGAGATTAAATTTCGTTTCAAACCAGGCACATGTCTGACATTCTGTATCTTCCAAACTGATCCATTTGGCAACCTGATTATTACATCTCCTTTACCCACAATCTTCAAAGGTTCATCATCAGCTAGATAAACTTTTCCGAAATCACCACTAATGTAATTGTCCATGATTTCCCTCTGTGAAGTAGAATGGAATGATGCCCCAGAATCTAAAATCCAAGATTCAAGCGGACTGTCAATGCTTAAGATCAAAGTATCAAGAATTTCTTCTGTTGCAGCATTAGCAGACTTCTAATTTTGATCACCTTTGTTATTATTCACTGTCGGGCAATCTGCTTTTAGATGTCCCTTCTTTCCACAGTTCCAACAGCTTCGTCCTTCTCCAGTTCTTGACTTACTTCTGTGTTTAGATTTTGATCTGTTGCGATTAGGATTTCTTCCTGCTGATCTTCCTCTGAATTCTGTATTTAAGGCAGAACCTGATATTTTCCCTAATTCTCTCCTGCGAATTTCTTCACTCAGAATTAAATCTCGAACATCATTGTAATTCAACTTTGCTTTTCTTGAAGAATTGCTCACTGCCGTTACAGTACCATTCCAACTTTCTGGTAAACTGGATAGAAGAATCAAAGCCCTAACCTCATCATCAAATTCAATAGATACATAACTCAATTGTGTTACCACGATATTGAATTCGTTCAGATGCTCAGCCACCGAATCGCCTTCTGTCATCCTCAGATTAAACAGTCTGCGCATCAAATAAATTTTATTTGAGGCAGAGGGTTTTTTGTACATGTTTGAAAGTGCCGCCATCAGACCTGCTGTAGTTTTCTCCTTCGCTATGTTAAACGCAACGTTACGAGACAACGTTAGCCGAATAACCCCTAGCGCTTGACGATCAAGAAGAGTCCAATCTTCATCTTTTATGTTTGCTGGCTTCTTCGCTGAAAGAGGTTCATACAGATTTTTTTGATATAGATAATCTTCAATCTGCATCTTCCAAAATCCAAAATCTGTGCCATTGAATTTATCGATTCTAACCTTTTCGTCTGTAGCCATTACTCCCACTCGAACCAATGCTCTGATACCAGTTGTTGGGAATTAGTCATTCCTAACCAGGATCGATGAGAAATGAAAATAACAAAACGAAGAATATTGAATCAAAATAACAATCACACAGAGAAACACAAGGATTTACGTGGTTCACCCCAGAATAGGGCTACGTCCACGGTTGCTGCAGTTTTTCACTATGATCTGAAAATTACAACTCTCTTTCTCTCTATTGTACAATGGGATACGTGCCCCCCCTCATCTATTTATAAGTATAGAATTAGGGTTACACGGAAACACAAGAAAATTACGAAAGTACCCCCAAACCCCCCCGTTGGACCCAGGGTTTGAGTGAACAGTACTTATTAGGGTCCACCGACCCAACATGACACACGGCTGCAACTTCTAAAGAGCGAGTTGTTGTCGGCAGCGCAACGTGACATGACGATTGCACAATATTTTCACAAGGTAAAGTCGATATGCCGTAAGATTTCAGAATTGGATCCAACAACTCCAATTGGTGAAACCAGGATGAAAAGAATAATCATCCATGGTTTGAAGCTTGAATTTAGAGGCTTCATTGCTGCAGTACAGGGATGGCCAAAACAACCATCACTTGTTGAGTTTGAGAATTTGCTTACGGGTCAAGAAGCCATGGCTAAGCAAATGGGAGGAATTTTGCTAAAGGGTGAGGAGGAAGCACTCTACGCCGATAAAAGCAGAGGAAACTCCAAGCAGCACACTGTTGGTGGATCTAAAAGAAATGATGATAGGGCAAAAAAGTCATCAAGGATAGGGGAGCTTTCGATCAGGGGGAGCTTCGAGAAATCATGGCAATAGTAAAAGGTTTGAAGGGAAGTGTCACAACTGTGGGAAGAAGGGTCATAAGGTAAAGGATTGTTGGTCCAAGAAAAAGCCTGTGGAGAGCAATGCTGCCACTTCTAATACAAAAGATATAAGTGAAGATGATTGGGATGCTGAAGCATTCTTTGCTGCAGAAAAGGAGAAATCAGCTTTTATGGTGACAACATCTAAACAGATTGATTATGAGAATGATTGGGTTGTTGACTCGGGGTGCTCAAATCATATGATAGGTGATGAAGAGAAGTTGCAGAATGTGTCAGAGTACAAGGGAAACCGTGTGGTTGTGACAGACGACAACTCAAAGTTACCGATAGCTCATATCGGTAAGACGGTAGTCTCTCCCCAATATAGTGCTAACCAAATGTCACTTCAAAATGTCTACCATGTCCTAGGTATGAAGAAAAATTTGCTTTCAGTAGCACAATTAACATCTTCAGGTCACCTTGTTTTGTTTGGTCCGCAAGATGTAAAGGTGTATCGTGATCTCAAGATTTCAGAAAAGCCAATGATGAAAGGACAAAGATTAGAGTCAGTCTATGTGATGTCAGCAGTGTCTGCATATGTGAACAAGACTAGAAGGAATAAGATAACAGATTTGTGGCACATGCGATTGAGTCACGTTAGCTACTCCAAGCTAAACGTGATGATGAAAAGGTCGATGCTAAAGGGTCTTCCCAAACTTGAAGTGAGAACAGACACAATCTGTGCAGGATGCCAGTATGGTAAAATGCATCAACTGCCGTATGAAGAGTCCAAGTTTAAAGCAAAGGAACCGTTAGAGCTAATACTCTTTGATGTGTTTGGACCTAGCAAGCAGCTATCAATTGGCAGGATGAAGTATATGGTGACTTTTATTGATCAGTTTTCCAGGTATGTGTGGGTTTATTTTATAAAAGAAAATTTTGATACCGTTTCAAAGTTTAAAGAGTTCAAGGAGGCAAATAAAGCAGAAATTGTTAAGAGAGTTCGTTGCCTACGTACCGATAATGGGGGAGAGTATACCTCAGATGAGTTTTTCAAGTTTCTCCGAGAATGCCGAATACGCCACCAGTTCATATGTGCCAACACCTCGCAACAAAATGGTGTGGTAGAAAGAAAAAATAGACATCTTGCAGAAATTTGTCGAAGCATGCTTCATGCAATGAATGTACCGGGAAGATTTTGGGCAGAAACAATGAGGACCGCAGCTTATGTGATTAATAGACTTCCTCAACAAAGGTTATCCTTTCTTTCACCCTTTGAGAAATTGTGGAATATGAAACCTACAGTTAGTTATTTTCGAGTTTTCGGATGTGTATGCTATGTATTTATACCTGATCATTTACGTAGCAAGATTGACAAAAAGGCTGTTAGATGTATCTTTGTGGGATATGATAGTAAAAGAAAATGGTGGAAATGCTGTGATCCTACAACTGGAAGATGCTACATGTCCCAGAATGTGGTGTTTGATGAAGTGTCTTTATGGTGGTCGTCAGAAAAAGCGATATTACCAGATTCAAATGTTTTTAAAGATGAAAAGAAACCTGCTCAGATCCAATTAAGTCCAGGTGGAGCTGAAGATTTAGATGTTGATGGTGATTTTGACCAAGGCATAACTCAAAGTCCTTGGCTAACAGGTGTCTACCAGCAACCAAGTGACGAAGGCGAACCTGGAGAAGCAGAAGTACCAAATCCGCAATCTCAAATTAGAAGATCAACAAGAAACCGAAAGCCAAATCCCAAATATGCCAATGCTGCTATAGCAGAATAAGCAGTAGCAAAAGAACCTAAGACATTTGAGGAAGCATCTCAGAATCCAGAATGGACTAAAGCCATAGAAGATGAAATTGTTGCATTAGAACGAAATCAGACTTGGGAGCTCGTACCAAAGCCAAAAGATTTGAAACCTATTTCCTGCAAATGGGTTTACAAGACAAAGCGTCGCACAGATGGATCAATTGAGAGGCACAAAGCTCGTTTGGTAGCTCGTGGGTTTACTCAACAATATGGACTAGATTATGATGAAACGTTTAGTCCAATAGCAAAGCTTACAACTGTGCGAGTCTTATTGGCACTTGCAGCTAGCAAAGATTGGAACTTGTGGCAGATGGATGTGAAGAATGCATTTTTGCACGGGGAGTTGGATAAGGAGATCTACATGATTCAACCAGTGGGATTTCAGAATCAAGATCATCTTGAGTATGTGTGCAAGCTAAGGAAGGCGCTTTACGATTTAAAGCAAGCACCAAGAGCTTGGTATAGTAAGATTGCTGAATTTTTAAGTCAAAGTGGTTATTCGGTGATACCTGCAGATTCTAGTTTGTTTGTTAAAGCCAATGGAGGAAAGCTAGCTATCGTGCCCGTATATGTGGATGATTTAATCATAACAGGTGATTCTGAAGAAGAAATCCACCAAACGAAGAAGAATTTATCAGTTCGTTTCCAGATGAAAGCACTTGGACAACTCAAGCATTTTCTTGGTCTAGAGGTTGATCGCAGTTAAGAAGGAATATTTCTCCATCAACAAAAATATTCCACAGATTTGTTAAGGAAGTTTGGAATGCTTTAAGTGCAAGCCAATTTCGACTCCAGTGGAGCCAAATGCCAAAATGTGTCCTCATGAAGGGAGAGATTTGGAAGATGCAATGAAGTATCGACAATTAGTGGGTAGTTCAATCTACTTAATTTTAACTAGTCCCGATATTTCTTTTGCAGTTGGTGTGATGAGTCGGTATATGCAGAATCCAAAGAAGCCTCATTTAGAAGCAGTTCGGCGAATTTGAGATATGTGAAGAGTATGCTTGGCTATGGTGTTTTGTATAAGAAAGGTGGAGATTGCAAGCTAGTTGGTTATTATGATGCTGACTACGCAGGGGATCATGATACCCGACGATCAATTACAAGGTATGTTTTTATGCTTGGGTCAGGTGCAATTTCTTGGAGTAGCAAAAGGCAACCAACTATGTCTCTGTCAACAACAAAAGCGGAGAGTACCGAGCTGCAGCAATGACAGCTCAAGAGAGCACTTGGCTTATACAATTGTTGAAGAATTTGCATCAACCAACAGATTACGCAATTCCTTTGTATTGTGACAACTAGTCGGCAATACGTTTAGCAGAGAATCCAGTTGTCATGCAAGAACTAAACATGTGGAAGTGCATTATCATTTTATCAGGGAAAAAGTTTTGGAAGAAGATGTTGAACTGAAGCAGATTAAACAGAGCACTAAGTTGCAGATCTGTTCACAAAAGGTTTGAGCATCGACAAGTTTGAGAAGTTTCGTTATCAACTGAGCATGGTTGAAAGAATGAAAGTTGGTGTTGAGGGGGAGTGTTGGAATTACAACACTAGCACGTGATGGGTTGACTGAGTTTATTGCTATTTTTCAATTTAATAATTGTTAGTCTAAGTTGTGGTGTTAGTGGGTCTGTTAGTTATGCTAATTTCCTAGTCTTTTGCAAGTAGTTAAGTGATTGTTACCGAGTCTCTAGTTGTTAGTGGTTGTAGAATGTGTAGGAGAAGATAAGGCAACGTGGCCTCCTTTGTATGCCTATATAAGGCAGCTTATTTTGCACTAAAAAAAAAAATATTGCCTCTTTGCACCCCTTTTGTATTCAACATGTACAACATTAAAAATCTTCTATATATTATCACACATGCAAATTAACTGTTTTTTTTAATATAATTTCATAAAGTTTAATCTGAAATTCTTTTATTTAAAATTCATTGTGACCCAAAATAAAGCCCAACTGTTAAAAATTAGTGCATTTTACACCCCTTGCTAGATGGTGGGTGGAAGGTGCGCCCTGCAAAAGACTCATTTTTCATTTTATAGGGAAGATTGACTCTTGGGCTGATCTGTAACCCGGTAGTCAGACCCAATTATTTATTTATTTATTTTTTTAGTTCATTTTTTTATTTTCAAATTTAGTCCATCCTAAATTTTTGTAATTCAATCCACTCTACCTTTAAACTCTTTGTACACATAAATTTTTTTTACCTTAACTTATTCCATCTTTAAACTCCCAGACAAACCCTAAATACTGAATCCACTCCTATGTCTAAGCTCATTTTATAGGTATCAAGGGACCGAACAATTTAAACCACAAGATGTCATGATACTTTGTAATGGCCAAATGGCAATGGCTTGTCGTGGTGGGACAGATATGAACTTGTCTACATATACAAATGTACAAGCGTGGAAGATTACTTGTAATATATGGAACTCTGTATGTTCCCATCTGAAAAAGTCAAGTAGGCACAAACAGTTTCTCACTTTTGTCTGTCTTTGCCTTCATACATGTTACTTTAGTTAACTACTAATTAAATTTAATTGAGCATATATTATTCAATTTAAACGCTTTAAAAATCAACATGGGGCGAGCGAGGGGTTCAAAATTCAACAGAATTAATAAATTCCCAAAAATAAAAAGGATGTACGCCTTTGAATTCAATCCCAGTTCATGCGAGCAAATATATAAATATTAAATATGCAAACACAGAGAAGTATATATATATATATATATATGTAATTTTACAGGAGAAATTGGATTGGATACTGCTAAAGGCAACAAAAATAACTGACCAGCATAAGCTGCTTGCAGGGGATCTCCACCAGCTGGGCTATGGAAATGGAGAGAGAGCTTGTGATTCCTTGAGTTGGTGTTGAAGTTGCGAACAGCTATACTCATGGCTACCTTCTGTTCTCTGCCCACGCGAGTATTAATATCAAGGATTGCACCAATTTTTGTGGTTATGTAATCAGCTTCAACGACAGAGCCATGGGAGGGAATGAAAACCAAATACAGAAGTATGGGGATTAACAAGATGGGTTTTGAAGCTGTAGTTAAGGCAGGGGTAAGTAAAGCCATAATGACTCCAAAAAAATATTGGCAGAGGTCTTTCTGATAAACACATGTTTATATATATGTGTTTGTGTGTGTGTGTGTGAGAGAGAGAGAGCGAGAGAGAGAGAGAGAGAGAGAGAGAGGTGTGAAATAAAGGGACTGGAGTGGGACCAATAAAGAAAATTTAGGCATCTACGAGTCAACGTCCGCTAGCTTGTTTGAAGGGAAGGGGGGGGGGGTGGGTTAACATCGGGGGCGATGTTAGCCCGCTGCTAGCAAATCGTGGCTGCATGGTTCACCTTCTTTTTCTTCTTCTTCTTTCTTTCTTTCTTTCTTTTTTTTTTATTTTTTTTATTTTCTGGGTTTGCTTATGATCCGCGCGCCTGTTTGAATTTCGGAAGAAAGACTAAATTAGTCCAAACCGATTAGGAAGGCTGAATTTTGGAAGGAAAAAAATTAATTTTTTAATAAATATTTATTAAAAAATTAATTTTTTTTTGTTTAGAAAGAAAAAATTTAATTTTTAGATTCTGTTTGGTAACGTTTTTATTTTCTATTTTTTTATTTATGTTTTCAAAATTTTGTAAAACTGACAACAAAAACATGTTTGTTAAATTTATTTACGTTTTTTTAAATTTTATTAATAATTTTTATTTTTAATATAAAATATTTTTATATGGGTTCAATAAGGCATATGTAGATATTTTGATTTTTACATTATATTAATAAATTTAAATTATATTGTTAAATTTTACTGATAAATTATTTTAAATTATATTGATAAATCTTATTTTTAAATATTTTAAAAATACTTTAAAATTATATTACTAACTAAATTTTTATTTATATTAAAAATTTTATTTTTAAATATTTAATATTCAATATAATTAATATATTATCCAATAACTTGAAAATATTTTTATTATTTGAATCACGTTCTTGCAAGAAAAAAAAATTGTTGGGTTGACTGACATTGAGGGCTGTGTTTTAGAAAACAAACTTAGTAGCTCTACTATCAGTTATTAATTTTTTTGACTTTTTTTTAAAATTACTAAACGTACCATCTTATATATTAAATTTATTTCCAACATTGAAGGGCAAAAATGTTACATTAACGAAAACTAAAAAAATAATTGCTAAAAAAATAGTTTTTCCTTTTTAAATAAAAAAATTATTTTTTAATAATTAGTTCAAAAAATTATTTTTTTTCTTTCAAAACTCAGCCTTACTGGCTGTTTTGAACTAAACTGAAGAAAAAAAAATTGAAAGATGCGCATAAAGCGGAACCAAACAGAATAAGAAGGAAAAAAAAAAAAGAGAGAGAGAGAAAGTGAAACGTGAGGTCACAATTTTGCTAGTAGCGGGTTAACAATGTAATTTAAAATAATATAATTAAAATTTAGTTAGCACAATAATTTAAAAATATTTTAAATGAATATTTTTAAAATATTAAAAAATAAAACTTATTAATATAAATTAAAATATTATAATAAAAATTCAGTTATTATAAAAATTAGAAAATCTACATATATCTTATACTCATATAAAAAGTATTTTTGTTGTAAAAAATAAATTATACTAATGAACTATTTTTCTAAGTTTTTAACAATTACAACTTAAATTATTATAAAAAATTTAGATAATTGTGAAAATATATTTTATTATAAAAATTAAATTGTAACAATAAATTATTTTTTTCAATATTTTAACAAACAAACATTGTTACCTGATTGAATTTTTATTATAATATTTTAAATTATTTTTATAAATTATATTTTTAAATATTTTAAAAATATTTATTTAATTATCATACTATTTAAATATATTTATCATATTAATTATCTAATTTTTTTATAATAATTCAAGTAACAATTATAAAAAAATTAAGAAAAGTAATTTATTAGTATAATTTATTTTTTATTATATAAAATATTTTTTATATGAGTTTAATAAGACGTATGTGAATGCTCTGATTTTTACATTATATTAATAAATTTAAATTATATTGAAAAATTTAAATTATATTAATAAATTATTTTAAATTATATTGATAAATTTTATTTTTAAATATTTTAAAAATATTCATTTAGAAATATTTTAAAATTATATTGCTAACTAAATTTTTATTATAGTATTTTTATTTATATCAAAAAATTTTATTTTTAAATATTTAATATTTAATATAATTAATGTATTATCCAATAACTCAAAAATATTTTTAATATTTGAATCACATTCTTACAAAAAATTAAAAGTGTTGGTTGACTGACATTGGGAACTGTGTTTTGGAAAAAACTGATAGCTCGGCTATCAACTATTAGTTTTTTTATTTTTTTAAAATAATCAAATTTATCATCTTACATGTTAAAGTTATTTTTCTTTCTAAACACAAGAAAATTAATGACTAATTATTAAAAAATTAATTTTAAATTATATTTAAATTAATAATTAGTCAATTATTATATTTAAAAATATATTTAATATTAGTTAAGTTAATTATTAAATTAAATTTAATAATTTAATAATAATATTTATGAAAAGTAATTTCATAAAATATATTTATATTAATTTATTATTTTTTAATTAAATTAAATTAATATATTTTATTTTATTATTTATTAAAATAATTTAATAATATATATTTCCTATTACATAAATTAACTAATTTAATTTAACTATTTATTGGAAAAAATTAGTAATATATATTACATATTAATTTAATATTTAATTATATTATTTATTCAAAATAATTTTAGTTTAATAAAATATTTGAATAAAATAATTTATTTTAATATGATGTAACTAAAATTGACAAAGTATTTGAATTGACAAAATGTTTACAATAGAAAAAAATAAAGTAAAATACATTTTTTTGTTTACGTTTTTCTGTTTTAGTTTTCATTTTTTTGGAAACCAAAAAACGTAAACAAATTTAACAAACATGTTTTGTTGTCAGTTTTACAAAATTTTGAAAACATAAATAGAAAAATAGAAAACAAAAATGTTACCAAACAAGGTCTAAAAATTAATTTTTTTTTCTAAACACAAAAAATTAATTTTTTAATAATTAGTTATTTATTAAAAAATTAAATTTTTTTCCTTCCGAAATTCAGCCTTCCTAGCCGGTTTGAATTAATTCAATCTTCCTTCCGAAATTCAAACAGGCGCACGAATCATAACCAAACTCAGAAAAAAAAAAAATGAATTGTGCAGCCACAATTTGCTGGTAGCGGGCTAACATCGCCCCCGATGTTAGTCCCCCGCTTCCTGTTTGAAGACCTGGTAAGAATACTTTTGTAGCTACGGAAGGGAGGGAGGGGGCAAAAAGCAAAATTGCAATTTTTGGACACGGACCTAAATTGACCTGGAAGCAATGTGATATAAAACAATGAATGGGTCAAATTCACTTGCTAAATTACATGGTAGAGGTATTTTACTTTTAGAATTAATGTTTTGAACAAAATACAAAATTTCAACATGAATTTTTACATATTATTTTTACATTAATTTGTTTTTGTACTTTCTTTTTAAAGTACATTTTTGTCATCCGAATACTCCTTTGTTTGGGGTTAAAAGGCATACAGTTATACTTTTCTTAAGGTTTGAACTAGAGGTGGTAAAATTAACCCAAACTCATCAACCCACCCAATTAAACTCATAATAAATGGGTTTAGGTCCTATTATTTTACTAATTGGGTTGTAATTAGGTAACTTATAAAATACCTATTTATAAACGGGTGCAAATGGGTTGTGAAACGGGCCTCGTTAAAACACCCATTTAAGTTAAAAAAATTAATTTAACCCCCTCTCTCTTTACACTGTTCTCTCTCTCTCTAGCAATATCTACAATAAATATATAATATATACATTATGTATATATGATACGTGTATATATATATTTAACGTATACAATAAATGTATAATATATACATTATATATAATTTATTTATTCTTCCATTCTCTATTTCTATTCTCCTCCATACTCAATACAAATAACATGTGCGTGTACACACACGCGCTCACACACGCACACATGCCTACACACACATGCGCGCGCACACACACGCCTACACACGCGCACGCGCGTGCACACATACACACGCGCACGCGTGCACACATACATACATGCCTACGCGCGCGCGCGCGCGTGCGCACATGCATACATACCTACATGTGCGCGCTCGCGCACATACATGCATACATGTTTACATACATGTGCGTGCACATACACACGCATACATACCTACACACATGCGCGTGCGTACAGCACGCACGTGCGTGCAAACACATGCATACACGCCTACGCGCATGCGCATGCGGGGCACACATGCACACGCACACACACACAAGCTCGTGCGCGCACACGTACACACACGAATACATGCACACACACGCACACACACGCACACATGCACACACACATGCACACGCGCACGCACACACATACACACACCCCCCACACGCATATGTGCGCGCGTGCGTGCAGAGAGAGAGAGAGTTGTTGATTTAAAATTGAATAAAAAATAAATCGGTTCGTACAAATTCGAAATTAACTGAAAAATGTAAATATAATATATAATATTATATAATATGTATAATATTATATTAATTAAAATAAATAATGATGTATTTATATATATATACACATTAATTGAAATAAAATTTTAATTTTTTTTAAAAAGTAAGTTGGGTCATAAGTAAATGGGTTTGATATAACTCATATTCAACCCGCCCATATCTAACCCGTCTTTTAAATGGGTGGATTTGGGTTGTACCTATTTAATTTCCAACCCGTTTAAACCCATCACTAACCCGCTCAACCCGCCCATTTTACCACCCCTAGTTTGAACTTGGTCTATCTAGGCTACCAGAAGTGAACGAAGTTAGTAAACAACACCGTTGCCGAATGTAGGTGGGGGGAGAACATCAAATCGGAGATAGAGGAGTTCCTCTACAAGAAACGAGACCTTCAGCAAGTAAAATTTTTCTTCGGAAAATGTGAACCACTTGCGAGTAAAATTCTTTCATGCTAAAGGTGTGCCATATCAGCAGGTGTTGCAATAAAAAGGGGTTAAAAAGGAGTTGCAGTGCTTTTGGCACTTCAACAACGGAAGCGTCAAGCACTAACGGTGAAATTTCTGCAAATGACACAACAATCCTAATTTAATTTGAGTAGAAGTGATGACTTTTTATAATGATTATTGTTTGTTTAGTATTTTATATTAATTTCGGGTTCCAGTGTACAAGAATAAAAATGAAACTTCTCCTAGACGGAGAAGGGGTGGTTGATACTGGGGGATTGATGGCAGCGGTTGACATCAATTTTTAACCGTATGATGCACTTTTTGATCATCCGCGGCCAAGGCCAAACCTGAAGCGTGAAGCCAGCAATTTTAAGGGAGTGTTTGGAGATGTAATTTTTAGTCTTTTTTTTTAAAGTTATTAGTTGTAATTTTTAGTGTATTTGGTAAAATAAATAACAATTTTTAGTAATTTTTTACAATTTTGAGTAATTTAAGTTTCTTTCATTTTTTTTTCAAAACTTGAATTGCAACCAATTTTTTTTTATTTTTTTGTTGGAATATAGTTTAAGTGGCAAAATATATTTAAGTTACTGGCTTGATATAATAATTATATCAAATATTAAAATATTTAAAAATAAAATTTATCAACATAATTAAAATATTATAATAAAAATTCATTACTGTAAAATTTTTCAAAGTTTAAGTAATAATATCTGTCTGCTTGTCAAAAATTAAAAAATAATAATCTATTAGTATAATTTAATTTTCTATATAAAAAATAATTTTTAAAAAATTTCAAAGATAATAACTTATTCTTAACTTTTATAATATGAAAATAATTCATGTGTTATGAGTAGAATTTTTTTTTTTAATTTTACTCGCAATTGGTTGCTTTTTAAGTAAAATAAAGTTTGATAATTTATTAAAATATTTTCATTTTTATCGTAAGAAAGTAATCTACATAATTTTAAAAAATCAATATTAATTTAAGTATTCATGCAGGCTAATAATTATTTTTATATATTGTAGAACTTTTAAAATTTAGGTAATAATGTCTGTCTATTTATTAAAAATTAAAAAATAATAATTTATCAGTATAATTTAATTTTTATAATAAAAAATAATTTTAAAAAAAAAAGTCAAAGAAAATAACTTATTCTTAACTTTTTATAATATGAAAATAATTTATGTTTTATAAGTAGAATTTTCTTTTTAAATTCTACTTGCAATTGCTTATCTTTTAAATAAAATAAAATTTGATCAACTCATTAAAATATTTTTATTTTAAAGTAAGAAAATAGTCTACTTAAAGACAAATTTTATTATTAATTAAAGTATTTATGCAGGTTAATGATTATTTTTTATAATAATTATTTTATATTAATTTCTTAAATTTGTTATAATAATTAAAGTAGTAATTATTCGCATGCTTATTAAAAATTTAGAAAAGTAATTTATCAGTAAAATTTATTTTTTAAATAGAAAATATTGTTATATGGGTTTAATGAGACATGTTTAAATAGTCTAATTTCTACAAAAGTTAAAAACAAAAAAAACTTACCTAAACTGCAAAAGTAAAAAGTTAAGTGAAATCAACATTTTTATTAATTTATTTTTGTTGAAATGTGGTTTAAATGAAGAAATTTATTAATATAATTTATTTTCATAATTGAAAATATTTTTATATGGGTTCAATGAAATATATATGTAGATATTTTGATTTTCACATAGTTAATTTTTATATAATGTTTTAATAAATTTTATTTTTAATATTTTGATATTTAATATAATTAATATTTCAAACCATAGCTCAAAGATACTTTTGTCATTTGAACAATATTCTAACAAAAATAAATAAATAAAATATTATTTTGATGTTAGCCAGCTGAAAGTTAAATTATACTAATAAAATTATTATTTTTAATTTTTAAAAGGAAGCGAGCGTTGTTACCTAAATTTTAAAAGTTTAATAATCTATAAAAATAATTAATATAAAGAATAACTGTTATCCTTCATGATATTGAATTTAAAAAAAAAAATTATGTAAACCATTTTCTTATAGTAGAAATGAAAATATTTTAATAAGTTGATCAAATTTTATTTTATTTAAAAATAACCAATTGCAAGTAAAATTTAAAAAAGAAAATTTTACTCATAACACATGAATTATTTTCATATTATAAAGTTAAGAATGAGATATTATCTTTGAAATTTTTTAAAAATTATTTTTTATCATAGAAAATTAAACTATACTGATAGATTATTATTTTTTAATTTTTTAACAAGCAGACAAATATTATTACTTAAACTTTGTAAAATTTTACAATAAATGAATTTTTATTATAATATTTTAATTATGTTGATAAATTTTATTTTTAAATATTTGAGTATTTAATATAATTACCATATCAAGCCAGGAACTTAAATATATTTTTGCCATTTAAACTATATTCCAACAAAAAAAAAAATAAAAATAAAAATTTTGGTTACATTTCAAGTATTGAAAAAAGAAAAATGAAAGAAACTTAAAATTGTACAAAAGTTACAAAAAATTGTTAAAAATTACTACTTATTTTATCAAATACATTAAAAATTATAACTAATAATTTTTGACAAAAAATAAAAAAAAATATTAAAAATTATATATCCAAATGCCCCCTTCAAAATTGCTAGCTTCCCGCTCCAAGTTCGGCCTTGGCCGCAGATGATCAAAAAGTGCATCGTGTGGCCAAAAATTGATGTCAGCCGCTGCCATCAATCTCCCAATGTCAGCCCCCCTTCTCCAGTACACTACGGCGATGAAATGCGTCATGACTAATTTTAATTTGATTGCATTTTATTGAGATATAATTTTTCATATTCTGTATTGATTATGAAAGTATTTTGTTGGTAAAAATTTGACCAAAAAATATAATAAAAAATATAAAAATTTGATGTAAAAGTGATATGTGGTAAAATTTAATTTGAAAAAAAATACAAAAAGTTAGTGAGTTTTGATTAGTTTTGATCAACCAAACACTTCATAATTTCAATCAAAATTTTTTAATTTTTATATTTATTTTGAGATCAATTTTAAATAAATTAATTAGAGTCATTAGGTCATTATAAAAAATAAGACGTTTCATTTTTATACTTGTACAATGGAACTCGAAATTAACATACAATATCAAACAATAATCATTATAAAATATTGGATCATTTGGAGAAATTTCACTGATAATACTTGACACTTCAGTTGTTGAGGTGGAAAAAGTACTGCAACTCCTTTTAAACCCCCTTTTTTTATTGCAACACCTGCTGATATGGCACACCTTTGGCATGAAAATATTTTACTCACAAATGGCGCACATTTTCCCAAGAAAAATTTTTACTTGCTGAAGGTCTACTTTGGGGAAGGGGGCTGACATTGGGGAATTGATGGCCTTGTTTGGCCTTGGCCTTGGCCTTGGTTGCGGACGATGGTCAAAAATTGATGTCAGCCGCTGCCATCAATCCTGCCATCAATTTCCCAATATCAGCCCCCATCTCTTTGTGCATTTTTGCATTGTAACCCTTAGAACGGTCAATTTCTTGTAGTGTACTAAGGCTGTGTCTCTTTAAAGGATTGGCTGACGGGAGATAAGTAATATTTTAGATCTTACTAATGAAATTAGATAAAAGATGGGATTAATTTTTTATGTGACATTATTTTTTGATGTTTATTTGTGTGATATAAAGTGGGATAAAAGATATGATTTGATATTGATGTGATAGGAAGTAATTTGAACCTTTGAATTTTAGAGGAAAATAATCCGGAGATGGGAGATAACTCATCCCACACTCCCATGGAATAACTTATTCCACAAATTCCTTCATTATTCATCCAATCCGTGGGGCTCGCGAATATCAAACAAACACTTTATTACTCTTCCAATCTGTGAGACCCACGAATTACTCATCCAATCCCACCTCTTTATCGCTTTAACAAACGCAGCCCGAAGGTGGTGAGACCGCTCTCCAAACAATGTATCTCTTGAAAATGTCGGCAGCCGTCATTGTTTGGGGTTGTGGACCCTTTGATATTTGGAGATTTATACAATCAAGTTTTAAAAATTAAGATAGCGTTTCGATTATTAAAAATCAATAAAAATTTTAAAAATTTTTCAAAATTTTTAAAAATCTCTAAAACTCGTTAACACATTTTACTCACTTTGTAATTCGTGAAATTTTTTATAAATCTTTATATATATTTACATATTCCAACAAATTTTTATAAATTTCAGTACCTTTTTTACAAACCTTAATAATTTTTTTACAATTTTAGTAACTTTTTAACAAATTTCAACAAATCTAACATAGATCCGTGGAAACAGACCTAAAATCTATTCTTCTCTCTCTAACATTTTGACATAAAAGTCAAAAAATTCAATAATTTTTAAAAAAATTTTGATATAAATTCGTTAGAACGGATACAAAAACCGTTCTCATGGTTTCTCTCTTCAATTTTTTACTGTAAAAATCTAAAAATTATACTATTCATATCTAAAAAATGTAGTTTGAATTAGAAATATCAAACGTTAAAAGTTTGCTAAATCACATATTTTTTCTTATTTTTTACTACTTCAACGTAACCTAAATAGGAAACTTTCGAATAAAGTATGTGTTAAATTATGTAGCTTTTCAGATTTTTCTATTTAAATTGCTCTATACAATTGAGGGTTGTAAACATCAGCATGTCAGAATTAATACACATTAATGTCACTTAACTAGGTCATATAATCCAAAATAATAATTATAATAAATATAAAAATTAAATAAGAGAGAAAAGAAAAAAATTTGGTTGGTAAAATTGCTAAGTCAAAAGAGGTTATATGCTCTCCCCCCCCCTCTCTGAAAGGTAAGAAATTAAGTTAGATGCTTCACACATTAGTTGGAGTTCAACGTTGTAAATCGAGTTTAGGTATAATTATAAGATTGAGCCTATTTGCGCTCCACAAATAATTCGTTACACTTTATTTTACATTTTTTATTAAATAAAATTGTAAAATTATTCTTTTTTAACTAGTTATTTTCGTATGTCTACTTGAAATAATATAATTGTACTTCACAAAGAAAATATTTATAAATTTAGATAAATACCCTTACCCGTATAAGAGAATAGAAAAAATTATTTTGAAAGATTAAAATATTTTTATTTATATTTTTAATAATCACATAAAAATAAATGTATTTTATTTTATTTCATAATTTATCAAATAAAAAATAATTTTTTTATTCCTTTTGCTTATAAACTTTTGTCATTTAACTCTTGTTATTATCCTCGAGTCATTTAATAAGGTTTTGTATGATTCTTTTAGTTCTCATAATTAAGTAATAATTTTTAAATTAATGTAATGAAATAAAATGTAAGTGTGATAAATGTTAAAATAATAATTTATGAAATATTTTAAAAAATAAATAAATATCAATATGATAAAGAAAATTACAAAAGTTTGTAAATAAATTGAAATGAAATAAGTTTTTTTTTTTTCCCTTATTTGACCAAGTTATAGAATAAATTAAAATTTATTTTCTATGATTTTAAAACATAAATAAAAATAAAATTCATTTTAGTCTTTCAAAATATTTTGTTTCTTACATAAAACTTGCAAACATGAAAATAAGACAAATTATAAATTTAAAGTTTTAGTCATCTTTTACCCTTACTAACTTTCTCACCAATCCTAGATTCAGGTAAAATTATTAGGGGATGTATCTAGAATTATGAGATAATTATGGGTAATTTCATAATTAGCCAACTTAAGTTTATTTACATCTAAATCCTCTGCTCTTTCCTATGTAAAGAATTAGTCTATTATATTTTCGACACAACCCTAGACATAAAAAAAAAAAAAAAAAAAACTCTAAAAGGATCTTAATAGGAGAAAGAGTAGAAAATGTAGGTGTATTGACCGTCGAGACCGAGAACCGAAAGGTTTCAAGAAATCAACATCGAATCAAAAAAGGACAAAAGGTTAGATTTCTGTTTATTGATTTGAATTCGTCATTATATTTCAAATACAATCACATAATGAGTTTACAATCTTTCCTGTATGATCGATATGAACAAAAAATTTTTGAAAACTTATTCCACCGCATTCCTAATTCCAACAGTATCATCATTAAACAAGACCAATCAACCTTAAAAGTATCAGTGGCTAGAATGTAGGTGTGGGCTGGAATGTAGTAACCGTAGGCAATGTATTCTCAAACTCTCACTATATCCCTTAAGACCCTTAAAAGGAGTGTTATTTAATGAATGCTCAGGTCACGGGGACAAGTTTCTAAAAAAACCTTAAGAAGTGTATTTAGATCAAAGTAAAACTCTGTGATAGACTCTAAAGATGGGACATTATATGCAAATGAAGTCTTGTGATCATGATATTCAGTCTTCATAAGTGGTGTGAGGTGTGAGCATGTATAGTTGGCATATGAAATATTGTCACAAGTGTTAGATGCATGTTCTATTCAACATCTCCCTAAGGCCTCATGTTCTCATAAAGAGATTCAAGCCAGTGCATATCATCTCTAGTGTAAATTAAGAATCTTATCAAGAGAATGACATGTGTCTGGATATAAACTATGAAAGAAGTAACTCAAAATGCACCACAACTCTAGATGATGGCTCAGGTAGGATTGCAAAATGTTATTGAACCTTTTCTAACATGCATAGAACGTCTTATCCTCTTTTTGGTACAAATTTTTTTAATTGAAATTGGAGGATAATGTCCTATGTATGGTGGACAAGTGATGAAAATGCATTTGACAAATCCTCCCAAGACCAAATAGGTAAATGCATAGGATAATACTGATCTAGAGTTGCCATTCATAGCTAAGACATAGTGTACATAACCTGAATTTTTTCCTCTTAATAATTTGCTTAAGTGTGGGTGGTGATATTTGTTATAGTAAAATCTAGAGCATTGAGGATTTGAAAATTTTTGAAATAATAAATTAGTTGGAAAGATTTTCAAATTGAATTTCACTCTATGTGGGAGTTTAATTTAAACATTTTTATCCAAACACTTCCTAGCCCAATTACTATTTGGTTCAACCAGCCCATTAACCCATGGTCAACCCTTTTCTTGACTACACCTCAACTCACTTTAACTCACTTTATCACTCAATGAGTTGACTCATGAATAGTTGCTCCAAATTATTTCCCGACAACTTCATTTTCCATCTTCCATACACTCTCACAATCTTCAAAATTATTTGACTAATTAGACAAAGAGAAGACCTTACATTGATGACCTTAAAGCGTATTTTTCAAATTATTTAGCAAACAAGATTTAAAGCAATTTGTTTGAAAGCTAGCATGATTAAAGCATTTTGTTAATTTGTCAAAAAGCTAGCATGATTGTTTAATTTGTCAAAAAGTTAGCATGATTCCCGGATCATGCCACCCATCCTCATCCATCCTCCAATACCTATCTTTAATTATGTGGTTAGGATAGTCAAAAAGGCTAAGCTAGATTATTTGGATTATACTACCTAATGCATAATGCTACTTTAGTGGTTTTCAAGTTTAGGTAGTGGAACTTGTTTTTTCTCTACCGACACTTCCTTTACATTTCCTATAAATTGTGTGTCTTCAAAGAGAAGAAAATAAGAGAGAAATAATAATAAATTATTAATTAGTGAGGTTGAAGATTTGGTGTTGCTTGGAGGAAGAAGAAATACGTGGAATTTTTCAATTTGGGTGGTGTTCAAAGCTAACTCATTTTTCCTTCCAGACTTGGTCATTAATATCTTCATTGAGGTAGGATGACGAATCTCCTAAAAATATTTTATGCATTTGCTGGGTTCGAAGTATGAAACTTGATTATGATAAAAATATATACCCGTATATTGGGGGGTAGGGAAGCTGAAATTTTAACTGATGTAACTCAGTATGTTGACAGCTCTCTCATTTGTAACTTCTAATGTGCTCCTGACCCCCTAAAACGGTGGAATTAGGCTTCGGCTAAAACATAAAAGTTGTAGCCCTTTCAGATTTCTTTTCAACCCAAAAGAATTGCATCAATCCAATTTGTGAGTTAAAAGTTATGCCCAAAATACTGAGCACGTGTAAAATTATATTTTCTGAACAAACTGAATTCTAGGCTGTTTTTGTACCTTTAGACCTTAGAATTTTAAAAAGTGTAAAACATGAAAGTTGTAGGTCTTGAAGTCTAATTTCTACAGATATAAAGTTTATAGATATGGGAGTCCTGCTTTATTTTATATAAATTTTCTTTCAAGCTGCTATTCTGCTTAGCTTTAATTGATGCTTGTTTGGATTTGTTTAGAATATTATATTTAAAGATTTATTTAAATTCTAATTTCCTTCTGTTAGTTATTATCATGTTAATAATTTCTATTAATATGAAATTATTTTAAACTGGATATTATGTATTATTTGACACTCTAATATTGATGATAATTAACTTAGATAATCAGTTTCATCATGGATAGTTAGATGACTTATTCAAACTAAAATGCTAAGTATTTGATAAATTGCTCAAAGAAACAATGGACTTGTTCTTTTCTCATTTGGTCTTTCTTAAATGAATTTGATTTATTTTTAGGCATTGTTTTGTCAACCTAGCAAGTTATATAACTATATTTTTATGATTAAGTGATTTTAAATGAAACTTATTTAATACCTTCCTAAACATTGAAATAATTCTATGGACATTTGTGAATATATTGAAGTCAAAAACCTACGATAAGGGTTTGATTATAAAGAAGATGATGATTGAAAAATTTATTCAAATTATTTAAAAAAAATATATAATAAATAAAACTTACAAATTTTCTAAAATTAAATATAAGTTCAAGAACTATTTATTATCTTATATTCCATAAAATAATAAAATAAAAGGTAAAAGAGGCAAAAATGAGATTTGTAGCCAATGAGGTTCGAACTTACGACTTTAAATCACAATTAGGGTCGCCCACCCACTAAGCTACCAACCTCGGCCTAATTAATATACTATTAAAAATAATTTTATTCTTATCAAAGGTGGTACGCTAAACTTGTCAAAACAATTAACTAAAATACTAATTCGTATTCTAAATTTTTATTTTTACTTGCTACTTGTTAATTTACATGTAGTACCTACCTTTGTGATAATGATATTGGTGACTATGTTAAATCTTGATTGATTGAGAATTATTACTAAATTATGGATTTAGATAAAGTGCTTAAGAATATACTGCATGTGACTGAATAATCTCACTTTGATTCATCACCCGGAACATTACCGGTTGTTATTAAAAATGTCTGATTTCCATACAAGGTACCCTTGAATGTAAAAGGGTGAGAAAAAATTAAGGCACTCGGTGCTAAAGTTATTTTGGCAATGGGGTGATGGATGGGTAGAAATGGCCTTTTAGATGGAGATGGGAACATATGCATTTATTTGGGAGATGCTCCTTTCTGACCTGGCCAGTCAGGTAGCTGGTCGTGACGGCTAGGTTTTTGGTAGGTGACACCGTCGATATGCATTGGATGCTAAGCCCGTAAAGTCACTGGTTCCTAAGGCTGGGGGTAGAGGAGGATAGGAATATGATTATTTTAGGAGGATTTAGATTAAACTCCCCTACAAAATTTTACTGTGATTAGCAACCTCTTTTGTTTATGTATGAATGATGTGTTAGAATTATTTAATTAAATTTAATTCCTCTTGATGAATATTTTATAAAATGTATATATATATATATATATATGAAACCTGTATCGCTACGGGGTTTGATCCCGAGACCTTGAAGATCTAAATCTGAGATCCCTACCACTGCGACACAGACTTTATTGTGGTACACATATCAATGTTTAACTATTTTTACATGTAAGTAAAAATAGTAGTAACGGTGACGATTTCATCGAACCGTTGTAAGTACAATTTACATTATTCAGTTGAGATCTATTGAATTAATTGTTGCATAAGTAGTATGCCACCTAAACACATTCACTGTAGTGGGTCACTTAATACAGTGTAGCATTACAACCACTACATATAGGCACCTAGGAGATTCTGATTACTGGGCTTTAGTAGCTCACCCTTTGTGGGAATATTTTTTTCAGGATATTAAGCATAGGGATACAGAGATGAGCTGGAAAGAGATTAATTTCTCTTAAATATTCTATCAGAAGAGTTATCTATTTTTTTCTTCTTTCCTGCGCAGAGCTGGAGGACTTTATTTTTGGTCAGTAACAATTGTTGGACGATTGTAATTATTAAGCTTATACCTAATTTGTTTTTATTTGGTATATAATATTAATCGCGTGGTTGGGACACTTAGATGGCTCTGTAATATTTTTCTCTATTTTTATTTTGTACCCTGTAGTTGAAATCCCATCAAATGGTTCAGTTCAATGACTTATAAATATTGTTTGGGATAAATAAGAGATTTTAAATATCTTAAATTTTTCTTGCGGGTCAACCCCAGCTTGGAGGAAAATCTGAGGTGTGACAGCGTGTTATTATCATCTTATTTTTATACCTAACAAATAAATCCCAAGTCACCCCTGGACATTCGGTTATGAAAGTCCGGGGCGTGACACATAGGGAAAAAATGCAATATAAAAACATCATCCTAGCAACCATTAGTTTGACACACAGAAGCTAACTCAAAATTTTCAATATGGACTCAAGGGTCCTCGTGTTCATACCCAAAATATGAAGGTAGCATACATGTGGTTTCTAGAACAAAGTGTGTATCATAAAACTCTTCTAGGCAATCAACATGTAGGTGGGTCGTGTTGGGTGAACCATATGTGCATGCATTGAAATCCATGTTCATCATATAAAATGTAAAAATTAAAGAAAATAAATAAAAGCACAAAACTAAGTTAAAAATGCAAACTAACTAAATATCAAGCAAATGCAATATAATTCAATGCGAAATAAAATATATAACTAGGAAAATCAATAAATTGAAAAAATTAATTTTTAAGTCTACATATGAATTTATCAAACAAAGCATAAGTACCTTTCTTTTGAAAACTTAATTTGAATTTTTTATAATAAAAATTATTTTTTTAAATCTAGAATTTGAAGTTTTTATCGTTGGTGAGGTAATTCATACACGTAAGTGATTTTTTTTCAAAAATTTTATATTGTAATTGTCCAACCAAATATCAAAGTATCTAAGAAAAATAGTAAGTTGCGTTCTGTTTATATTTTAAAATAATATTATATTTTTTATTGAATTTTTGTAAAAAAGTTTTTATGACATTATAAATATGCAAAACATATATGAAAAATAGATGGGTAATGGTGTAATTTTAATTAAGAAAAAAAAATAAAGTATAAAAGATTATTTGTGGAGTACAAATAAACTTACCTATTTCAAACTCTAGTTCAATTTTTGCGATTTATCATCCACACGTTTGAAACTCTAAAATTTTCCCAAAAAGCTCCAAAGAACTTTAAAAGTCTCTAATTTGTTATAATTAAATTTTGTTACGTATCACTATTACACAACTTTAATACAAAGTTTTTAATTTTTTTTTTTAACTTTTCAAAACTCTACACGCTTCCCCCCCCCCAAAAAAAAAGAAAAATCATAGTGCTCAATATCCGAATTCACATCCGGAGTGTTGACCTCTCCTCAGAGAAGAAGGGGGGTTGCAATAAGGGGTTATTGCAATTATTGCAGTAACCCCAAAACGACAACGTTTCGACGTTTTTTTTTTTCTCAAGATGACGCTGTTTCACTTAAGTCTCTCATATTCGAATACGAATTGATATATTCGAATATACATTTGAATGAAAAAAAAAGTCATATTCGAATACATATTCGAATATGAATTAATGTATTCGAATAAAGGGATTAAGTAAAACAACGTCGTTTTGAGAGAAAAAATAATGAAACGAAGTAGTTTTTAGATTTACTGCTGTCGCTGCAGTACACCGTTTAGGGTAAATTACACTTAGACTCCCTAAACATTAGCGTAATTACACATGGACTCTCTCGACATTTCAAAATTATATTAACCTCCCTTATTTTGAAATATTAATAACACTTAGACCCTTTTGTTAGCTTGGAGCCTAACTCCATTAAATATTTACTAAAAAGACAATTTTACCCTCAATTAAAGTTAATTACACATAATACAATCATAAATTTATACACAGATGCATACAAATATATATATATATATACACATACTAAAACTCAAATATCCAAAGCTAGGAACCCAAAATCAAACAATCAAGAAGTTCAAGATCAAACAAAACCCAAAATCAAAATCAAAATCAAAATCAAAATCAAAATCTACAATCAAAATCAATATATATATATATATATATATATACAATCAAGAAGATGAATACATAAGTTTGAGGGTTTGAATCACGGCTTCCTTCTTTTCCACCTCTTCTTCAACTCCATTGTCAAATCTCTCGCAGTTCTGTAACTACTCTGAATCGAATAGATTGCCTATACTTCCCTGATTCTTGAAGAACTATCCTAAAAAACCTTGAGACTTTTATAAGCAACACACAGACATTTCTACGAATTAGCCCCAACCTTCGCCTTATACTTACATAAGACTATTGACGAGTTCGCTTTCTCTTTCTTCAAGTTCTTTCTCGCTACTAGAAACTTTCCTTCGCAAATCTTGTTCCGCAGCGACGGCGAAGCGACAGAGTTAAGGTTTTTGGAGGCCGATTTCTGTGTCTTCATAACAGATTTTTTTCCTGGTGAATTCAAGATATTTAAACCAGGCGAAGATTGATGAACCCATGAGAATCATTACAGACCCACCAATCTTTTCTTTTTTTCCTCCTTTTTCTCTTTACATTGGAGCTCTCGTCACCCATTTTCTCGATCCACGAAAGCGCTGTCTATCCATTACGAGTAGACCCAAAAAATGGGAGGTATTCATCTCGATCTTCTAGAGAGAGTGATGTAAAGAAGTTCAATGGCGTTCATGAGGGGGAGCTGTTGGTTGTGAAATTGGCGATACTGGCAAAGTAGGGCATGTTTTCCGGGGCTGATGATCGCTGCTCTGATCTACTCTCGTCCTGAGTAGATTGAAAATCATATGTACACATATATCTATCTCTACAAGCAAAGAATCACACTTTCTGCAAACAATGGAAGAGCTTGAGCTCGAGAACCCTCAGCAGGTGATGCCCAGAGTAATCAACTTGCTCTCTGCTCTCCTTCAGAGGGTGGTGGAGTCAAATGATGTGAGCCGCCGGTTGGAGACCCAGAAGATCTCGACCTTCCATGGCCTGACTAGACCTACCATTTCCATCCAATTGATATGATTTTTAATTTACAAAGATGAAGATGAGTTTTTAGGTTTCATTCAAGGGCATATTTGTCTTTTTATGTAAACAATTTTGTTGAGTCAGTTGACTTTTAATTTTCTGTTAAAATTTAACGGTTTATTTAACGGAAAGGGGTATTTGTTACAAGCATTTTAAAATGAGGGAGGTTAATGTAATTTTGAAATGTCGAGGAGATTCATGTGTAATTACGCTAATGTTTAGGGGTCTAAGTGTAATTTACCCAACCTTTTAACTGCAGCGCTTTCAAATTCTTTTCCTTATCCACCACTCCTTTAAAGCCGTGTGGACGACAATAAGTTCATTTCTTAGGGTGCCAGGGGGCTGCAGTAGAAAAATTCACTGCAGGGGCTACAGTGGGTAAATCGACGGCCAAGATGTGAATGTATTAAATATAATGGTCTTAATTTATTGTAATAAAATTAAATTCAAAATAAAAATAAAAGTCAAACAAAATTTGATTGGAACATAATTAATGAGGAATATAAAAAGACACATCTTATTTTAATGCAATCACATCTTAATCGTTGATTTATCCATTGCAACTCCTACAATGAATTTTCTCACTGCAGCCTCTTGGAACCCCGTTTCTTACCTTTCAGCCTTCTTTCCCAGAAAATTCCAAGTTGAATTGGTTGCGTTTGATTCCTTCCAAGCCGAAATTACAATGAATATCCCAAAGAAACGGTCAAAACCCAAAAGATTGGAATTCCATAAGGAATCTCGACGGACCGTCCGTATGTCAAACAATAATACAAAAATAATATTCACATTCTTGCTTTTCTCCACAAATGCGGCAAGTGATGTCAACAGAGTAGATATGGGACAGGTATGATCTTTTTCATTCTTGTTTTTGTTTAGCAATATCTTTATCCATTTTCGTCTGTATCTTGATTTCGGAGAAAAAAATTTTTTTCATATCCATTTCCGTTAAATAATGAATTTTCTATTTTTGTCCTTGTTTATCCGTCTAAGCATATTAATTTATTACAAATTATTTATTATATGTATAAAATAAATATAAAAAATTATTATAAATATTATATATATTAAATAAAAATATAAAAAAATATATAAATTAATAAAAAAATTAATAAATAAATATTTAAATGGGTGCGGGGTAGGGTGGGACTATCGTACTTGTACCTGTCTCCGTCCCTGTACCCATTTGGGTAATACTTCAAATCTCCAATCCGTCCCCATCCTCACTATTAGTATCCCTATACTCTCCTCGAACGAGATGGGTGAAGTGGATACCAATTGAGTACAAGTACCAACTCAATATGAGTATATTTGGCATCCCTAAATGTAATGATTGGC
The DNA here is from genome assembly GCA_019916065.1 of Vitellaria paradoxa. Taxonomy (NCBI): domain Eukaryota; kingdom Viridiplantae; phylum Streptophyta; class Magnoliopsida; order Ericales; family Sapotaceae; genus Vitellaria; species Vitellaria paradoxa. The sequence continues at coordinate 13,101,727 of CM034237.1, forward strand.
AACCAATTAGTAAAACCATGAAAGTAAGCTAAATTGATCAGTTGACTTGGTTTGATTTATTTTTTTATTTTAGAATCAACGATTTTGTTATATTTTGTAAAGAAAAAAAATTAAGTAGTTCAATTTTGTTTTTAGTTTGAGGAGTATGTTAATAGAACTAAACTGATTTATACATTATTTATAATATGTTAAGGTTTCATTTGGAGTGACAAAAAATCTAAAAAATAGTAAAAAATATTAAAAAATTTTAAAAGTTTTTTACTTTTTATCTTACGCACGAATTACAAATTCACAGCTTATTTCACTTTATCTTATTTTATCTCACTTTTATTCCCCCAAACGCATCCTAAATATGTTTTAAAATAAAAGATAAAAAGCATGATCTTTAATTAAAAAATTACTTATGTATCTTTACAAAATAAGTTTTTACTTTTTTTTTGAACATATAAAATGATCAAAATGATTTTAATAATTCATTATTAATAACTCATCAAGATTTATAATTTCAACATTATCAGATTTTATAGATATGTTTTTAAATAGGATCGGATGTACCAAGATTGCAGTGGGGGCAACTGCCCTCGGAAAATTACACGAAAATCCTATTAGTTTTGTTACTTTTACATTATATTATTAAACTTTGTTTATATTGTTTTCTTTATTTTTGCTCTCATTTATCTTAAAAATTCTTTCTTTATTTTTGCTCTCATTTATCTTAAAAATTCAATTTTGTTCCTACTAATTACAAATTTTAAATTTACACCTATTTTTAAACACATTTTTTTTAATTTTCATGTATTTATGAAAAAAAAGAATGCATATTATTTAAATATTTTAACAATATTCTTCTGGGGTCAGGAAGAAACCCGCAGCCGTTACCCAAGGGTGCGCACTGGGTGAAACCCGCCTCGTAGACCAAGCCGGCAATGGTCCACGGGTGGTAAACCAGCCTAGGCAAGTCCTGGCTGACCGGCTCGACCGAAGGGAGCTGTTAAGAGGCCGCATACACGTTAACTGTCCAACTGAAAGGAGATTCAAACTCTGAGCCCTTAGAAGGACGAGCCCATTAGCCACTCTCGAATTCGACCAACATATGATTGATTGAATACTTCAATATTAATAGCAAATCTGCAAAGTAATGAACATCACTTAGTGCGTTTGGTGCGCTAAAACTATTTGAGAATCTCTAAAGACTGAAAATTTTTAAAAATTATTTATTTTTTATCTCATTACACGAATTACGAACCTACAACTTACCTCATTTTATCACACTTTTTTTGTTTTTGACAATCCAAACTGTCTCCTAATTTAAAACGATTTGGAGTATATTCCGTTTATCCAAAGATTCACGGGAGATTATTCCTATACTTTTCAAACTTATTACCGGGTAACTTCTTTCGTGCAATAATCATCTTACTCAATATTCAAATGCCACGTCTTTGGAAAATATTATATTGGTCCTCAACTATAACAACCGACTTTTCTTTACTAACATACCAGGTCAAAACTGAGAATTTTTCCTGATAACAGAATACAACAACTATATTACATATAAAAATATGTGGCGTAGGTTCGTTGGTAACTTATGAATAAGATTGATCAACCATTTTTGTTGATGCCAAGTATGACCTTCCAACTCCTTGCAGCTGATAAAAAACCTTCGAATCCCTCCTTTGTCGTCCACATACTGATCATCTCCTTGGTCCTTATTATTTCTCATGGATCCATCGCAGCAGCAGCAGCAGCAGCAGCTCAAACCAAAATCACAAAAATTGGCGCGATCGTTGATGATAATTCTCTCGTTGGAAAAGAACAAAAAGTAGCCATGGAAATAGCAGTTCAGAACTTCAACAACATGCCAACCCACCACAATCTATCCCTTCATGTCCAAAACCCTGGAAGGGACCCTCTCCAAGCAGCTTATGCGGGTGTGTATTTATTCGTGTTGATAATTTAAAGATAGTGATATTATCAGAATTTTATTATAAGGTATACCGATAGATAAACATTGGGATTCATTTGGTATGAATAGTTAGAAACTTTTTTTTTTGACTTCAAGCTATCCAACTTTTTGATTTGTTGAATAAAAAAACTAATTAAAAAGTCAACTTAAAAAAATTAAATTTTAGCAGTTAACAACTATAAAAAAAAAGTTAATTTTTTTTTCCCATAAACTAGGCCTTATTAAAAAAAAAAGTGCCTTTCAATTTTACAAGCATTCATGTAAGCCACTACTTTAACTGTTTTGGATTTTATTGAGTTGAATTGTATGCATAAACTTTGGATAGGATACTATTTTTTATTTTTGTGTTTCATGGGCATGGATTTTGTCTGCAGCTGATGAGCTAATAAAACAGAAACAAGTGCAAGTGATTGTGGGAATGGAGAGATGGCACCAGGCAGCTTTAGTTGCAGACGTTGGCAGCCGAGCTCAAGTCCCCGTTCTTTCCCTTGCAGCTGCTGCGGTCACACCGCCATTACTGGCCCTTCGCTGGCCTTTTTTGGTACAAATAGCAACCAATGCATCCCAACAAGTGAATTGCATCGCAGCCATTATTAGCTCCTACAACTGGAAAAGAGTAATAGCAATCTACGAAGACGATATATACAGTGGTGATTCTGCAATGGCGGCTCTATTGTCCGAAGCTCTTCAGAGCTCTGGCTCGGAGATTGAGCATCGCTTAGTTTTCCCCCCATTCTCTTCTCTTTCCGATCCAGAAGGGTTCGTCCACAAAGAGGTTTTGGCGTTGTTGAAGAAAAAATCTCGAGTGTTTATTGTTCTCAAGTCATCGGTATCACTGGCCAATCATTTGTTCAAAGAAGCGAAGCAATTAGGATTGATGGGGAAGGACTCTGTATGGATAATTACAGATACAATTTCTCGAGTCTTGGAGTCTGCCGACGACTCTGTTATCTCCTCTATGCAAGGAGCTCTAGGAATTGAGACCTATTTTGCCGAGGAGAGTGCATCTTTTCTGGATTTTGAGGGAAAGTTCCAGAAACAATTTCGACTGGATTACCCAGATGAAGACAATTTCAGGCCCGGGATTCATGCTCTACGTGCGTATGATAGCATTAACACCATTGCACAAGCTTTGCAGAGGATAGGTACAGGTAGCAACGTGACTTCCAAAATGCTGCTTGAGAACATTTTGTCAAGCAATATCAATGGTTTAAGTGGGGATATTGTTTTCGCTAATGCGGAACTATCACAACTATCCGCTTTCAGAATCGTAAATGTCATTGGAAAAACGTACAATAAGCTCGGATTTTGGTCATCGGAAGTTGGGTTCTCCGTGGAATCTACGTACATAAGTGGCAGTAAAGACATGAAAATGGTCTTTGATTCAGTTACTTGGCCTGGAAAACTGAAGAGTGTCCCAAAAGGATGGGCAATGCCTACTAATACAAGTTTAATGAAGATTGTAGTCCCGGGTACACCTGTTTTTGAGAAGTTTTTGAAGGTTGATTGGAAAAATTCATCAGGAGTTAAGCCAATGCCTACTGGTTTCTGCATTGAAGTTTTTTTGAAGGCCTTAGATTATTTGGATTATGAGCTGCCCTACGAATTTTATCCTCTCAATGGTTCCTATGATGAATTGGTTTACAGTGTCTTCAACAAGGTATTGAGTAATTCCATCTTTTTATTAGTTTCCTTAATCCTATTAAGGGCGTGTTTGCAGGCGGGTTAGTGAATCCACCATAAACATTTGGGGGAGAGAGAGAAAGATTTCCCCTTTAATCCTAACCGCGGCGAACCCACTCAATCTACCTTGCCAAACAATACCCAAGTCTCTACAATTAACTAAATAGACGAGTAATTTTTTTTTTTTTTAAATAGCTAAGATGGTTGAATTTTCCTACTTGTTTGTTTATTTTGTTTTGTTTTGTTTTTGTTTTTTTTGGCATCAGACTTATGATGCTATGGTTGGGGATTTAACCATAATAGCCAACCGATCAGAATACGTGGAATTCACACAGCCATATACAGAGTCAGGGCTGTTAATGATAGTTCCAGTAAAATCTGATGAGGATAAGGCGTGGATCTTCATGAAGCCATTTAGTAAAGAATTGTGGTTGGTGACCGGTATTATAATGATATATACTACGTCCATCGTTTGGTTCCTGGAACATCATTCCAATCCCGAATTCGGATACACCTGGAAGAATCAGCTTAGCACTACCCTCTGGTTCACTTTCTCTTCTCTTTTCTTTGCACACAGTAAGTAAATCCTCATGAAACGTGATTTACAACACTATCATTTATTTGGTAATGAAACGCGATAATTATAAAATTTTATATTTTATGTAAAGAAGTTCCATTACATATAAGAAGAGGGGTCTCAATCTTAATAAGGGGTCTCAATGTAAGTGCTAAAGTTGAGTCCTCTCCTCTGGTGTAGTCAGGTCCATTTATGTGGTATCAGATCAGATTTTCAACTGGATCTTACTACATTTTACGTTATCTATATCTGTGTAGTTCAACGTAGGATTTTTAGAAATTATTCTACATTAGCTCATGAAAAAAATTATTTCTCCATATAAAAGATGACTTCTTTTACATTGACAACTAGATTTTAAAATTGACATTCTCTCTCTTATACATAGTCGGATTTCTTTACATTATAATTAAATTTTTTCATCTTACGTATAGTCGGATTTCTTGGCTTTATAATTAAAATTTTTCATTTCATGCATACAGGAGAGCAGATTAAAAGAAACTACACAAGAGTGGTGGTGGCGGTGTGGCTCTTGGTTGTATTTGTGGTGACTTCAAGCTACCAAGCCAGTCTCACGTCGATTCTCACAGTCAAACGACTGGATCCAAATGTGACAGACATTGACTGGCTAAGGAGGAACAATGCGAACGTTGCCTGTGACAATGATTCCTTTGCAAAGAATTACTTGATGGATGTGCTTCAATTTAAAGAGGAGAACATTGCGACCATCGATTCCGAGCAAAAATACACAGATGAATTCGAGAGTGGCAGGCTTACAGCAGCATTTCTTGAAGTTCCATATGCAAACAGTTTCCTCAAGCAGTACTGCAACAAATATACTTCCGCCGGACCGGTCTACAGACTTGGAGGTTGGGGCTTTGTGAGTAGTCACCGAATCACTCTCTTCGTATTCTTTGAATGCATACTTGGTATTGATAGGGAAGGCCGGCAACTTATTTAATTTTTTCAAATAAGAGTATGAACACAGCAAAAATATAAATTAAATATATATATATATATATATATATATGTGGCCGGCCCAAAAGTAAGCTCAACAAAACATTGGACTATGATAACCCCCGGACTAAGGCTGAAAGGGCAGCCAAGTGGGTTAAAAGCTCTTGACCAAGGGCAACCGAATGATCGACTAGGCCAGGCTTGGACAACACAAAAGCTTTGGCTGGCCCTGTATATATATATATATATATATATAATATTCACAACTTAGCTAATCCATCACATGATTAAACATGTAATAATATAATAAATATGAGATAGTAAATTTTATGATATGAAAGTATTGAAATTTATCTAACATTGAAAAAATTACGCATTCCAAACGAGTATAAAATCTTAATTAATAGGTTTCTTCATTCCTTATCAATTAATTTTCGGTTTGATATTTTAGTAAAAAGATTTTGTTTATTCAAATATCTAAACTTTTCTTATATAAAGTTATAAAATGATTAGATACATCATGTGACGTATCTAAAACAATTTTTTTCAATTTATCCAATTTGTTCAAGCATACGTAATAGACGAACCCCTTTTTTTTAAGTTGTGGCTGTCGTTTGTAAAAATGTAATTTATAAGAATATGCAGAGTATGTGTAATCTCCTAAAATGGAATAGACACAAGGACATGAAGGATACACAATACTTACATGTGGTAGTGCATTGTAAACGTACTCTTCATTTTTTTTTAATTATTATTCATTAAAATCAAAACATACAAAATTATCATCTATCAAATTATCACATCCCTTATATCATTTCATACTCCATTAACCAAATGGCATATAAATAGTAATAAAAAATTATTTCATATTTATCTAATTCATATATTATGTCATGATGATATTATTAATCCCAAATATAACCTAATCTTATTAATGCCAAATATTCATGCAGGCATTCCAGAAAGGCTCTCCTATGGCCAATGATCTGTCCAATGCCATCCTGAAAATGTCAGAGCGCGGTGGCGTGTTCAACGTGCCCTCAAGCTGTTCGAACGCTGAATCTGCTACTAATGCTGATCGCTTGGACCTCCAGAACTTTTGGGGTTTATATGTTATCTCAGTCGCCATTTCCACCGTTTGTTTTCTATTATTCCTCGTTTCCTTATTAAGGAAGTACCGATGTCAGATTCAAGAAAATCAAAACAACGTTAGTCCAAGTAGTAATAATAGTATTTGGAGAAAGATGGTTAGATTTGTACGGTACTTCCACAACGGAGGAGGAATTACATCTGCTGCAGTAGGAAGTGCTCCAACACCAAGCAGGGATCGCTCAAAGAACGGACGTGAATGGGAGTTGGTGAGTCCTTCTGAAATTCCCGAGCATTTGGAGGCACGAGCATCTGAAATTGAAATTCCAGTAAGGACAGGATGATTTCTAGTTGTACTTTAATATGAAAAATTAAAAGTACAGACGACAAACTTTAGAAGGATTAATTGTTTCATGTGCCAGGATGGCATGCTGACAACAAAACATATGTAACTAAATATATAAGGTCCATTTGTAGTGATGAAAAATACTGAAAAATTCTTAAATTTTCTAAAAATATTTAAAAGTATTCATTTTTTATTTCACTGTACAAATTACGAACTCACAAATTATATCAAATTATCTCATTTCATCTTATTTTTTGTTATTTCAAACGCCTCATAATAAGTATAATAAGAGTTGGTGTAGGTAGGACCTTCCTTGAGATTAGGGCCTCCCTTTCAGTAATTGAATGATTCAAATTTAATTAGATATTTATTATTGCTTAGTTGCAAATTTGCGTTCATTTTGTATATCTTATCATTTTTTTGGGGTAATATTTTAAATTTATTTTACAAATTAAGTGACACGGTATTTCGTGTTTCAACATCCATCGTTTTGTTGAAACTTTAACGTAACGAATATGAGATCCAGCTCATATGCTACTTGACGACCTCGCATCTGCTCTGAATGCTTTTGATTGACATATGAACAAGATAAGAATTAAAAGATTTTACATCACCTCCACAGCATCTGAATCATCTGGCTCTATCAATGTTGTTCATACACTTATTTATGTACAAAAGTTAAGTTTTCATAACCTTTTAAGCTATGTATGGTACATGGGTGTAGAATGAAATAAAATAAAATGAAAGGTGGAAATGATATATAGAAATGAATAGAATAAAATAAGTATTTCATTTTACTTGTTTAGTTGCAACCATGAAAATTTTAAGCGTGGAATGAACAATCAAAATCTCATAATGTGATTACATATTCTAAATATAATTAAAAAGTGAAAACTATAAAAATTAGTAATATTAATTTTTTTAAAAACTATAAAATTTATTTTTAAAATGTGAATCTAGACATAAAAACAAGCCTAGACGTAAACAGTCAATTTACCACTCTAGTTTGGATTATGCCAAAATTTTCTTAACTATTCATAAATATGTTAATATATAATTTTTAGCATTTTAGGAAGCACGTAATACAAATCTAGGCCAAAAACGAGCCAAGGGTAACATAATAATTTTACAATTTGAATTCAAATCATGTTAAAATTTGTTTAACTATTAAAAACACATCAATAAATTTTTATACTTTTTTGGGCAACCTAGAATGCAAACCTAGGCAAAAAGTAGGACTAGGGGTAAAATTGTAATTTTATGGCTTGAGTTTCTATTGGGCCAAAATTTGCTTATCAATTAAGAATTATGTCCATAAACATTTTTTAATCATTTGGAAAACCCAAAATATAGATCTAGACAAAAAAAAAAAAAAAAATAAGCATGGAATAAAATGATCATTTTACGAACCGAGTTCAAATCAGGCTAATAAAAACTTGGGCAAAAAAATGGACCCATGGATACAATTTGAGTTTAGATGTAGCCAAAATTTACTTAGCTATTAATAAATATGTCAATAAATATTTTTTATCAATTAGAAAGGTTGAAATATGATTGTGGGCAAAAAACAAGGCCAAGGATAAAATGGTTATTTTATGACTTGAGTTCGGATTTGGTCAAAATTTACTTAACTATCAAGAATCATATAAATAAATATTTTTTAGCATTTTAGGCAGCGTACCATTCAAATTTGTGCCCAAAAAAAAAAAAAAAAAGTTTAGGGGAAAATCGCTATTTTACTGCTTCAATTAGATATAAAAATAATGACGAAACAAGAAAATATAAAAATTATCAAAAATAAAAATTTTGACTTAAAGCCAAATTTAGATTCTAAAACAAAAAATAAAAATACTAAAATAGACGACAGTAAAATATAAAATTTCTATAATTGAGGTACCTAAAAAACAATTATAAAATTCTAATGATTTTAAAAAAGGGGGGAAAAAAAAGGTGAATTTTGAGGGCCTGATGATGGAATTTGTGAAATTTGGCTTAGATCATGATAAATTTAGCTTAGATCATGACAAAGCGGTTTTCTGGTAATATGGCAGCGCCATTCATGAAGTGGAATTTGTCAATTATTGGGACTGGTTCTCAATGCAGTGTAGCTCATCGGGACTTTTTTCCGTTGGGAGTGCCCACAAAAGCAATGGAATTCCAAGGACCCATATATGCAAGAACTCCAATAAAAGGAAATCAAATTGGTGGAAAAATTCTAATTTTTTTTTCTGACTTTTTAACTGTTTCCAGAAAACGAAAGAAATTATATAATATATATATTATGATAATATCTCTATTTGACATAAAATTAGAATACCTTAATGTTAATAACATTTTTCAAATAAAGAATATCACTGTTACATTAAAAGGACTTAAAAGTTAGTCAAATATTCAGAAAATACCTCTAGCTTTTCAAAAATTATAACCATGTAATTATATCTTCAGTTGAAAAATAATTGTATTGAATATTCAAATATCGCGTTTTTATGGGAAAATATTATATTGGTCCGAAAATGTCGACTTGACTTTTTCTGTGTTTTAACATTCCAGGTCAAAGTTGAGAACTCTGTGTGATCAGTCGGAATAGAATAATTAATTATATATAAATATTCGCATATATGGTATAAGTTTATTGAAGATAACTTATGAATGCGACTGGCTGATCCACCAAATATGTTGATGCCAAGAATGTTTTTCCAACTCCCGGTAAACAATAAACCTTCGAATCCCTCCTGTGTCTTCCCCATGCTGATCATCTTCTTGGTCCTTATTATTTCTCATGGATCCATCGCCGCCGCAGCAGCAGCTCATGATACCAAAATCACAACAATTGGCGCCATCGTTGATGATAATTCTCGTGTTGGAAAGGAACAAAAAGTAGCCATGGAACTAGCAGTTCAGAACTTCAACAACACATCAACCCATCACAAGCTATCCCTTCATGCCCAAAACTCCGGCGGGGACCCCCTCCAAGCGGCTTATGCCGGTATGTATTTATTCATGTGTGTTGTTAAAAGACAATGGTATACTAAAAAATTTGTTGAGTTGTATGTACAATTTTTATTTTTTATAGAATACGACTTTTTATTTATGTGTTTCATGGTTAAAAGGATTTCAATTTTGTTAATGTTCATTAAGCAACGACATGTCAAATTTTAATTGTTTTATATCAGTTAAGAGTTTGTTGATTTAACACCTTGCTTCGTGGGTTGGTGATTTTGGGATTTTGTTTGCAGCTGATGGGCTGATAAAAGAGAAACAAGTGCAAGTGATTGTTGGAATGGAGAGATGGCAAGAAGCAGCTTTAGTGGCAGATGTTGGCAGCAGAGCTCAAGTCCCCGTTCTTTCCCTTGCAGCTGCTGCGATTACGCCGCCGTTAGCGGCCCTTCGCTGGCCTTATTTGGTCCAAATAGCGACCAATGGAACCCAACAAATGAATTGCACTGCAGCTATAATTAGCTCCTACAACTGGAAAAAGGTAATAGCAATCTACGAAGACGACGCATTTGGTGGTGACTCTGGAATGGTGGCTCTATTATCGGAGGCACTTCAAAGCTCGGGGTCGGAGATTGAGCACCGCTTAGTTTTCCCTCCTTTCTCTTCTCTTTCTGACCCAGAAGGGTTCATCCTCAGAGAGGTTTCCCAGTTGTTGGAGAAGCAATCTCGGGTTTTTGTTGTTCTTCAGTCATCGATGCCACTGGCCACTCATTTGTTCAAAGAAGCAAAGCAATTAGGATTGATGGGGAGAGACTCTGTATGGATAATCACAGACACAGTTTCGAGTGTCTTGGAGTCTGTCAACAGCTCTGTTATGTCCTCTATGCAAGGAGCTCTAGGAATTGCGACCCATTTTCTCGAGGACAGTGCATCTTTTCTAGATTTTAAGGGAAAGTTCCAGAAAAAATTTCGACTGGATTACCCAGATGAAGACAATTCCAGGCCCGGGATTCATGCTCTACGTGCATATGATAGCATTAACACCATTGCACAAGCTTTGAAGAAGATCGGTACAGGTAACGATATCACTTCAAAATGCTGCTTGACAACATTTTGTCGAGCGATTTCGTTGGTTTAAGTGGGAATATTAGTTTCGCCGATGGGGAACTATCACAATTACCCACTTTAAGAATCCTAAATGTCTTTGGAAAAATGTACAATGAGCTCGGATTTTGGTCATCAGAAGTTGGGTTCTCGGACGAATTTACAGACGTAAATGGTAACCGGAGCATGCAACTGTTAACTGATCCAGTCATTTGGCCTGGAAAACTAAAGACTATCCCCAAAGGATGGGCAATGCCCACAGATACAAGGCGGTTGAAGATAGTAGTTCCGGGTAAACTGCTTTCCAGAAGTTCGTGAAGGTCGATTGGAGCAACAATGTTTCAAAATTTGCCCCTTCCGGTTTCTCTATTCAAGTTTTTACCGAGGCTCTAAAAGTTTTGGACTATGCACTGCCTTACGAATTTCACCCTGTTAATGACACCTATGATGGATTGGTCGATAGTGTCACCAGCAAGGTATTGACTAATTCCATCTATACAGTTTCCACTCAACAATTAATTACAGAAGATTTTTTTTTTTTTCACTTTTTATGATCAATGTTATCTATCCGGAATCTTTTTTTTTTTAGCTTTATTTTTTATGATATTTTAACTTCATTCTTTATGATTTTTTTTTTTTTGTTGGATCAGAGCTATGATGCTGTGGTTGGGGATATAACCATACTAGCCGACAGATCAGAACACGTGGAATTCACTCAGCCATATGCTGAGTCAGGACTACGAATGATAGTTCCAGTGAAGTCTGGCGGGGATAAGGCATGGATATTCGTGAAGCCATTCACTAAGAAACTATGGCTGGTGACAGCGCTTGTAATGCTTTACATTGGGTTCATCGTTTGGTTTCTGGAACATCAAACAAATCCGGAATTCAGAGGCCCATGGAAGAATCAGCTTAGCAGCACCCTGTGGTTCGCTTTTTGCTCTCTTTTCTTTGCTCACAGTAAGTATGCTCAGATAGCACCGCAACGTACATTTGAGTCTTTCAATTACAAATGAATTTAGAAACTAATGATATGAATTAATATCAAATTGTTAGAAGAGAAGATCAATAGCAACTACACCAAAGTGGTGGTTGTGGTGTGGCTCTTCGTCGTGTTCGTTATGGCTTCAAGCTACCAAGCCAGTCTCACGTCGATGCTCACTGTCCCAAGGCTGGATCCCAGTGTAACGGATATTGAATGGCTGATCAGGAACAATGCACCGGTGGGCTGTGATAACGATTCGTTTGTGTGGACTTACTTGAAAGATGTGCTGGGCTTTAAAACTGAGAACATCAAGAACATCAGTTCCGAATACAGTTACACAGATGAATTTGAGGCTGGCAACATTACAGCAGCATTTCTCGAAGTTCCATATGCAAACGTTTTCCCTCAAACAGTACTGCGACAAATATACAGTCGGCGGACCAGTCTACAGATTAACAGTCGCCAGATTTGGGGGTTTGGGCTTTGTGAGTAGTCACTGAAACTCTCTTGGTACGATTCTGAATATCATGAGTTCTTAGACTAATTAGAGCATCAGAAGCCAAGAAGACTCGTAGGAGTTAGTGAACCTAGAAGATTTGACGGCAGTTATTATTTTGCTCATAAATTTGATCTATAAAGAATTACGGGATTCGTAATACTTTTCCGGACTTTTACAAATCAAAAGTTATGATAAAAAAAAAAAATTCCTATGAGTTTTCTTGGGCTTCTGACGCTTCAACCGGCTCATAAACTTATCTGCATCCTGTCCACGTCAGAATGCCTGGCTCTATATGATGGACAGAACACACAATGGTTATGAATTGGTGTCCAGATGTGATGAAATTTTGATTTATTTATTTTTTTGGGGTGTTCAACTCTTGATAATTAATGCTATACATATTTGTGCAGGCATTCCAGAAAGGCTCTCCCATAGCCAGTGATCTGTCCAAGGCCATTCTAACCATATCAGAGAATGGTGTGCTAAAAGGACTAGAAGACGAGTTGCTCAACGTGTCCTCGAGCTGTTCGAACTCTGATTCCAGTACTAATCCTGACAGCTTGAACCTCCAGAACTTTTGGGGTCTCTATGTTATCTCAGGCGCCACTTCCACCATCTGTTTTCTACTATTCCTTATTTCTTTACTACAGAAATATCGACGTCAGAATCACGAAAATCAAGGCAGCATTAGTCCGAGCGCTAACACTGTTTGGCGAAAGATTGTTAGATTTGTACGGTACTTCCACAATGTGGGAGGAGTTAGATCTCCTGCAGGCAGAGCTTCAACTCCAAGCAGGGATCGTGCTCAGAATGGAGATGAACGGGGCTCTACGAATTGGGAGTTGGTGAGCCCTTCAGAGGTTCCGGAACACTTGGAGGGCCCGCGACCACCTCAAATTGTAATTCCTATGAGGACTGTATGATCTCTAGTTGTACGTTAATATGAAAATTTGAAAGTATATGTGGAAGAAACTGTAGAAAGATCAATTGTTTTCGTTTGCCAATAGGGCAGGCTGACCGCAGAACATATGTTATATAACCAATATTTTGTATATGTAGTAACAGTTTTATAGATAAATATACAATCACCTTAAAGAATTGCAAAGCCTCTTTTCCAAGTCAATTTTAATTAAATATTATTGTAACTTAGTTTCAATGTTGAGTTCATTTTTGCATATTTTCTCGTTTTGTAACATTTCAAAATTCTTTTTTAGAAATACAGCGACTTTTTTTTTTTTTTTTGTGGGTACTGGCGTTAAAAGAAATAGTAAAGCAGTACAATATGAAGCAAGTTTGCATTCCATTGAGTCGTCTTGTACTTCACTTTATATTTACATATAGTGAAATTACAGAACTACAATTTTAAGATGAGGTAATAAATAATTTGAAATAATATAATTGTCATTCTCAGCTTAAAGAAAAGTTTGGCTCCTATTCAATTCATGACTGAAACAAACTTGAATCAAGTTTAATTTGTGACTCGTTTAGATTCGAGCTCGATCTTAGAAAAGTTTAAAATTCACGAATTGACTCGATAAAATAATATATATATATATATATATTTAATAATATTTTTACTATATTTTCTATAATACTTTATTTATTAATTATATTTTAAACTAAAATGACTTCGTTTGGTATAATCAAGTTATTCGCGAGCTGAGTTTAAATTTAAATTTTTTTTTTTATCGAACTGAGCTCAAACGTATATAAAAGTTGTAATTGAGCTCGAGCTTGGTGTACAAAACTCGAGGCGAGCTCGAACAAGTTAAAACTCGACTTAATTCAGCTCATTTCTACTCCTACTAAACTTAAACTGAAAATAGAATCATTAAGGTTCCGTTTGTGAGTTTAAGAAGGAAAGGAAAGAAAGAAACATTAATTAGGAGAGAAGAAAAAAAAAGAGAAATGATAATAGTTTTTTTTTTCCATTTGTTTGAGAGTTTGGGAGAGAAAAATAATTATTTTTTCTTCTTATTTGTGAGTTGAGAAGAAATAGAAAGAAAAGAAAACGTGTATTGTTATTTTACTATTATACCCTTATGTTATCAATAACATTATTACAATGGCTCAATGTATAGTTTTACTAGTTTTAGTACTTTAATTTTCTTTCTTTTTTAGCATTTGATTTTGAGTATAATTTGAGCTGATGTTTTGAAAAATAAATTAGAATTAGGGGTGAAGAATAGATTAGAATTAGGATTGCCTTGAAGCTGTAATCCCAATGAATGCCAATTAGAAAGTATAAAGTAATTAGGTTTATTGACAGACTACACTACAAGGTATGATATAAATATAATTTATTACCTATTTAACTATATGATTCAAGCAAAAAAACAAATAAACTGACAAGTGCTGCACAAAAATACAAATAGTAATACTTAAAAAAAATTCAATGGAGAACGTTGCCTTTAAAAAAAAAAAAAAAAACCTATGTACCTTGAAATAACATTGGAAACTTAACGTGCACACATATAATATATATTACACATATATTACAACCAGTAAAGTGCTGAAACAGCATTTGATAAAACTTAACAAACACACACATTGAAAAGGGTTTTAAAAAAAAAAGAAAAAAAAAATAAACTTACCTGAATTGTGAAACCGCTAGATGAAGTTTGAGAAGAGTTGTGAAAACTTACTAAAATGATGAAATTAAAAGGATTTAATTTACATTATGACATATTTGTAATTTTTTTTATTCTTTATTTCATGGATAAAGGTATCATTTTAAAAGCTTAATTAAAAAACTTTTATCTTCTCTCCATTTCTTCCTATTTTTAGGAGGACGAAAATTTTAAGAACTAACCAATCACTTTTCTTTCTATTTTCTTCTTTTCTTTCCCCAAAAAAACTCAAAAACAAGAATTAAATTTTAAAATCTTTTCTTTTCTCTTCTTTTCTTTCCATTTTTTCTCCATACAGATGGATTATAATTCTTTTTCTCACCAACCAAAAAAAAAAAAAAAAAAATCCAACTAGCTAAACTACCAAAATAAGAAAATCAATGAATCAAAACAAACTAACAAAAAAATTAACTTTTTTTTAGGATAAATTATACTTACTTTCTTTATTTTGAAATATTATTAATATTGACCGACTTTCTTTAATAAATCAATCACTAAACATAAAAGAAATGTTAAAGTAATTAAAATTTTAGGTGTTTTTCATGTTTTATCTATCTTTATCTCACATTTTCATCAATTTTGTTGTAAAAATCTATATTTTTTTTATTTTTACTTGTTTTTGAAAATTTTTGTAACTTATCTTATTTTTTAATCATTATTTAAGATTTTGGGTCAATTAAATTATTAGACCTAAGATTGGATCCATGTGGTAGTGTTTGTTTATAGTTTTGGGTCGAATTAGACCCAATTGTGATTGGGCTTGAGGAGTGGGCCAAGGTCCCAACCTTCTTCTTTTTTTTTTTTTTTTTTTTTTCCACCTTTTCTTTCTTTTTTTCCCTCTTCTTTCTCAGTTGACAGAGGGGAAAAGAAGATAGAGAGATTAGAGAGTTGACCATCCTGAAGGAGGTCCAAGTTTGCCAAGTTGAGAGTTTCAGTAAATTTTTTGCTTTATTCTTCTCTTTTATGGATCAGATATTCAGAGGTAGGTAAGATATTTATGCAATTATTATTATTATTTTTTATTTATTGATAATAAGATAGGCCGACTACAAAGTAGGTTGACTACAAAACTACAACTATATTTTTACGTGGTTGTAGTTGTTATATATATACACACACATATAACCATCTTTAAAAATTACTTATAAAGTTAGTGAATCTAAATAATTTTTTAATTTTAATTTTTAATTCTTATTATTAATGTAACCGTCACATATTTAAAGGATACTTGATTGATCGTAGGTATCCGATTAACTAATTAGTTATGGGAGCTTGTCTTAAGTACATGTCAGGTACCTACCTGATCTGAGTATTTTTTCATCCAACAAGTTTGGGATAGCAAAAGTAATATCTAATACCAATCCGACCAGTTGCCATGCAGCCTAATTTTGATGGAATCAACATTTCATTAATGAACATTTCATACAACCCGATCTTGATTTGACGGTTGTCATCTTTAGTTCGATGGAATCAACATTTTGGTTGAATAATATTTCGGTTTGTACATTTCAATGTAAAATATTTTTTTAAAAATTATTTTATTGATATTTTAAAATTCTTAAAATATAATTAAAATTATATTTTAATAAATAAATTATGCATATAAGAGAATGTCTTAGAATTTCTAAATTTTTAAGAAAAGGAAACCTTAAATATTTTAAAATAAATTGGAAAACAACTATCCAAGGCTTCTTTGATATTATCTTTAAGCCAATTCTTTAACTTTTGATTTAAAAAAGTTGAGTGTGTTTTATAATTTAGTTTTTTTTTTCGAATAAATAAGTTAATTTTTTCTTTTTTCAATAAAAAATCTTAAAGTATAAAAACAAAAAAAAAATTAAAATCTATATAATTTTCTCAACATTTCACGAATATGGAAGATTTTAAATTTTTATTGATTTTCTAACATACCCTAACTGAAACTCCATAAACCCCATAATACCATATATAAAAAACCTAAACCGAAATATAGCTATATTTGTTTAATTAATTATACTTCAAAATTATATTTAAACGAACAGCATTGCTAGTTACCTAACATAATATAATACTATTTATTCAATTATAAAAACCCTTTATTTATTTATTTTTTTTTTGTATAAAACAACACTTGTCGTGTCGAGCAACGCTGGCCCTGCATAATATCATACACTGTCATAATTTGCTCTATTAGAAAATTATGTATTATCCTGAATTGCTAGAAAATTAGTCAATTGTCAGTTCTATTTCCACACTCTGGTTTTCTAGCCGGAAACGGAGACTTGAAATTAAGTTTTAATAGCTCTCTATCAAGGAAAGTATACCCAAAAAGACTTTTCAAAACTATTCAGTTTGTTTGGACGTGGAATTGAAGGTGAAGAGCAGCCTGGTGGAAGCTTCTATTAGATGTGACTGCAA
The DNA here is from genome assembly GCA_019916065.1 of Vitellaria paradoxa. Taxonomy (NCBI): domain Eukaryota; kingdom Viridiplantae; phylum Streptophyta; class Magnoliopsida; order Ericales; family Sapotaceae; genus Vitellaria; species Vitellaria paradoxa. The sequence goes on from CM034237.1 coordinate 13,118,891, forward strand.
GGAAGTAAAATCCATTAAATTCTGATGAAGGAAATATTGGCAGAACAAACAAGAAAAGTGTACGATGCACCAATTGCAGTGTAGAGAAAAAAAAACTGTATATCATTTCATTTATTTGTCATTTGATGTGGGAAAGGAGATGGAGTAAGAAAAGATATAGGTGGGGAAAAAAAATAAAAAATCACTCCATGATAATATATATATTATTTAATGAAATAGAGACTGCTGTGATGTTTATCATAAATGTAAGATGAGACTCTTAGCCTCATACACATCCATACAAACTAGCCTGTATATATATATATATATATATATGAAGAATTATAATGGCAGTCAAAAATAGGGCAAGTGCCTCTTCTGGCTACAAATTTGTAAAAGTGATGCTATATTTTATGTTTTAAAAAAAAATATTAAGACCGTTTGGCAACGTTATCAATTTTTTTTTTTTATGTTTAATTGCTTATATTTTTTTATTTTTATTTTCTGTTATTGGTTTTTCTTCTAAAATGGTAATTGAAATTATGTTTTGAAATACAATTTGTTTATAATAATTAATTTTTATTTAAATAAATTAGTTAATTTTATTAAATTAAAAATAATAATAAAATATATTTCATATTAATTTAATTTATAATTTAATTGAATAAAAATAAAATATGCTAAATATAATTTAATTACATTATTTATTCAAATAATTTAATAAAAATATTTCATATTAAATTAATTAATAATTTAATTATATTATATTATTTATTAAAAATAATTTTATTTTAATAAAATATTTAAATAAAATAATTCATTTTAATATGATGCAACAAAAAATGGACAAACTATTAAATTTGATAAAATGTTTATAATAGAAAAAAAATGAGAAACACTTTTTTTGTTTAATTTTTTCTATTTAACTTTCATTCCTTTTGAAAATAAAAAAATGAAGACAAGTTTAACAATCACTTTTTTGTGTCGATTTTTAAAAATTTGTAAATATAAATAGAAAAACAGTAAACTTAAATGTTACCAAAGGAGCCTAAGGCTTCATTTGGCTGCAAAGAATAATTTTTTTTTATAATTTTTTCGTCTTATATGGTCTTATTTTTTACCAGAATTAAATTTTTTTTTTTTAAATTTGTACTTTTAGGCATGTTAATTACATAAGTAAAATAAATAAAAAATAAAAAATTTCACGTCCACTTGGATAAAAGGTAGAAAAAACACATTTTCATTGTTGTTTATTCAAACGAATAACTTTTACTTGAATAGATATGAATTTTTTATTTACAAATGCAATTAACATGCCTAGCTAAAAGTTAAAGTTTTTTAAAAAACAAAATCAAAATTTAACGAAAAAACCATATAATACAAAAAAAGTTATAAGAAAATAGAAAACCAACTTTTTGGTAACCAAACCAATCTTAAAGGAACTTTTGGCATGAGGTAAAAATTTTGGTGGTGAAAGATTACAAGGGTAATAAGTTTATGATATTTATGTTTGGATTAAAAGATTAATATTATCATGTAATAATTATATTATATTTTAAATGCATAAAGAGAACATTACTTGAGAGAGAAGTGTAAATGAATGTTTTACAAGGTAGTGAGAAAATAATATAATTTTTCCATTACTTCTTGTTACCCAGTCTCATTAGTAACAATTTACCCCTAATGTAATTTTTACTCTCTATTCAAACCTAATTTAATAAAGGACAAAAATTACCCTAATAAAATTTACATTCCATTACCCTCAAAATAAACATGCCTCAGGTGTATAGCATTTTTGTAATAAAATTTTATTTTAATGAATAATTATTTGGACATAATTACCTAGCATATATATCTCATTCCCCATTCTATATACATTCTATATACGCACGTTTGAAAGCTTAAGTCTTATAAACTTTTTCAATCTTCTTTTTTAATTTTTACGAACTTTTTTTGACTTTTTTTAAATTTTTACGAACTTTTTTTAACTATTTTTGTATTCTCATGCATTTACTAAATTTTACCAATTTCTCTTCAAAATTCTAACATAGTATATAAAAATTGTTTGAACGATTCATTCAACTACGTTTGAATGAATTCTATTAAAAAACATCTAGCATAGCATATGAAAATTAATTAAACGGGTCACTCAAAAAGAGAAAACCAATAAGTCTTATTAAAAAATTTCACTTTACTTTCTAAATATTAAAAAATAATTGACGTATTATATTTTTTTCAATATTTTATCTTAACTTTTAACATTTCAAATGCACCCATCGTAACGGAAGTTTTGTATTTTTTCCATTGGTGGTCAAAAAGTCACTGGTGGACCCCAAAATTTTATTTAAGGGTAAATTACACATAAATTCTTTAAATATTTAGATAATTATACATAGACCCTTTACCATTTAAAATTTATAATTATCTCTTCATTTTAAAATGTTGCTAACTCTAACTTTCTCCATTAGTATACTGTTAAGATTTTAGTTAAAATGATAGACGTAAGCCAAAAAGTTTTTCTAATATATCTAATTTACCTTTTACCTTCAAAAACCATTTCATTAAAATACCCTTTGTTTCGTTCTTTCTCCATATTCTCTCTCTTCTCTCTCTTTCAATCTTCTTAACGGCCGGCAATTCTCAATCCCAGTTTTCGGCCCAGATCGATACAAATGTTGTAAAGCATGGATTCTTGTGCTTTACAGTGTCGATGAAGTTGGAAAAGTGTGGTTCATCTGCGGGGGTGATAGAGACCTTGTAGGTGGAAGGGTTGATTTTTGCGAAGGCATAGATGAGGTGAGTAAGCAATGTTGAATTTATCGGAAGAATGGGGAGTAATGATGCACGGGAATGACGGTGCATAGAGCAGTTACGACAGTGCGTACCTTGGGGTACTAGAGGAAGGGGTGGTTGGCTAGGAGGTTGTGGATGAGAATTGTATTGTAGGGCTCCTCCAATAGGTTGGGTTAGACTCCCGGCAACCTGGGAGGCCAGTTTGATCCGTAATGTATTTGGTTGGTAAAAGTTTGATAAAAAAGTATACTAAATGTACAAAGATTTGATGCAAAACTAATACGTGGTAAAATTTGATTAAAAAAATATAAAAAATTAGTAAAAATAGGTAAATTTTGATTAATTTTGATTAACCAAATACCCTAAGAAAGAGAAAGAGAAAGAGAAAGAGAAAGGAGAATTTTTTAATTAATTAATTAATTTGGGGGATAAATTTATCTCTACAATAAAATTTTAATGAAAATTTTAACAGAGTTAGAGTTCAAACTAACGGAAAGAGTTAAAGGTTAGCAACTTTTCAAAATAAAGAGAGTAATTGTAAATTTTTAATATTAAGAGATCTATGTATAATTACTCAAATATTCAGGAAATTTATGTATAATTTATCCTTTATTTAATCGCCTTGGCCTCATTTGGCAGACTTTTCGACTAATTCATAAATTAGATGTACAACAAGTATTAGGTTATCTTTTTGAGTTCAATTTTTTTTTAATTTTTAAAAAGTTTTTAAATTTTTAAATTTATTTTAATTAAATTTCACCACGTATCATTTTTACATCATTTCAACATTACTTTTAAAATTTTTAAAAATTTTTTAGAACTCTAAATTTCCCCAATATCAATCAATTTAGCTCTAGTCATAAATAGTATTCAGAAATCAAAATATACTATAAATTAATAGAATGAGTATATTTAGACTCTTTTATTAGTTTTTTTTATTTTACAATAATTTTAATTTATTAAAAATAAAAAAAATAGTGTGAAATGAGAAAAACTAATAGAAAAATATAAATATCCTCATCCCATATAATACTACTTAATGGCTTTGACATATAAGGCATCGTGCAAAAGAGGCAATAATCAAAGATTTTTTTTTGTAGTCTTTATAATTTGTTTTTGTTTATGTTTAAATATTTTTGGTTTTAATTTTTTGTTTTTAGTTACTATTTTTTCTCTAAAATAAAAATAGAAAGTGTGTTTAGTAATGTAATTTTATTTAGTATAACTAATTTTAATATTTAGTTTTATTAAATAATTATAAAATTAACTAAATTTAATAAAATATATTCAAAATATATAAAATTAACTATTTAAAAATTATAGATATTTATTTTTTTAATATTAACTAATTTTAATAAAGTTAATTAATAAATGAAATAATTTAATAATAGATAATTATTATTTTATTTATTAAAATTAATTTAATTGAATAAAATATTTTAATAAAATAAATCATTTTTGAGAGATAATAATTCGAGTTTAATAAAATATTTGAATAAGATTAATTATTTTAATATGATGCAATAGGAATAAAAAATTATTAAAATTGACAAAACGTTTGATAACTTTTTTTATTTATCTAATAAATTTTGGTGACAAAAGTTAAAAATTAAAAAAAAAAGTTAAAATTTTTTGCCAGTTTATCAAACGGGCTAATTATATTTGTGCTTACCATTAAGTGAGGGTTAAGTACTAGTTATTGAATATACATATATATATATATATATATTGTAATTGTCTTGTTGACGAGGATACAGGGCAATTTAGTTATTCACCTCACTCGCGCTTCTATAAGGTGGTGAGTTCTTCCATTATTTCATAGACATTCAACATTTGAAGATCCCGATAAGGACTCGTTAAGGAAAGCTTATCGTGCATTGTGTTTCAAATAATATATATGAATTTAATTATTTTAAATTTATTATTATCTTAATTTTAATGTTTATCTTAATCTCAAATAATTTAAAAACTTATCTTAATTCATATAATAATATCTTCTAAAATAATTAATTTAGATGGACTTTATTTCTTCTTTATTTTCACCAGTGATAAGATATTCTCCTTCACCTTTAATTCTAAAAATAACTTACACAATTAAAAATATATTTAATAATGATTAGTTTCAAATCAATTATACAATAGTTCTCTAAATTTATTCAAAAAGCTATAATTAATATATTTAGTAAGCAATTCTATGTCATAAATGGCTAGAATAATTATTTTTAAATAAAAATTTTAAAATATTTTATATTACACTAAAAATTTTTAAATGTGTTAAAAAATTTTAGTTTTTTTCAAGTTTTAAATAAAATTCGCTTATCTCTAACTAATATTCGAAATATTCTAATTTTTTGCCTTGGAAAATGGTGTGAATATTTGTTTTAATTAGATTTATTTTTTGTGATAAATAGATGGACTATTTTTATTTTAATTTCTCTTTTTGTTCGTTTTATACAATTTTTTTATCTGATTTTTATTTTATTTCTATTTTTTGTAACTTTTGAGCACTTTGTATTTATAAGAAACTTTTCAAATACACAAAATTTAAACACTTTTCAAGTCTAAAATATTAGTGTATGAAATTTTAAAAACACTAGTAGAAAAGACAACATTAGCGACCGCCACTGGCAGTCGCTAAAGGTAAATAAGCAGTTGCTAATACTCTTTAGCGATCGCCGTTAGATGGCCGTTGAAACTTCGTCGCTAATAACTATTAGCGATCACCAAGTGGCGGTCACTAAATATTAGCAACCGCTTTTTGAGAACGTTTGGGAGATTATTAGCAACCGCCTAATGAGTTTTAGCGACTGCCAAAGGTTTTTTTAGCGACCGCCTGTTGGACTTTTAGCGACTGCAATGGCAGCCACTAAAAGTATCTTTAGCGACTGCTATAGCAGTCGCTAAAAGTGCTTTTACTCAGCTTATAGGTGGCTTAGGGGGCTTTAGGCGGTCGCTAATACTCATTATTTTTTTTTCTATTTTTCTATTTAATTTTTGCCATTTGATTCTTGTACCTATACCCGTTTTATAAAGTTTTATAAAACTAAATACTAAAATTAAAGTAAACTATTTACATACACACAGTAAGAAAATAAACTAAATACTAAAATTAAAATAAACTATTTACATACACACAATAAGAAAATAAGCTAATAAAAGACTTTTCATTCATATAAATAAATGTGCAATGTCTTTGAATTACAAAAGAAAGGAAAAATTCTTCTACAATTTCAAAGAAAAAAAAGAGAAAACAAAATAAGATGTCCACTGCAGTACCAGTCAATCAACCTGAAACAAAAATAAATTTTATTAGTCAGCAAAATTGTAAATATAAATAAAATTCCGTAAAATTAATATTAAGAGTGATATAGTTCAAAATTTTAAAATTAAAAAATATTTTGTATGATTTCGAGCACCCCGGGTCTTCGATTCACGCACTGTTCATTCTGACAGGTCACTAATGGTTCAAAGATTGTGCCGCTCAAGTTTGACGGGTATCAGAGTCTGTCTGCTTAGTTTGGGTCGTTAGAGGGCAACTTCTGAGTTTTAAGTTTTAAGTTTCAACTTAAACGTACTTTCAAGTGTTTCGGGCACCCCGGGCATCGGATTCGCGCGCTGTTTGTTTCGACTGGTCACTAATGGTCCAAATATTGCGAACCTTGAGTTTGACGGGTATCGGAGCCCGTCTGCTTGGTTTGGGCCATTAGAGGGCAACTTTTGGTTTCTAAGTGTCAAAGTTTCAACTTAAACATAATTTCAAAGGTTTTGGGCACCCCGGGTGTCAGATTCGCACGCCATTTATTCTGACAAGTCACTAATAGTCCAAAGATTGTGCCCCTTGAGTTTGATAGAAATCAGAGCCCGTCTGCTCAATTTGGACCATTAGAGGGTAACTTTTGAGTTCTAAGTTTTAAGTTTCAACTTAAATGTACTTTCAAGTTTTTCGAGCACCCCGGGCATTAGATTCACACACCATTCATTCCAACAGGTCACTAATGGTCCAAAATCATGCCCCTTGAGTTTGACGGGCATCGGAGGCCGTTTGCTTAGTTTGGCCCATTAGAGGGTAACTTTTGGTTTGTAAGTGTCAAAGTTTCAACTTAAACGTATTTTCAAAGATTCTGGGCACCCCAGGCGTCGGATTCACACGTGTTCATTTTGACAGGTCACTGATGGTGCAAAGATTGTGCTCCTCGAGTTTGACGAGCATCGGAGCCCATCTGCTCAATTTGGGCCATTAGAGGGCAACTTCTGGCTTCCAGGCGTCAAAGTTTCAACTTAAACGTACTTTCAAGGGTTTTGGGCACCTCGAGCATCGGATTTGCGCGTTGTTTGTTTCGACAGGTCACTAATGGTCCAAAGATCGTGGCCCTTGAGTTTGACGAGCATCGGATCCTGTTTGCTCAGTTTAGGCCGTTAGAGGGCAACTTCTAGTTTTTAAGTGTCAAAGTTTTAACTTAAACGTACTTTCAAGGGTCTCAGGTACCCCCGAGCATCGGATTCGCACGCCATTCATTCCGATAGGTCACTAATGGTCCAAAGATCATGCCCCTCGAGTTTGATAGGTATCAAAACCCGTCTGCTCAGTTTAGGCCGTTAGAGGGAAACTTTTCATTTCTAAATGTCAAAGTTCAACTTAAACGTATTTTCAGGGGTTCCGGGCACTTCGGGCGTCAGTTTCTAAGTTAAAACTTAAATGTACTTTCAACTTAAACATACTTTTGGTTTTTAAGTGTCAAAGTTGCAAGTTTTTATGTTTGAAAATTTATAAATTGTTTTAGTGTTTCTATGTCAAAATTTCTAATTTCGAAGCGTCAAAATTTCTAATTTCTGAGGATCAAAATTATTAACTTTTAAACTTTTTCCTGAATGTGTGTATAATAATAATAAAGAATCTATAGATAAAGCTGAAATCTTAAATTTGCGGAATAAATTGAAGTAGATATAGTTAAATTATTTTAGAGTTAGAAAATTAAAACATATTTATAAACTTATACTCGATGCTGATCATTCGAGCCTGCTAGATCATACATGCCCTCACCCACGGACTCGTGTCTCGCCTGGTGACCATTGCTAGCGTCCGGGGCCTACAATAAAATAGTATATAATTAACAGCAAACATAAATATATATTCCTAAAGCAATTGAATTAAATTTAAATACAAATTATGTAGTTATTAACCTGAGTCCGAATCGGTGGATCAGAAGTATCAGTTGTAGGGATACAACCCTGAGTTAGTCACTGCTCTAGCTCTGCGAGCTGTGCCTGCACTTGGGCCTGCATCTGTACCTCCATCCTCGCCCGGATATCCTCTACCCGCGCGTTCATCTCCTGGCGAAGAGACTAGATCAGCTCATCTACTTCCTCGTTAGTATATAAGCGCGAGCCCTAGGATGAACTGATTACGGATGACTCCACTTGCACGATGGTAGAACATGGTATGCCCGTGCCATATGTCAGCGTGTACCCATACCCATCCTGGCCAATGATAGCATGAAATATCTCATCCCGCCTAGTAGGCATCCGCCGCTCCTCCTCTGGTAACTGTGCCAACCTAGCCTCAAACTGGGCCTGTGTATTATTTAGAACCAAAATAGAAAGGTAAATTAATAAATCTTGTAATACATAAATAAAATTATTGTGGAGAGATAAATACTTACTACAAGAGCTGCAACCTTGGAGTGCTCGAGTCTATAACTCGCCATTCACACAGACATTCGATCGGTGAGCGCACCCTTCTCACATAACTGTTGAAGGATAAATTATGACAACGATATATATGGATATGAACTACTAAGAAATTGAATAGCACATACGGTCTAATGTGAAAGTTTACCTAGTGTTAGACCTACGTAACATGTCAAGTCCCAAGACTGTGATGAGGGCCCTACATCAAGTAGTTTTGGGAATTTCGCTCTGCCTCTTCCTGCATTCATTTTTATAGTTTTGTTTACCATGCTTGTCTTAATTATTAAATGAAATTAACAAAATAGTATCAACTACTTACCCTCGTCCCCTCGCTTGACCAGTACCGAACTATCTCAGACCACTGTAAGGGAAGAACGCCCCTCGAGACTCGCTAAAGAAGGTCTGAGGCATCCATATTATTCTCCCAATGATCTTTCTTTACCTAGCTCTTGTAATCTTTCCACAACTTCCAGCACTTTGCCATACAAACTGACCGGAAGTCATCAAGACACGACCTCAAATTATCTTGAGTAGGACATAGAAATTTTATTAGCCAAAATGTGTTGCAAATTAACACACTATATAACAACCGTGAAGTTAAGATAGAAATAAACGTCTTACCTTAACCTCCCCCCAAAGTCGATCTAATGTATCCTGAGGGAAGGCAGTCCAATCGAGCACAGTCAGGGGGAATCTGTGTAGGTCTCTTACCATATAGCCCAACTGGCTAATAAACGGTCGAGCTTCTACCCCAATTAGGTGAAATGTGTCGTCAAACTGCACGTTATAGTAGGTACCGAAATTCCATGAAAGAATCTCTCTAGCAGGGCCCCTGCCTCGGCTAGAAGATGTAGTTGTCGTAGTAGAACCTATGAACATTAAACTCGTATTAGTTAAATAAAAGTTGAAATTATTTCATATAAGTGTTAAACATAAATTTAAAATTATACCACTACGCCTGGAGGCTGAAGCAGTAGCTGTAGATGGAGAAGGCCCTACTGGTGTGGACAGGGAAGATCTAGATCGTGCTAGCGCAGGTGTCGATGGGGTCGGCCCCTGGGTGGATGGCTAGACCTGTGGTGATGATGAATTGGGTGCAGGTGCGTGATGCATGGTGGGAAGACCCACTAGTGGTGTCGGTGAGCTGTGGTTCTCTGTAGACGTGGCAGAGGGACCTACCAAAGACATCGGCCGGCTAAAGTCCCCTATCAGCGTACGAGCCTGGCCCTGACAAAATAACTCGTCCATCGTACGCGCATGATCTCTCCTCTTTCGTTCTGACATATCTGTTTATATATTCATAATATAAATAAATTTCATGCAATGACAAAAAATCATTCTTAAACAAAAAGTTAAACCTATCCTTGAAATTTGAAGGAAAAAAGTTATCAACCCTTCATTAGTCATGCAAGTCAACAATATCTCTTTCAACGGTCTCTCTAACCTAGTTGACATCATCATCACGTTGAAATATCACATTATCGTCGAGAGCTTGCTTGGCAAATGCATTAATATCTGGCTCGTCACATTCAATTTTATACACCCCTCTCCTTGACATTTTAACTGCAACTTGCCAGTTATGATCCATTAGATCTCTAACATAGTAAACTTGCTTAGCTTGCGAAGCCAATATATAGGGTTCATTACTTATTTGCTCATCTCGATATAACAAATTGTTGAAATTTACCAACGTAAATTGGTACTTATCCACTTTAGTCCCATGGATTGGATCGACCCAGTCATACTTGAATAACAAAAATTTATGTAATGACCCGAATTTTTTAATTTAATATAATTTATATATATATTTGTGATTTTAATTTGTTATTTAAAATTTAATAAATTATAATTTTGCTATTTAATTTTGAAGTGTATTTAAAAAGGTTGTTTTTGGTTATATTTGAAAAGGTTTAAAATTTTAGGGAAAAGGTTGTAAATCTCTTAAACCTATGGGGAATAGGTGATTACTTAAAAATATTAGGGTTAGATTTCTGCTATATATATATATATATAATGTTATATTTATTTGGGTAAAAAAAACTCTAAAATTTGTTGCGGCAGCCCAACATCCTTTGACTACTCGGTGTTTCTTGCTGCTTCTTTACGAATTAGTGGTTGTTTTTCTTCAATTACCGGTTGCTTTTCTTCAAATTTGCCGAATTAAAGGTATGGGGCGGAGTTCCAGTTTAATCTGTGAATATCGATATGTATATGTATATCTATAAATTCTGGTTTAGTTAGCAATGGCGGGTGGAATTGTTAGTGTCAGGGTCTTTTTGTCTTTATATGTATGGATGTGCGGCTCATAATTAGGGGCTAGGAAATTATTTAAATATGATTGTATACATATACACACCCTATTTTGTACAACTAAACCGCCCAGGCCAGTTGATTCAATTTGATTAAATAATATATATATATATATGGACATGCGTGTATGTTTGGAAGGAATGTTTTGATAAATATAATTGTTTATTTGATTATTGATTTGTCTTTTAGTGCCTTGATGAACGTGAAAGAGCATGAAGTTGTAGGATTAAATTGTTTAGCTTGGCAGGAAATTTTGATTACATATATATATATATATATATAGACTTACACAAACAAATATATATATATAAACTTATTAATTAACGCTAATCATTATTTTTGATTGATAACATATTGACTTTGGTGCATAGTGACTGTTCAATGTATTATTTACTTGATTTATTAAATTCTTTTAATGTAATAAAACGACATGATTACCCTTTTTGCTTGTTTAGAAATTTTATATTTAATTACTGTGTTGGTGAATTGAGAATTAATAAAGTTTAAAACATTCGTTGAAAAGAATTTATTTAATGTGGTTATAAAATAAAAATTTAATAATATGTTTTATTTAGATTGAGGGATACTGAAAATATTGTATATACGTACCCAAAGGTTGAGAGTCCTGAAACCCGTGCGGCGTTGGTTATCGATTCCATTAGGCTAGTAACCTACGAACGAGCAAATGCCTAAGAGTGGCATATTATATTCCTGAGACTACGGTTTAGGAAGTAGATATCGAAGGATGATGTATATTAGTTGGGTCTTGTTTCTTCGAGACAACTAAGTAGATATCAAAGAACAATGTATATTGGTTGGGTCCTGTTTCTACAGGACAACCAAGCAGCAGTACTTAGAAATCAAATTTTTATTTTTTTTATGTGTTATGTGGTGCAACAAAACACGATTAATGATAATGAAACGGGATAAATAAATAAATTTAAGTTCTTGTTTGAAATTGCTACTTGTGCATAATTGTTTTACTTAGTAGCATGCTAGGGCATACTGCATTTATATTATTATTATTAGGGTTCCGAGCACACGTGGTATTAGTGCTAAACCCTTACGGCTTGTGATGCAGGTAATAAATTTGAGTCACGTGCAGGACCTACTCACCATGAAAATTAGGAATTTATTTATTTTCATTTATTTAATTACATTAGAATATATGTGTGGGTGTTCGTTTGTTCACATACTCGGGTTGTGAAACCCGGGGCGTGACAGGTACTTATCTACTTTAGTCCCACGGATTGGATCGACCCAGTCACACTTGAATAACAAAAATTTTAACCTATGATTGTATATAATTTCAACAATATCTTTCAATTGGCCATAGTAATAACCCGCATCAACAGAAGGACAACCAAGACCGTTATTTTGTGTTGCTCGTTTCTTATCTACTTCCCTGATTCAAAATCGGAACCCATTGACATCACAAGTTATGTAGCGTCGTCCTGTTATAAACGGACCATCAGCTAGTTGGTTCATTTCATCGGTCAAAGTACCATTGCTTGTTTGTTGTAAATTGTACACCTACATAATTCATATAATCGTTGAATAAAGTTGCATGAAGCTAATATGATAGTAACAAATTGAAGCACATACAACTATATCTATACATATGTAATTTTTGAACCAATCGTGAAATAATTGAAAATGAAATTGTCGAATTTGATTTTCTGTAGCATGAGGCATGTCCCGTTTGAGCTCATCAATGTGTGTCCTGCAACGCAGAACAACACGTGTTAATGACGAGCATGAATATTTAGATAGAAAATGAACAAGTTAAATATATGCATGATCGTTAACTTACTGAATCAATGCCACAACTGATGGAGTGTTGAACAACACATAGCAATGAGCTTAAATCCACTCCATGTTATCTAGATCAAATAGTGTGCCCTCTCCAATAGGACTGTCATTAATACGTGAGGGCCTATCTAGTTTGGTTTCAACATCATTAAGATATGCGGCGCAGAAATTGGTGCACTCATCCATCAAATAACCATTGACTATTGATACCTTTGGACGAGCTCTGTTACGCACATACCTCTTCAATGTATTCATGTACCTCTCAATCGGATACATCCACCTAAATTGGACAGGACCACCAAGCAAGGCTTCATCTGTTAAATGTATGGTCAAGTGGACCATTACATCAAAAAATGACAGTGGAAAGAGTTTCTCTAGATGACACAGTGTTATTATAATCCTACCCTGTAGACTCTTCAAATCATTTGTGCGATGAACTCTTGAATACAGTTGTCTGAAAAAATTACTTATCTCAATCAACGGCTCAACGACATTCTTAGGTAACAATTTCAGATTGAAATAGGAATTAGTTGTTGAATGAGAATGTGATTATCATGGCTCTTCAAACCTTGTAAAGTTTTTTCTTTCATGTTCACACGCTTAGAAATATTAGAACAATAGCCGTCAGGCACCTTAACCCCCTTTAAAATGGTGAGGATTGCCTCTTTCTCGTCTTTACTCATCATGTATTGTGCAGGAGGCATGTGTGCCTTGTTAGATTCTCTCAACTGTAAGTGCAGTGATTTTCTCAAGCCCATTTCCTGCAAATCGCGGCAAGCATTGGGACTGTCTTTCGACTTTTTCTTGATACCGAGAATGGTCCATAATATATTATCACACACATTTTTCTTAATGTGCATAACATCTAAGTTGTGCCTCAATATGTTGTCTATCCAGTACGGTAGCTCGTAGAAAATACTTTTCTTCTTCTAATTATGACTGCCTTTTTCTATTCGCACCAAGAATAGAGGGTAGTGGGGGGTCAACAGATCTTGGAAATCATATACTATGCGTATTTGCTCATGCTCAAGTTGTGATAACAAATCAACCCCGGTCATTATCTGTGGTGCTGGACCATATTCCTGAGTGTCATCAAATGACACTTTGTCCCTTCTGAACCTATGTAATGGGAGTAGAAAACGTCTGTGGCCCGTGTACGCCCACTTTTTACTGTGTTTTAGCCAGATTGACTTTTTACTTTGGTTGCAATAAGGACATGCAAATTCCCCATTTGTTCTCCAACCTGACAAATTTGCATATGCGGGGAAGTTGTTGATTGTCCACAACAATGCAGCACGAAGTTTGAACATTTCATTTCCTTCATAATCAAAAGTCATCACACGTTCAGCCCATAATTCATTTAACTCGTCAATCAAAGGCTGTATACACACATCAATCTTATCCCCGGGGCCTTTGGGTCCATCAATAAAAGTGGATAGGATCAGAAAAGGTTGTTTCATACATAATCAGGGAGGAAGATTATATAGAACCAATACCACTGGTCATGTACTATGATTTGCTCCAGTCATGGACCTGAAAAGGCTAAAACCATTTGCAGCTAGGCCAAGCTGCACACTACGACTATCTACGGCAAAGTCAGGGTGCCTTATGTTGAAGTCTTTCCATGCCGGAGAGTCGGCTGTGTGCGTTAACTTGTCATCTTCCCTATTATTCTCTGCATGCCATCTCATCAGTTTAGAAATTTTAGACGACATGAAGAGTCTTTTCAATCTTGGCTTAAGTGGAAAATATTGCACTTGTTTTACAGCGACAAGCTTCCCACGGTTCAGACTTGTCGAATTACTCCGACAATTCTAACCGACCCTTTCGTCTTTCCATTTTGAAACTTTACACACAATGCACGTATCAAGGTGGGCATTCTCATTTCTGAATAATATACAATTGTTTGGGCATGCATCCAACATCTCATATGTGAAACCTAAGTTTTCAGTTAACTTGCGAGCATGCTAATATGACTCAACGAGCTTTGCACCAAATGGGCGCACTCTGTGCAATAACTGGAATAGCATGTCGAAGGACATGTCCGTCCACTGATTCAAAGCCTTCAAGTGTAACAACTCTACAATGAATGATAATTTACTGAAAGTCGTACATCTAAGATACAATTCTATCTGTGTGTCATTGAGAATTTTAAAATATCTCAAAGCTTCTCCATCTGCACCTGAGTGAGGATTACTCCCACCCGCCCCATCAGTCTCACAACTACTATTTTCGGGTGCTAACTCGCACGCGATATCATTTAGCATCGTGATCATCGGATCAACTATCGTAACATCGACCTCTATCTCAAGGCTTTCCTCTCTGTGACAAGAAACATACTCTTCTCCATGTTTAATCCAATTCTTGTAATTCTTCAAAAACTCATTCAGAATCAAATACTCCTGCACAATATCTCATGTGTAGTAATAACGATTCGCACATTTTCTACAGGGATAATTGATGTACTCACTATCAAACCCATTGGTGAAGGTAATGAACTGCTTAATCCTCTCCACATATTCCCTGGACGTCCTATTCGGCAAATCAATCCAACTCTTATCCATATCGCTAAGTATTTCTGTGAAAGTTCGATCTGAGCAAATATATTAGCTTAAGAGATCGTGCATCATGTAATTTACCTAGCCATAAACTTTAAACTTCTCGTTACAGGGCGGTTGGTCCTATCCCATTCGAGAATGCACGATCCATCTTATGTCCTCAACAACTCAAATGCTTTCTCCTCTTGTCAGACAAAATTTCGGCAGTATACCTACGTGATTTTCCAAGTATACGACACAAAAATGATATAATTCGTATCTATGTATGCACCCGGAGAATAGAAAGACATAAACTGAAACTTTATCTAACATCGGACTTACATGAGTTTAGGGGGATCATTGCATTCTCAAACTATCCAAACTGGACAATTCAAGAACCATGTACATCAATCTCCGCTTATGCATTGCAAAAGCAACAAATATAGTCAAAGGACTAATCCGTTGCATCGAGGATGACTAAACGGGTGTTATACACAATTCTCGAACGGGTCTACATTTCACTAATGTATGCAAATGAATAAAAGTTATAATAATAGGTTCACAAACAATGAAATCTTCAAATATAAAAGTATCTAAAGCTATTGTAAATTTGTTTGCTATCATTAACAAACCTAAAATTTAACCCTTGATACCTATAGCTTTCGAATTTTAATCATGTCTTCTTATTTTCTAATTTGTTATGTTGTCTATTATTGGTTTATGTAATATCTAACCAATTGGATTTAGATTTGAATTTTGATTAGATTGGGCCTAAGCATTTATTGTATTAGATTGGACCCAAGTAATAAATGTTAGATTAATGATTGGGACCAAATAAGAATTAGTTTTAATTATTATTTTTGAAGATTTTTCTTTAATTATTAACCCTTGATACCTATAGCTTTCGAATTTTAATCACGTCTTCTTATTTTCTAGTTTGTTATGTTGTCAATTATTGATTTATGTAATATCTAATCAATTGGATTTAGATTTGAATTTTGATTAGATTGGGCCTAAACATATATTGGATTGGATTGGACCCAAGTAATAAATATTAGATTAATGATTGGGACCAAATAAGAATTAGTTTCAATTATTATTTTCAAAGAGTTTTCTTTAAGTAATTTAATAATGGTTTATTAAAGATAAACTTAATTCTCTCGTTCTTCTTATCTTTTGAATTGGATTTGGATTTGAATTAGATTCGGCCTAAGCATATATTAGATTGGATTGGACCTAATCAATAAATATTGAATTGTACTAGGCCCAACTAAGAATTATTTTTAATTGTTATTTTGGAAGAGTTTTCGTAATTTAATTTAATAATTAATTTAATGATTTGTTAAAGATAATTTTAAAATTCTCATTAAGGGTTTGTTAATCTAAGTTTTAAGCTTCACAAAAGTTGCAAAATAATTTAGGGAGTCTGTTAATTGCCAAAGGGGTGTGAATTCTTTTTTAAAGCTAAAACTTTTATTATTATTATTATTATTATTATTATTATTATTATTACTACTACTACTACATTTATTGGTTTTGTGGCATTGAAGGTAATCTCTCTCTAATGATTTTAGTGATTGGGTTTGTCTCACACTTATTCATTGCTTTCTCTTGGTTCACAAGCTGTGCTAATCATGCTAAAAGCAACCTATAATTAATTTTATATTTGTTGAAGTGCAATGGCCGGGTATTTTGTGCTAGTGGTGATGTTGTTTCTCTATATCACTTAATAAATGAAGGTAGGTAGCATTTCCCCCCTCTATTATGGCCAGATCTCATCTTTCTTAAACATTTAGTTTATTCTATCTTTGATAGATAAATTTGTTACAAAATTTAAATAGTTAAAGGAAATTAATTTTATGTACTTATCTCAAAAAAGTTAGCTATACATAATTAGTCGAAAAGGTGATGTAAAGGGACTATAGAATCTTGGTATTTGATTAGAAGAATAGTCCATATATTCTTCTCATGATTTTTGTAATTTCCAGCCTTAAATTCCTCCTAGAAGAATCCACAATTAGTTTCTTGGCATAGCATGGAAATACCTCAAGATAATTGTCATCTTCTATGATTTTTCCCTTCGCATGATTAACCTTTTTCAACGTTCTCGCTGTTCTCGTAGTTTCCAATTCATAATTTTGAGTCCAACATGTTCATCAATGCTTGCATTTGTATTCTCATTCTAATGATAATAGCCTCCACATGAGGCCTTGTATTAGATGCTTTACTCTTACTGTACATTGTTGTGTTTTTGGATGTGAAAAACTTGATGTTCTTTTGTAAAGAATCTTATGATCTTTGTCTCAATCTGTGTAGGGAAAATAGAAGATTGCAAGGACTTCTTTAGAACATTGTATAGTTTCATATACTTCCTAGATTCATATTTGAAGCCGCATGTGAGTATTCATTCATTTTAAAAGCATTGAAGTTTGAAATGTGTGGTTGCGTACTGCTTTTATTTCTTGCAATTTAGTTAGTATTCACAATTGTTCATTTGATATGGTCTAGACTCATATGAAGATATGTTTTGATGATATACCTGATATCTTGACTTTATATCATCTTCCACATCATTTAGATGGTGTAAAACCTCAGGCAAGTTTTCTTATTCAACGATACCAAATAAAAAAAAAAAAATGATAAAATTAGAAAGATGTGGCCTTGATAGAACTGAGTGGCTTTTGCAGGTTGTATATCATTTTGCTTTAGGTATTTACTATAAATGCATGACCTTCCCTAAGGTTTCTTATAGTTGCAGGGATCACCTCTCCAGTATTTGCGTTACACTTACTTATTTTTTCTAAAATATTCCCAATGACCTTTATATTGACAGTCTATTAAATGATTGCATTCTTTATTCAAATTGATATAAAATTTATAACTAGAAATGTTCTATCCACCCTAAATAGTTTAATTTCAATAAGAGGTTCACGTACAAACTTTTTTCACTCTTTGTTTTCTTTTGTTTGTAAGGAGATAACATAAATGTATCTACTTCAAGGGCCAAAGAATTCTAAATTCAAAGATAGCACATTTTATGGGTTTGAGGAATGATAAGGATTTGAGTGGTACATTTTTGTGTTAAAGAAATCACCTTATAATCTATAGATTCGGAGCTAAGTTTTTATGTGCGTGGGAGGGGGGAGAGAGAGAGAGAGAGAATTCTTATTCCTAATGCTACTTTGGGAACTTATTTAATAGCTAGTGGGGAATTCTTTACTCTGGACTTTCTTCAAGAATAAAAATCGTAGAAGAATTTGTGCTTGCCTAGAATTGACTAATTTGCACTGTTGTTTTTCATTTTGACTATTAATAGTGGTTGTTTGTGGATATAAATCATAATATAATTGTGAGTTTTATAAATTTGATACTTGTTGACGAATAAATGATCCTGTTGGCTTTGTGCATAATATTTGCCTTTGTTCACTTGCAGAGTTTGTTATAACTAAACTTTGTTTTCTTGATTTACATACTTTGCACACACTTTCTTTTGCATAGAAGTTAAATTTTTTTTATTATTTAATTATTCCTCATTTTGTTTAGCTGGTTTCATCATCATTTACATTTGCTTCAGTGGATTGGCCTTTGACTTAGATAAACAGAACCAAGTTGTCTATGCTAAGTTCCAAATTGCCCCGGTTTGGTGTGCGGGAATCTTTGGAGTTTCCATGGACTTTTTCAAGATTTTATAAGTACAACCTGTTCTAGTCATTTGTTGGAGATCTGATCTCAAAAGAAGAGGGACATTCTACCTTTGATTCAAATAGATGTCTTCTTTCCAGGAGTGAGAAAATGGGGAGTTGTGTCCAACTTCTTGTTAGAGTAGTTGTGGTGGCAGGAATAATAGACGGTTCCTTTCTTGCTCTCGTCTAGGCCATGGATTGGGTAAGAGAAAAAGTAGTAAAACATTTTCTGACCATGCCACCACCTTGCAACATTTGCACTCCATTCCTAACCGAATATTCATGAATGGAAAGAGCTGGACTTCTTGTATATTCACTCAACAGGGCCGCACGGATATAAACCAAGAAGCAATGATTGTGTGAGAAATAGGTTCAATCATTTTGTTTGAGATTGATATTTACTCATATTTCAAAGTCGATTTGTTAACCTTTGAATTTTTGTAGGATTTCATTTCAAAAGATATGACTTTCTATGGTATCTTTGATGGCCACGGTCCATAAGGCCATCTTGTTGCCAAAGAATTCTTGGAGACTCCATTTCTTTTCCATTTGACTATTGGAAATAATTAAGTTTGTCGGGAAACCACATATTAACTTGGGTCACCATCGTTCTTATTTTTTGCTCTCTCTCTTTTTTTTTTTTTTTTTTTAAGGTTCAATCTACTTCTTTTTTTTTTATCTGGATGAATTTTGGACAGAGTTACATTTATTTCACCTCATTTAAGCTAACCCTACTTAGTTGGAAAAAGGCTAAGTTGAGTCGACTTGACTACAAAATGGAACTTCCGTAGTTTAGGAAGTGTATGCTATTATCAATTGGAACTTGGATCGTTCTCGGTTTGTGGATTTGGATTTGTGTTGGGTATTGTCATGCTGTTTGCTCTAAGCTTAAGGAAAATAGGCTTAGACTAGGTTGATGGTAGTTTGAAATCTTTAATAAAAAAAATTGTAGAAGTATAAAAATTCCTTTGTCTTATGCTAGGCTTTTACATAGATGGAAAGGCATAGCATGAAGAATTCCAGTAGTTGATTGCAATTAATTGGACATATACATTGACCTAAGTAGTATAAAGCAGGCATGGAGAGGCAGTCTTCTTGGCTCTGATACTAAACTTGATAAAGGGACCAAATGTAGTGTTGCATTGAAGAGGGTTTTCAAGGTTCATAAACAGTACACATCCAAGTTAAGAAAAGTTATGTTCAAACAATGTCATGTCATAAACAGTACAAATCCAAGTTAAGAAAAGTCATGCTCAAACAATGTCATATATTTTAATCGTTGCAAACCACCACAGATGGTTTGGTCACGTAGATCTGGAAAAAATACATGAAATCAAAAAAAAAAAATTCATCCAAATCGGGCATCTGAGCACAAAGTTATGTCCATTTGAATTTTTCTAAAGTAGTACATCCAAGGAAAAAAGTTCAAAAAAGTCATCAAAATGACATTTTTTTGCAATTCTGATCATCGCAAACCGCCGTAGATAGGTTGGTTGGATAGATCTCGAAAAAATATATGAAATAAAAAAAAAACATCTAAATCAAACACTCGAGCAAAAAGTTATGGCCATTTAAAGTTTTACTAGTAAATTGCTCGACTTTAGCTCTAAAAATGCCATTGACAGGACTCCAAAGGATAGACTAACTTTCTCTTACAGGATAGACTAACTTTCTCTTACTATTTTTTTGGCCATGAAAAGATCAAAGATTCTATCGACAGTACTCCGAGACATTTTTTTATGAATTTATAAAAAAAAAATTAACAAACTTTTGTAATCGAAGCTACAAAAAGGTTTGACTTAGTCGAACCCATTATGTTGAGGAGTAAAACCTTGATATTCTTGCACAATTTCAAGAAAACAAAGCCTTTTGGAAACTAAATCCCGCAGAAAAAGATCACAGAAAATGAAATCAAAGGCAATAGAAGCTGATGCATACACCCAGAATTTAAAGTAAAGAAAATGATTCTCAATAGCAACCCTAACCATGAACAAACATCCCAAAAGGCATAATCAAAATTATGGTGCTGAATTTGGAATAATTGCTGAAACATAAAAGACATCACAGATTACACATCGAAGAAAGAAAAATATTCAAGATTAAAAAATCATAACAATAAACAAAATATAACATTGTTAATGACTTAAAAAAAAATTGGGAGCTAACATTTAATCAAAAAAATAATAAAATGCCAACAATACAAATCAAAAAACTAAACAAAAAGAAAAACAAATTCTATAGGCAGTACCTGATAAGCAAGCAAAGAGCAACAATGGCGGGGTGTGCGAGGGTTTTGAGGGTCCAATCAAAATATTCTGAGGAAGAAAACTAGGGTTATTGTGTGAGGAGAAAATATAATCTAGAACACACACACACACAGAGACACACACACATATGCATGAAGAAAGGGGGCGAGAGAGAAAGAAAGAAAGAGAGATAAACCCACACAATACTCCGGCGAGTCATTGGCGGCGACGGCGGCGGCAGCGGCATCATTGGAGGTGCTTGGTGGCTCTAGCGTAGGCTCCAAAAGTGGGAACTAGGAGGCAAGCGCGCAAGACGGAAAAAACAAGGGAGAGGGAAAGAGTAAGTGATATGAAAAGGGATTCTGTGGGGTTTTAACTGAGTTTGTAGCGACCGCTTTAGTGACCGCTTGAGGCGGTTGCTAATACTAGCATTTGTGACCCCCCACGCAGTCGCCCGTGTATTTTCTACGCCAAAATTGAATTTTCTAGTAGTGAAATATATTAAAATTTTTTAGATCCAAAGTTCTTTTCTCCTTAAATCCCAGATAATCATTTCCCCGTTGATCTTTGCAAATTTTCTTACAAATTTC
This sequence comes from Vitellaria paradoxa, assembly GCA_019916065.1. Lineage (NCBI taxonomy): Eukaryota > Viridiplantae > Streptophyta > Magnoliopsida > Ericales > Sapotaceae > Vitellaria > Vitellaria paradoxa. The sequence continues at coordinate 13,140,529 of CM034237.1, forward strand.
CATACAAGTTTCAATGGTGTTGATTTTTTTTTTCTTTTTATTAGTTGTCTCAAGAAGTAAATAAATGATGATTTGGAATAACAGCAAAGTTGTTACGTTACCGCAGCGGTTTGAAGCCTGGAATTTTTCTTTCAAAATGTAGACTGTTTACATTTGAATCTATAATTAGGAATATTTTTTTTTTTAGGCACTAAGTTACTTTTTTTTTTTTATCTTGAGAAGAAAATCCTAAAGTGTGTATATATATAATATAAAATTCTCATAACAAATGATACGTAATCGACTTTCTCATGACTGATGATATTACCATAACATTTTTAAAGTCATACAGATTAATTTAGGTCTAGCAACATCTAAAGGGTTAATTAAATTGGTTAAATTACATGATACAGTATGAGTTGACATGGTTAGGAGGGGGTCTTGGAGGTACAATTTTTAGGAACTTTTGATTTTTTTGTCAAAAGTTACTAGTTGTATTTTTTGGTGTGTTTGGTGAAGTAAATAATAATTTTTAATAAATTTTAACAACTTTTTACAATTTTCGGATGTTTGGTAAAATTTTTGGTAACTTTTAACTTTTTTAGTAGCTTTTGGTAATTTTTAAATTGAGAAGTTACTATAACAGAGTAAAAAAGTGACAACATTTGGTATTTTGCTAAACACCCAAAGAGCAAAACTTGATATTTTTCTGTTAGAAATTATGATGCCAAATGGTATCTAGTATTTATAAAATTACATATGAATTAATAAATTTATATGCTGGTATAATTAGCATCTGGGATGATAATTAATGAAACTTGAAAATTTTAATAATCAAATATAAAATAAAAGTCCTAAATTTTATTTTATTTTATTTAAAAAAAAGACATAATTATGAAATTAGTAAAACAACAACTTTTTATTGTATCTTTAATAACACTAGTTAAATGCGTTTAATGTGAGTTGTCCCATTTTTATAAGTGAATCAAATTTATTTACGCTAAACCCAAATATATATAACTTGTCGTGTCATATCGTGTTTAATTCACCGTTATTGAAGATACAATGAAAATTAGTCAATTTGCTCTGCGTATGGTCACAATTTGCTCTATCAGAAAATTTTGTTTTATTCTAAATTGTTAGAAAATTAGTCAATTTATCAGTTTTATTTCCGCGCTGTGGTTTTCTAACTGAAAACCGAATTCAAATTGGAGCTTCAATAGCTCTATATCTGAGAAAGACTTGTTCATAACTAGTCATTGTTAGGTTGTGGAAATGAAGGCGGGGACCCCGTTGGAAGCAACTTGTGTTGTTCCAATTAAATTGGAGCGGAAGTAATATCCATTAAATTCTGATGAAACTCTTGCACTCCTGTAAACGAAGTCGCATTCAGCGTGTGTGGAGACAAAATATATATTCTCTGTCACGTGTTTTCTAATTAGAAAATATCTGAATTACAAATCATATTCTCTATTAAAGGTTATATTTTATTTAAATTAAAATTAAATAATTTAACAGTTATGTGATATAATTATTTAATTTATTATTAAGGGGTTCTCTTTATAAGATTATCACCGTTATAACTTGTTCTTAATTTCCGATGACTTTATTTATTATTTTTTTAATTTGCACTGAGAGAAGGAGATAGGTTTCATTTAATTGTCTTGACCTCCTTTGGCAGGCTTTTCGGTTGGTTCACAAATGTACAACGAAGCACTAATTGACTTCAATAATATCAATCAATTTAGCTCCGGTCTAATTGGTGTTTCGGAAAACCGACAAGATCGTCTTTGTACCCAATGGCTTTGACAAGTATTGCGAATAACGAGGACAATAATTAAATAATTTTACTTATTTTATCCCTATGTTTAAAAATATTTCTATCTGTAGATTAATTTGATTTTAAAATAAAATTTTATATTTAAAACAAACGTTTAAATTTAAGAATTCAATTAAATTAGTTTAAAAAAAATGTTGAATTTAACCATATTAATAAAAAAAAAAGATAAATATAATATATGAGAATAATATTATTCATTTACTTAGGTAATTTAAAAAATTAATGAATTTTCATCAAATTTAATTGATTTGTTTCGATTTTAAATGATATAAAAATTTTAAATTATAAAATGAAATGAAATTTAATATATAAAATTTTATTTTGATTGCAAACATAAAAACTAATAAGAATTTTCATCAAACGAAATCAAATTCAATCAAATTATCATTTCAATCGTAGTGTAAAAGCTACATTACGGGAGTGTTTATTTAACCAAAATCACTTAAAACTCATTAATTTTTATCAACTTTTTGTACTTTCTTCTAATTAAAATTTACTATATTTTACTTTTACATCAAAATTTTAAATTTTTATTATAATTTTTGATCAACTAAATACTTCATCCGCACGTACATTAGTGATCCGTACTTAGGGTGCATTTGAAATCATATAAATTTATAAAAGTTAATGTCTGATACTTTATGCAATAAATAAAAAATTTTAATTTTATACTTTCATAATTTGCATTTACAAAGATTTATAAAATTTTTTATTTTTTTAATTCCAAACTGTGCCCTAATTAATTTATGGCTCCGTTTGGAGTTAAACAAAATAAAATAAAATTTTACAAATCTCTACAAACACAAATTACGAGACAGTAAAATTTAAATTTTTCACTTATTATACGAATTATGAGATATTTATTTTTACAATTTTATTTTATTTTATACACTTTTATACCACTCTAAACACACCATATGTAACGAGTGAACATGAAGTAAATCGGGCCATTAGTTAACCCGATACTGCCGTGTTCTCAAAGAAAAAGGACGAAAAGATTCTCGGTATCGACCTTAGCTGTGCACGCAAATAGAAAGCAATAAATTGATGATGCCTGAATTGTCGAAGAGTCCAAGACCAGCCGGGGATAGGAAGGCCTGACTTTTCAATGGCTACTCTCTTACCTGGTAATTTCTTGTACATCCACTTAGTTGAGAGTGCTAGCCCAGTCAATCCATGCCAATCAAATCTACGATAACTAATTTAGAGACCCATGACGGAAAAATTAATCTAATCTTATGTCGGCAGTTGTTTTTTTTTTTTTTTTAATATATTCAACTGTTTAATTTTTTTAATTTTTATTTTTGTTGTCATTTTTTCTCTCTTTTTTGTTTTAAAATAAAAATTAAAACTACGTTTGAAATTCAACTTTATTTATAGTAATTAATTTTTATTTTAATTAGTAAAATATTTAATTTTGTTATTTTTAACAATTAGTTAAATTTAATAAAATATATTTTAAATAAATCTAATTAATTAAGTTAATTTAATTAATGTAATTATATTATTTATTAAAAATAATTTATTTTAATAAAAATAAAATATATTAAATACAATTTAATTGTATTATTTATTAAAAAATTTCATATTAATTAATTAATTGAATTACTAATTTAATTATATTATTTATTAAAAATATATTGCATATTAATTTAATTAGTTAAATTAAATTATATTAATTATATTATTTGTTAAAAATAATTTTAGTTTAATAAAAATTTGAAAAAAATACATCATTTTAATATGGTATAGCAAAAATGAATAAAGTGTTAAAATTAATAAAATGTTTATCTCAAAAAAAAAAAAAAAAACAAAAGAGAGTGAATTTTTTTGTTTAAATTTTTATTTTTTATAAAAAAATAAAAACAGGTTTAATAAATAAGTTTTTGTTGACCAATTTTTAAAAATCTATAAACATAATCAAAAAAATAATAAATATAAATTAGAGGTGGAAACAAATTGAATTATTCGAGTTTGACTCCAACTCGGTTCGTGATTGGAATAAGCTCGAATCAAGTTTAATTTGTAACTCATTTTAGATTTAATCTCAAACTTAAATTTACAAAAAACTCAACTCGAAACCTCACGAACAAACTCGATAAAATAATATATATATATATATATACACATACTTGCTTCCATACCCGGTTAAATTTTGATACACTTCCCATTTAATTTACTGAATTAAGTGAGTGGAACCTGCAAGCAAAGACCTCGTAAATAAATATAATTTTTGTAAACAAAGAAATTTAGAAAAATTTTACGAACACAGACGTAGCATAAAAAAATATATAACCTATTAAAGAGTAGTTTCATTACAAAAATATTATCATCACATATTATTTTATCGGTCTTTCTAGTAAAACAAAGAAATTAAAAATATATTTTTCCTGCATAAAAATATAAAAAATGTATTTTTATGTTATTTTTTATTAAGAGTTACTGTCCGTGCATTTTTATAACATAAAAAATTATTTAAAATATTTTATTTTATAATCCCCACTTAGCTTGGTTTAGGGAAAAAAATTATTTTTTTTTCTTTTTAGCTTATCTGCTTCTTATATGAGTTATTTTACCCAAATTTAATTATTTTTTTTGTTCGTTGACTTTTAGCCATGTTAATTGCTTTTATTAATTAAAAATATATTTAAAAAATATTACCCAATAGAAAAATTAACGTACATATAAAAAATCATTTTTTTAAATGTGCTTTTTTAACTTGTACTTGAATTTTTTTGATTTTTTATAATTTTTTTGGATAAGAATAATATAACTAAAAATTATCGAATAAAAAATATATTTTAGGAGGCGTTTGGAATGATAAAAAGTGAGATAGTTTATGAGTTCATAATTCGTACAGTGAGAGAAAAATTAAATAATTCTTAGAAGTTTTTAAAAATTTTTAAAATTATTCAGTATTTTTTAACACCAAACGCACCTTTAATAAAAAAATTATATAAAACGAAGATAAGTTAAAAAAATAATAATAATAAATTCTTTATTTCAAAATCAAACTTTTTTTTTCTTTTCTTTTTTTGACAACTCAGAGTGTCTAGATCAACGCATCTCGACTAACCTCTAAAATTTAAAAATTAATGACCAGCAAAACCTTTTAGTTACCTTGATGAGACTTGTCTAATCTTTGAGGTTCTAAAATTCCCCTTCAGTAGTTTTGAAAAAAACTCAAATTAGTGAATTTTGAGACGCAAATCTAATATCTTATTAGTTAAGTTAATCACAAGTTTCTAGAAGCCGAGCCTAATTAAATTTTAGATAAAACAAGTTTTAACGTAGGTTATATTAAGTAGGTGTTTGGAGTGATAAAAGCTGAGATAAAATAAGATAAAATATCAGTTATAGTCCATGTAATGAGATAGAAAGTGAACAACTTTTAAAAATTTTTTATAATTCTTAGAGATTTTTAAAAAATTTTGACACACCAAACGTATATTAATTAGTCAAAGCGAAGCGGACTCGATGATTGAAACCTAAGAAACAGTGGGAGAAACGTACAAATGGGCTGGAGGAGATGAGGTACAAATGGTCCGTGTCAACTGTGGTGCCGAAAACTTCCTGGCAACTTCCCGTTTTGCGGAAATTAACATAAATAGATACAGGAACCCCAGAAACAGTATATATATATATAGAGAGAGAGAGAGAAGCTTAAATGCCAAATTCAAAGCTGCATTCCAGTAAAATAATGGGTGTCAAATTGGCTTCCCAACCCACCATTTGCATCCCAGCCATGCCCATCTACTTTCTCCTCATAATTCTCTTGCACTGTGGAACCATTTCGGTAGCACAAACGAAAAGCACGATCAATATTGGTGTGATCATCAACCTTGGTTCTCGGACAGGTAAAGAAGTGAAAACAGCTACGGAAATCGCAGTTCAAAACTCCAACAACAACTCAAAGGATTACGTGTTTTCTATCCATCCTCGAAACTCCGGTAGCGACCCACTTCAGGCAGCAAGTGTGGGTTAGTTTTTCTTTTTAACTCTCACGCACGAACATATAATATATATGTATATATAATATATATGAATATACATGAAAGCTTTTTTGGTTGGGCTGCATAGGCATTATGTGTCACTAAATTAGGGGTTGGTCCGGTGCACCGGACCGACCCCCTTCCCCTAATTTAGAAATTATTACCTACTTTCATTGATTGTCCATCAAGTGTGTTGTACCCCAAAATCGTAGCAAGGGTCCTACCCATCCAAAAGCTCCCACGTGGATATATGAGTGGACCAGGTGATTCTTATTTATTCTGGCATTATTTTAAATGTTTTAATTCTATTACCAGTCACTTATTTTGCGAAGGGGGGAGGGGAGCAGTAGTCCAAAAATTACTGTCGTAGCACTAGTTAAAAATGGCGGCGTTTTGTTTAAAACGACACTGTTGAAAAGAAGTGAGAGTGTAGCAGGAGATGCGCAAAGCGTAAAAAAAAAGTAAAAATTTAGGATGGTGGAGCGCAAAAAAATAAAAAAAAATAAACGAAGAGTGTGTTGAGTGATTAAAAAATTAATTTTTTTTATAAAAAGTCACTAATTTAATAAAAAGTTAATTATTTATTTATTTAATAAGATTAGATTTAGACTGAATTTGAAAAGAAAAAATTTAAGAATTCATTTAGTTTGTTTTTCTATTTTTTGTTTTTCATTTTCTATTTTGAACTCATTTTTCATTTTACACTTTTGAAAACAATGAAAAAGCTCAAAACGCATTTGGTCACTTGTATTTTCAAAATTTATTTTAGAAAACAAAAAATGAACTTGCACATAAAATAAAAAATGATAAAAAATCATTTTGAGCATTTTTAATTCAAAATAAAGAAAATTTGAAAATAATAAAAACAGAACTTTTTTTGTTTCTTTATTTTGAAATTTTTAAAACATAAAATGAAAATAGAAAATAAAAAATAAAAAAATAAATCAAATGGCGCCTAACTTTTTCTTTTTCTTACTACCTAACTGTTAAATAACTATTTTTTTGCATTTAAAAAAGAAAAAAAAGTTAAGGATAGTATTTGATTTACTTTTCTATTTTTTATTTTATCTGTTTCATGTTTTGAAAATCCAAAAATATGAAAAACAGAAAACACATTTAGTTTAATATTTTTTATTTTTCAAAATTTGAGATTTTCCTTATTTTGATTTAGAAAAGCTCAAAATATCTTTTTGTCATTTTTCATTTTATGTGTAAATTCATTTTTTATTTTCTAAAACAAAATTTGAAAACACAAGTAACAAAATACGTTTTGAATTGTTTTTCTTATTTTAAAAAAACACAAAATGAGAAATAAACTCAAAAATTCAAAATTAAACATTAAGGGATAAAAATGTTAAATTAACAAAAAAATAAAAAAACTAACTACTAAAAAGTTAAATGCGATTCGGTATACCTGTTTTGAGTTTATTTTTCATTTTATATTTTTTTAAAATAAGAAAAACAATACAAAATACATTTGGTTACTTGTATTTTCAAATTTATTTTAGAAAATAAAAAATAAATCTACACATAAAATAAAAAATAACAAAAAATCATTTTGAGCTTTTTCTTTTTTCTTTTTTCTTATTTTTTTTTTATGCTTTACACGTCTACTACTGTACTCCCTTTTCTTTTAAACGCTGTCGTTTTGCCCAAAATGCTAACGTTTTAAGCAACTGCTGCGGGAGCAGCTTTTGTGCTACTGCTGCCCACCCGCGTCCCTTATTTTGGCCCAAAATCATTATTGCAATCCTCCAGGGATTAGGAATGGAAATATTTCAAAATTTAATTAGGAATTTTTATTAGATGGGAAACTGAATTGAAGAACCTTGGGAGGCTGACTTTGCTCAGAGATACATCTAGCTCCACGGGTGCGCATGCCTACTTAAGCCCAGATAATTCGACTCAATCTCTTATGTTCGAAAACATTTTCTCTCCAAAAATTAATTTAGTTTTAAAATAAAGAATTGATAATTAATTTAATTTGAAAATAAAAAATTAATTGATTTGATTTGACAAATAAAATTTAGTATTTAGAATTTATTTTGAATTTAAGAATTAAATTTATTTGATTTAAGAGAAATATTAAGTTTGACAGGGGTAGAAAATACGATAAATATAATATGAGGATAAATTTGTGACTTAAGAAAATAATAAATTCTTATTAAATTTTATTATTTAGGATTATATTTCTAATGATATAGAAATTTCAAAATTTAATTTATAAAATGAAATAAAATCTAATTCATAAGATTTTATTTTAAATTCAAATATAAGAATAGGTGAGAATTCTTATTGAATGAAATAAATCTCATCAAATTTATGGTATCCACCATTCCAAATGAAGTGTTTCATGATGAGTGTTTAGATATTTTTCAAACAGTTTAAACCCATATGATACGCTGAAACTAAAGAAGTTTAAATCTCATCAAATTTATGGTATCCACCATTCCAAATGAAGTGTTTCATGATGAGTGTTTAGATATTTTTCAAACAGTTTGAACCCATAGCATACTCTGAAACTAAAAAAATTTAAATATAAAGTTGAAAAAATTTTAAAAATTGAATTATAAAAAGTATATGTTTATATATATTTAATATTAAAAACATAATTTAGATTATAAAAAAAATATCCCATTCATAGGTAATCTGTTGATTAATCTGTTTTCTTTAATGAGATGTTTGTTTTGGAGGCAGGGGTTAAATTTTACGGAGATAATTTTTATCCCTCCATTACATCAATTTGGATAATAGGGGTAATAATTATTCTAAATTAACAATTATTTCCATATGGGGATAAATTTTTACTCTCAGGAGGAGGTGGGTAACGGGAGATAATAGAAAAATTTTATACTTTTTCTCATTACTTGTGTAAAATATTTTTTTTTATCCCATGTAACGTTACCCTTTAAATAATTGTAATAAATATTATAAAATAATAATTTATTTAATCAAACTAAAATTAATTAATTATTAAATTGTTTTACCAAAATAATATTTAATAAATAATAGTTTATTATTAAAATAATTTATTTTATTTTATTAGAATAATACTATTGAAATATTAATTTATGACTAAAATTATTTATTTTCTCAAATTAAAATTAATGTTTAATAAAAAATAATGACTTATTAGAATAATTTATCTTATTAAAAAATTTTATTAAATGAAAATTATGTCTCATAAATAATAATTTACTTGATTATGTACTGTATTAATATAATTTATTAAAATCAATAATTTATTTAAATAAACAAAAATTATTTGTTTTATTAAATTATTTTATCAAATAAAAATAATTTTTAACAAATAATAGTTCACTATTAAAATTAATTACTATTGAAATATTAATCTACTATAAAATTATTTTTTATAATTAATATTTTTATTTAAAATTATATATTTTAATAGTACATTTTTATTAAAATTAATTATTATTGAAATAACAATGATTATGATGATTTATTTTATTATAACATTTTATTAAAATTAAATATTAACTTTTACTCTTAGTTAATTTATCCTTATTCTAAAAACAATAAGCTTTTACCCCTTCAAAATTTTTAGTATTTTAAATATAATATAATTATTATAGGATAATATTTACTCTCTTATTTCAAACATAAGTATCATAAATTTGTTAACCCAGTAACTATTATAAAGGTAACAATTATCCCAAATCTTTTACCCCTAAATTGTTTTACCCTATACCAAACATGTCCTAAATGAGTTAACTGGTTGGATTTGAGTTGACTCAACCCGCCAATTCAAAACCCAACTCGTACCACCCCCTAATATCTACACGAGCTTCTTGGCTCTTAATCAACTTCTTCTTCAGGCATAAACCACATAAAAATTATTGTTTTTCATTCAAAGTTTGAATAATAGCTTGGTTTGAGAACTATTAATTTCATTTTTTTTTTTGACGTTTTAGATTTTTTATCCTAGATAATTTGTTTTTCATCAAAGTTTGACGACGTTTGCATTTTAGTTGGTAGCATTTTGGGAATACGTTATTAACATTCATCAAAATTGCCAAAAAAAAAAAAGAGAGAGAAAAAAATTATTAAAAATAAAAAATTTATGCACAAGATAAAAAATTAGCTTTAAAAAACAATTCATATGTTTTCTTATTTGGAAGTATTTTTAAGTGGAGGTGAACAAAGTGTTTAAATGGTTCCAAATAACCTATATATATATATATATATAACTAAAACAAACAAAATTTAAGCTAATGATTGCCAGTGGCAGAAATAAGAAAAGTAATGAACTGGGATAGGGACGGAACTAAAATTTTGGAGCCTACAAAGAAATATATATATTTTTTTGGTAAGTTATAAAGAAATATTTGGTAATATCTATCTAAAATATTGATAAGTTTATTAAAAAAATTAATAAAATTAGATAAATGATAAATGATGATAAAGGATAAAAATAAGCTTACCTAAAAAAAGATAAGATCTATCCAAAACTGAATAAATGATAAGTGGTACAAAAAAGCTAAAGTTAGATAAAAATAATAAATGATAAAAAAAAAGTATATTAAAAAAATGACAAGTCCTATGTAAATATATATATATATATATATGAAGTTGAATAAAAAAAAACAAAAGAAGGTAAGTTGGATAAATGAAGAAAATCATTTTTAAGATTTTAATGATAAATATCTGTTAAAATTTTTAAATAAATGCATAAATCAGAGATAATTGAATATGAGTAGGGGTCAGTAACGATAAATGGGGTAGTAGGATAAAAGAAAATTTTAATAAGGTCAATATTAAAAAAATATGTATAATAACTTTTTTTAAAATGAGGGGGAAATTGCCTGTACTCTACTGCAACCATCTCCATTGGGGATGTAAATGGGTAGAGTAACTGCCTAATTAACTAATCTTATTATCAAACTCGTTTATTTTTTACTTACCATTATTGTTCCAAACCTGTTTATTTTTTTAATTGAAATCCCAAATCCGTCCCGTCTCAAACCCGCAAAACCTGTCATAAACCCGCAAAATCCATTTTATGTTTAATTGGTTAAATTATTTATTAAGTATATGTTAAATGCTTGATTTGAGATAAAAATAAAAAATTAGTAAGTTATAAAAATGTTAAATTAATTAAATTGAACAAATTCATTGGTTGAAGGATCTCCGAGTTTTTTTTTTTTTTTGAAAAGTAAAAGAAATCTACTATAAATAGTAGAAGTAAATATATAAAATACATATGGGTATACTTTTGGAACGGTACAATAGGAATCACAGTCCATAAATGACTTTCAAACCTAATATGAAACAATTCATGACATGTAAATATAAATATATATTATATATTAGGGTAAAAATATATATTATATACTATGACTACTGATATACCATACTATATATTATGGCAAAAATGAGCAAAATTCTATAAATGGGTTTGACTTAAGAATTTTAAAAATTTTATTTAAGGAATAAAATTGTAAATATATAAATATATATTATATTATATTTTATTTTGTTGAACAGGTACTTAACGGGTACCTAGGGGTATCAGAAATCAACTACCCCATAAATATAAATAGGTATTAGGTATTGAGTATCGGGTACCTTACAAGTAAATTCAAAACCTATCCTAAACCCGCACGGGTATTAATTTTTAATCCCAAACTCATCCTAATTCTATTAAGGTATTTCTCAACGAATTTTTATTAGGGTTGGTCAGATCGATACCCTTGTGTACCCGTCCCATTGACATTCTTAATCTCTACCCTTGATGATTGCGAAACCACCACGAATACTGTATAAAAAGCAAGAAAACGAATTAGAAGAAACAAACATTATACGGTGACGTATAACTCCTGTTCTCAGTGGCATTATATGTCCATATGTAAACCATGGTGTGAGATAGTTTGAGTTCAGTTACAGTGCTTTTAGATTGTAATTTTAATTATTGAGGGGGGAACAAATTGCGAAGGAAAGACGCGTTCTTACAATTAAAAACACCACGAAAAATGTACATTAATGTAAGTTATTTGAATATACCTATTTATTTCTTATAATTATTCCCTAAATATATATTGAACACACCTATTTGTATCATAAAATTATTCCCCAAATATATATTTAAAGAGTAATGTTATTCTCTTTATATAAAATAAATTTAGTAACTTTTAATAGAAGAATAGAATTCTCCGCCATGTACATATGATTCGCACCATACCTTAAAATTAATTTATTTAATTGGGCACGAATATTGATATGCATGCAGCCCAAGCACTTATTCAAGAGGTGAAAGTGCAATCGATTATTGGCATGGAGATTTGGCAGGAAGCAGCGTTGGTAGCCGAGATTTGCGACAAAGCTCAAGTGCCGATTCTTTCATTTGCACCCACTGCAATTGCACCGCCATTACCACAATTGCAATGGCCGTTCTTGGTCCAAATGACGAGTAATCTTACCGAACAAATGAAATTCATTGCAAATATCACCCACTTCTTCAATTGGCGACGTGTCATAGTAATCTACGAAGTCGACCGATACGGTGGCGATTCCGGGATGTCCACTGCGCTAGCCCAAGAGCTTCAGAATGAAAACTCAAACTCAAACATAGAACATCGTATAATTTTCCCGCCATTCACGTCTCTTTCAGACCCGGAAGAGCATGTCCGCGAAGAGTTAGCAAAGTTAACGAGCATAAGTCCCAGGGTTTTCATCATTCTTCAGATGTCTTTATCATTGGCGACACATTTGTTCAAAGAAGCGAAGCAAATGGGACTCATGGATATAGATTCGGCATGGATAGTCACAGACATCATCGCGAGCCAGCTCGATTCCGTGAACACTTCTGTCATCTCATCCATGGAAGGTGTTGTAGGAATCAAATCCTATTTTCGCGAAGACAATCAGCCTTTCAAAAGCTTCAGAAGACAATTCAAGCAGATTTTCGGATCCAAATACCCCGAGGAAGATAATTCTGAGCCCGGAATCCACGCCTTGAGAGCTTTTGACAGCATTAGTTCAATAACAAATGCCATAAACGGATTAGGTGGTAATCTTAGCTCTCCCTCTTTGCTGCTTGAAAGCATTTTATCGAGCAAGTTCACCGGTTTGAGTGGCAGCATTGGCTTCCAGAGTGGACAGCTACTGGATTCTCAAGTATTTACAGTTGTGAATGTCATTGGAAAGAGGTACCAAGAAGTTGGTTTTTGGTCATCAACATTTGGTTTCTCAGAAAAAAGTGGAGAAGTAAATAGGACAGCTAACGATGACAAAAAAATCAAGGTTTTGGGAGATGGAATGACCTGGCCTGGAAAGCTTGTGAAGCGTGCCCCAAAAGGTTGGGCAATGCCTTATAGTCAAGCAAATCCGATGAAGATTGGAGTTCCTGGTAGAACTGCTTTTGAAAAATTTGTGAAGGTGGTGGGAGAGAACCAAGCTTCTGGTTTTTGCATCGATGTCTTCGAGAAGGTGTTAAAGCTTGTGGAGAAGAAGAACTGCCGCCTGCCTTATGAATTTCGTTCATACAATGGCACCTATGGTGATCTGGTTGACCATGTCATCAACAAGGTAATGATCGTGAGCTCCTAAATTATTTAATACAAAGAAATTATTGATAAAGTGGTGAAGCAACATCCACTTGTTAAAATCCTCTACTCTCAAAATTTTATTTATAATAAATTGGGGTAAAAATATATTTTTATATTAATAGGAAAAAAAGTAAAAATATAATGACGGCAAAATATAGGAAAAAAGTATAATTTATAAGAAAAATAACAAAATTAATAGAATTTTAAAATAATTTTTAAAATCAGAGAGCCTTGTTTGGGTTTGACCATACTGCTAAATACTCTCATTAATTAATTTCTGCACTACAATGGACTCCTATTTATTGAAAAATATGAGTAAGGAGATACAAAAAAATAATTCAAATTGAATTAATCAAATCTCTGAGATTGTGTTTGTATTTGGATCAAGAATTTATCAAAGGAAAAAGAAGACAACAGTGATTCAAAATTGACCTCATATTAGATTTTAGATGGAAAATGAAATAGAAAGAGTATAAAATTTGATAAATTAAAAATAATTAAATTAATTTATTGGTAAATAACTTCTTTTTTTATATATTTTCTAATCTATTAAAGTAAAGTTTTACATTTAGGATTTTATATTTTTTTCTTTTTTTGATTCCATTATCCCTAAGTTTTTTCTTTTCCCTCACTAATTCCTTAATCCAAACATATCCTAATTGATTATGGGCGAAGATTTGAACGATATTACCATAATATTGATTGATGTGATCACTAGTAATCTTGTGTTTCTTTAATGTTATTACCTCTCAAATCCAAGTTAAATATTTTTAAATTGGACGACTTAATCTCATGAAAAACGTGTTGTTGTAAAGACCACTTCCATGCAAATAATGATCATATAAATAAATACAACACAATAAATACGAAAAAAATGTGTTTATGCTTCTTCTTCTTCTTCTTCTTAAGTGTAAAAATATGTGTGCATGCATGTGTATACTTACTAAGATGCTATTTCCTGCTTAATTAAGACCCTTTCTATTTTTTTATCTGTAAGCTATAATCTCTTTGTTACCTAACAATTAAAAATCGTATTTTTATTATTATTATGGACAAAAATTGAAGACATTTGATGCTATTGTTGGTGATGTGACAATACTGGCGAATCGATCGAGGTACGTGGAATTCACTCAGCCATTTGCAGAGTCATGCTTGACCATGATAGTTACAGAGAAAACTGAAGATAAAACGTGGATGTTCTTGAAACCTTTCACCACGGGAATGTGGGCAGCCACTGGTGCCATCTTAATCTACACCGTCTTCATAATTTGGCTTTTGGAGCGACAATCTAATCCAGAATTCGAAGGGCCGTGGAAGAATCAACTTGGCACTGCATTTTGGTTCACTTCCACCTCTCTTTTCTCCGCTCAAAGTAAGTTACTTAAAGATCAGCAAATCATAAGTATCCATTCTATGAACTAATTTCTAGTCCTTTTGGGGCGTCATTTTGGTTCACTTCCACCTCTCTTCTCTTCGCTCAAAGTAAATCACTTAAAGATTAGCAAATCATAAGCATCCACTATATGAACTAATTACAAGTCCTTTTGGGGCGTGTTGGATTGAGGTGACTTAGGCGCTGTTTGGAGGCCCAAAATTTTTTAAAATACTCAAAAAGAAAAAAAAAAAAAAGGACTCCAAAAATTTTTAATTTTTCAAATCAAATTTCGTTACATCACTTTTATATTATTTCAATACTAACTTTTAATTAATTAATTTATTTTTTGTTTCATAGTAACTAGCTTAGGATATAGGCCCGAGGGGAGGAAATAAATCGAGCTATTCGAGTTTGGCTCGAACTTGGTTTGTGACTAAAACAAACATGAATCACGTTAATTTATGATTCATTTATATTCGAGCTTGAGTCTAGAAAAGTTCAACTTAAAAGCTCGTAAACCGACTTGATAAAATAATATATATATATATATATATTTAATTATACTTCTATATTTTGTTTAATAATATTTTTATTATATTTTTATAATATTTTATTTATTATATTTTAAATTAAAATGACATCATTTTAATTTAATCGAACTATTTGTGAGCTGAATTCGAGTCTAAATTTTTTTTTATCGAGCTAAGTTCGAGCTTATGTAAAAGTTTGAATCGAGTTCAAACTCAAATTCAGTATAAATAGCTCGAGCCTCACTTAAATAAGTTAAATTTTGATTTGATTTGACTCATTTCCACGTTTAATAACTCCATTTGGAGGAGCCCCCACCAAAAAAAAAAAAAAAAAAAAAAAAACTCACTTATGATGTTTAGATATTTGGTAAAATATTAAAATTTGTCAATAATTTTACGTAACAAGTTCTCAATACACCAATTTTTGTTGACTCAGTGAGAAGTATAATAATCATTTTATTTAACCTAATTCAAAAGTACCAAAATTTTTTATCAAACACACAAAAATTTACTAAAAATTATTAAAAATTTTTGTTTATTTTACTAAACGACTAAAAGTTACCAAAAGTTAGTAAAAATTATCAAAAATTTTATTTATTTTGCCACACATATTAAAAATTTCACCCACTAATTTTTATCAAAAAAGTATCAAAAGTTGACCGAAAATTGAACATCCAAATGGGACCATAAACAGTAATTTCATGTGGATGACAAGGCTTCCCCAGTACTTAAGTTCGAGTAAGAAATCAAAACTGCAGCTCAACTTTTTAGGATTCAATAACCTTTTTCTCCTCCCCCCCCCCCTTTTTCCCCCTTCATTTGTTATTTTAGTATTCAGTAACTCTTAGCTTGTTTTACTGCCATTGGATTAGAACATAAACGAAAATAATTAATAAATTTTAACGTTTTGCGCGTTAATAAATTATTATAATTTTTTTCTAGCAATTGAATGTTAAAATGAATCAAAGGACTAAATATATTATATTTTCTTTTAAAAAACATTTAACTAATGGAGATAAATTTGTTAATTCATGTCTTATAAAGGGTTTGGTCCTTTACTGAATTTTTAAATACCATATCAAATCTTAATCTTAGGTGACATTTAATTTGTATTTTTATTTTCTATTTATATGTTTTATATTTTGGAAATTTAAAAATAAGGAAAACAGAAAATGTATTTTATTTAATATTTTTTATTTTTTGTATTTTGAGATTTTTCTTATTTTAGGTTAAAAACGTTCAAAAAGATTTTTTGTTATTTTATTTTTCCTGTGCAAACCTATTTTCTGTCTTCTAAAATAAATTTTAGAAACACAAATAATTAAATATATTTTGATCTATTTTTTTTATTTTTAAAAATTAAAAATATTAAATAAAAAATAAATTCAAAACAGATATAGTAAATAGTGTCTTGTAGTCCTTAAATTGGTGAAAGTGAATGTTGTTGCTCCATAGCCACTCAATTTACTTTATCGGAGGACGTAGGAAAGAAAATAATTTTTAGGAAAGTAAAAATTGTAGTTGTTTATTTACTCGAAAATTTTAAATTTTAGAAAAAAATTTCATATTTTTATGAAAATATAAGAAAACAACTTTCACGATATTTTTTTGGAAGATATTTTCCAGAAGCAGAAGGGTTAAATAAATTTTTTGGAAGATATTTTCTCGAGGTGGGTCCTCTCTCTTTCTGTCAACAGTTAAATAATTTTCGAAGTTCTTATTATCAAACAATTTAATTTTTTTTAAAAGAAAAAAACCTATAATTAGAAAAAATTTTATCAATATATGTATATATAATTTCCGATGAACAAACAGAATGTTAATCAAAGATCAACCTAAACATGAATATTCCAGCTGACTAGAGAACTTTTCATTCCAATTTCCTAGTATATAGGCAACCAAACTTAACATTCAAAAAGTATAGTTAGATACAAGGAATTTTTTTTCTTTTTTCTTTTTTCAAATGTAAACAATTCTATGTATACTTTGCAGGGGAAAGGATTCATAGCAGCTACACACGAGTGGTAATGTTGGTATGGTTTTTCGTTGTTTTGGCCTTAACTTCAAGCTACACTGCAAATCTGTCTTCAATGCTCACAGTCCCCAGGCTTAAACCCAACGTCACGGACGTAGAGTGGCTAAAAGCCCACAACGCGCCGATTGGCTGTGATGGCGATTCATTCGTAAGGAATTACTTGATAGACGTCCTTAAATTCCAGCCAGACAGAATCAAGAATGTGAGCAAGGAGGAATATTACCCAGATGAATTCAAGAATGGCAGCATCACTGCAGCCTTCCTCGAACTCCCTTATGAGAGAGCTTTTCTCCAGCAGCACTGCCAGAAGGGATATAAGGGCAAGGAACTTCCTGATAGATTTGGTGGATTTGGATTTGTAAGCATATATAGAGATTTCATGGGTTTATTAATATCTTTGTTGAATGTAACATTCCCCCCCCCCCCCCCGGGGAGGGCCTTTTTTTTTGTTTTTTTTTTTTGTTTTTTCCCCAACCAAACAGAAAAAATTCATCTTGGTCTTCTCCGTGCAGGTATTCCAAAAAGGATCACCAATAGCAGCTGATTTCTCAGAAGCCATTCTAAACTTGTCAGAGGACGGAACACTAAAACATTTGGAAGAATTCTGGTTTGGTTACTCTACTGAGTGTTTAGCTTCCCAAACTATCTCAGAAACTGATAGCTTGAGCTGCAGGAGTTTTTGGGGTCTTTACCTTCTTTCTGCTCTCATTTCCACAATTTGCTATCTTCTATTCATCATTCAGCAGAACTGTAACAATCGCCGTGGAGCATATGCAGGTGATTCAACTGCAAATTATGATAAATCATGGAAAAAGAAGTTTGTTAATTTTGTGTCATACTTCTGTTGCTGGACGATGAAGGGTCCAAGGGGAGCTCCAAACAATATTGGTCAAGCAGTGTCAGAAGGAAATGAGTTTCACTCTCTGAGGTTGGAAAGTATGAGATCTCCGGATTTCTCTGCAACAACTAGTCAAATTGAATTTAATGAATTAAGCATCAAGATATAGTTTAAACACTTGCCATCTTCTATGTAGCAACTAATAGTACAGAATATTGTTGGGTTTAGGATAAAAAATAAGCCTCAAATCACATGAATGTATTGAATTGTAATTTGGGTTAGCTTCACAGAGAGTCTGTGTGAGCTCTCAATCCCTCTGGTTTGCAATTCTACCTCACCACCATTTAGACACTGCAATGTCCTAGGTTTTATTTATAAGCAAAATAAATCGTGTACAAACAGTACTAAACAACTTGCATGAATTTTTCAAAATTTCCAGCTCAAATTGCATGCAACTTACATTGTCCAGTTGTTTCTTAGTTGGGGGATTGTTCTTGAAGCTTCTAGTTCTCTCTTGCAGCTAGTTTTAGGTTGAATACAGATGGTGGAAGGTTGT
Organism: Vitellaria paradoxa; assembly: GCA_019916065.1. Taxonomy (NCBI): domain Eukaryota; kingdom Viridiplantae; phylum Streptophyta; class Magnoliopsida; order Ericales; family Sapotaceae; genus Vitellaria; species Vitellaria paradoxa. The sequence goes on from CM034237.1 coordinate 13,159,242, forward strand.
GGAAACGTTGATATGAAAATTTCAAATTGGTTTTCTGAACACCCCCTCTCAATTTGTAATTTTCAGCTTCTTTTTAAATTTGTAGAATTTCTTGATTGTGACAATTTTTTTATGAGGATGTCTGCTGGTTGATTTTCTGGTTGTGGCTTCTCAATTGATTTGTCTCGTAGTTTCTTTACCTTGTAAACCCATTTTTATTTTACTGTCTTTATCTCTTTAGACTTTGGCACTTGATTCTGATTTAATTTGATTCCTTTTCGAGGTTAGAATCTTCTTTTACATATCCTTTCTCCATGTTGAGCTTTTGGTAGCTTCTTGGGATGCTTTTCCTTGTCTTGGATGAGACTTCTTGAGAATACAGTATGATACACAGTTTTCAAATTCACATTTGTAACACCTTGTTGAATGTATCAAAGTGCACTTGCATACATTTTGGCACTCTCCTTGTGCGCATTAAGTAGTTCCTCTGTCCAATTTTGTGCCATTCTGTGTGTCGGTGGCTCTGCGTAGTCTCCTTTTACGATGTTCCATAGATCTTAATTAGGAGGTGAATATAATGGTCTTGTTTGGAGTTGGTAAAAAAAATACAAAATTCTATAAAACTCTATAAATACGAATTACGAGATTATAAAATTTAAATTCTCTATTCACTGCACGAAACACGAGATATTAAATTTTATAATTTTATATACTTTTATACAACTCTAAACACACCCCATATTCATTTGACTACTCCAGTTATCATAGTGTTCTCCCTCAAAGAGTATGCTTAGTTTGAAGAATAGGCAACAGTGATTGAAAATGATAAAAGGTCATGTGATTTGATATAGGGGATAAAAAATAAGGTGATATTGAATTTCAACATGTTATAATCAAAATTTGGTAATTTTGATTGCACAGATAGATCCAAAATGTTGAAAAACCTTGGGTATGGCATTTTTGGGATTTTTGGGGCTAAAATGTAATTTTCAGGACCTTAATTGAAAATGATTTGAAATCTTGGGGCTAAAGTATAATTTTTAAAATTTGTAGAAGGGAATATGCTAAGTATGTTCCTTTTTGACACGTAGTAACTTCTGATTGGCTGGAGATATGTGTTGTTTCATAATCAGTTCGATCAGGTCTTCTTCAACAATGTGGTTACTGATGCATGGGTTTTGGGTTGAGTGAGCAGGCTTTTGGCAGTTGTGCATAAAGGCATGTCTAATCTTATTTTCTCTTTATCTTTCTAAGATTTCTAAATATTCTAAAATGTTTTTGATACCAAATTTGTTGGGTTTAGGATTGAAAATAAGCCTCAAATCATTTGAATGTACTGAATTAGAATTAAAAATTTATAAAATATGAGTTAGCCTCACAGAGAGTCTATGAGCTTTCAATCCATGCAATTTGTACCATCTAGTTGTTTAAGAAACTAGCTGATTTCAGTAGTCACGAAGTAATCACAAAAAAATTTTAGCAGTCGCTTAGGAACTTTTAGCTATCACTTGTAGTAGCGACTAATAATACTATTTCTAGTATTGTTTCTTAGTTGGAGGATGGTTCTTAAAGCTTCTAGCTCTCTACTTGTAGCTAGCTTTTAATATTTATTGTTATTATTTATTTATTTATTTACTTTTTTTACATGGTAGATGAGCTTCAATTGTGTTATTAAAAAAAATAAAAGTAATACTATATAATGATAAAAATTTGCAAGAATGATGCCGAAGATTTGCTTATCATTTAATAAATACAACAAATTCATAGGATTATATTATATTTACAATTCTACCAATGTCATATGTTGGTAACAAATATGTGTGGTGAATCTTATGTCTCAATTAATTATTGAGATATACTTTAGGTTGGATGGGACTGAATTTTTGAAATTAAGAGCCTTCATTTTCAACGCCAGATCCTTAATGATCTAGACAACAGTTATCTATGGGAACCTTAACGAAATAGTCTTCGGAATAGAAATGTATTATTTAAAGATGCTTTGAATAGTAACAAAACAAATGTTGGAAATTTCATATTTTGAACACAATTTTATGGGATTTTGAACTGAAATTAAAGTGGGGTCCACATAACATTATAAATAGATTCATATTAAAAAAAGGATTTGACTCCAAGACATTCACTCCCTAGCCTTCATTTGGTTTGTGCCATACACACCGATTTCTCAATATGTGTAGCAGTAAGTCGCAGACTAGCGTAGTGGCAAGTTAGGGATTTGCGCAGCGATCGAACCCACAACTAAGAATCAAATACAGTTCGTCCAGTTAAGAAGACCCGTTCTACTAACCTTAATACACCTTGTGTCCGTGGCTGGCCCCAAGAGTTATTAGGGAGAGAATTTGAATCTAAGAGTTTCGGGTTTAAGCCTCTAACTCCTAGACGAAAGCCAATTCACCTAACTCCTTGGGGTTAAATGGATTTATATTAGAATTAATAGACACTACTACAATAATTGATAAAGATCACACTAAGAAATTCATAAAGATCACGGTTTTAGAAAAAGTGTGATAAAGATTTGTGAGTTAAACTTTTTATCTCAGTCTAATTAAAAAACTGAGATAAAAAGTTATTTTTAATACTTTCTATCTCATTTTTGTTAAAACCGTGATTGTATTTAAAACGAGATAAAAGATCAGTGGAAACCATCTCAACAAAAGACTGAGATAAAAAATTAGTGAAAACTATCTCTAGTAAAAACTGAGATAAAAGATCAGTGAAAACATCTCTAGAAAAAACTGAGATCAAAAAGTGAGTAAAATTATATCTTAAAAAAAGCAAGATAATTAAAAGAATGATAGATAATATTGTTATTTTTTTCTTTATATCTCTCTAAAATAATTTTGTTTATCATCTTATATGATTTAAATTAGATTTTGTAAACTTTATTGTAACATTTATTTATTAATTTTAATAATTGAACATGATATAAAAACTATAATCATAGATCAATAAACAAAAATATTTTAAATTAATGTTAAAACTAAATTTACCAAATCAAATTTAAATAATGATAAATATATAATTATTATTTTTTTCAGTAAATATATGGAAGTAGTCTTCATAATTTGTATAACTTATAATAAGGTGAATATTAAATATTTAATATCTAATAAATATTTAGTGTATCTTTAATATTATTTATATTATTTATATTTATTAATTGTAATTAATTGAATATGATATAAAAACTATAATAATAGATCAATAAACAAAAAAAATTTAAATTAATGTTAAAACTAAATTTACCAAATCAAATTTAAATAACGCTAAATATATAATTATTATTTTTCAGTAAATATATGGAAGTAGTATTCATAATTTGTATAACTTATAACGAGTTGAATATTAAATATTTAGTATCTAATAAATATTTAGTGTATCTTTAATATTATTTATATTAAAAGTGACATTATTTTATATTTTGTTAGAAGTGATAAAAATTTAGAAATAAAAATAATAAAAATTTTCTTTTTTTTTTTGTTTTTTTAGAACTAATTTTTGAATATAATCATTGAAAATATTTTTTGTATTACTAATCAATTTTTAAAATTGTTTTCAAAAATTTTGTTTTGAACAATAATTTTCTAGAACTAAAATTAAACGCGACCTAATTCTTTTAAAAATATAATACAAAATGAAGAAAAATATATTATAAATAGCGAGTTATGATTAAATATATGCTATACCAAAGAGTAAAGAAAAATAAGAAAAAGATTTGAGATTATTTTTAATTAAATATAATTAATATTCATAAATTATTTATTAAGTATTCGCATTATTTTTTATATTACTTACGATTTTAAGTAGTTGCAAAAAGTTAAAATAATTAAATAAAAGTAAATTTTTTATCATTTTTTCCGATCAATTGATCAGGAAAAATGTAACTTTTAACTATTAATTGGTTGACAAAAGTCATAATAAATTATTTTAAAAAACTTAAAATAATATAATTTTATTACTTTTAGTAACCCCTAAAGTGATAAAAATTTGTTTATATATATTAGTATGCAAAATGTATATATAAATAATAGGTTGGACTAGCGGTCAACTACACTAACTTCCAAAGGAATGGCACGGGTTCGATTCTCAGCAGCAACAAAAAAATATGAAAAATATAAGGTTGCTATAATGACAAAGTGGAAAACGGTGCTATGATGGCATGATAGTAGGTTGCCATGTGGATTTTTATTATTTTTAAAATTAATCCATTTTTTCAGTGTGATTATTTGTTTATATTCGATCACGATTTTTCAAAAAAAGTGAGATCAAAGTACATAAAAGATCACACGAGATTTATTTTCATCTCAGTTTTTACCTTAAAGATCACGCTTTTAGTGTGTGATTGTTGTAAGTTTTTTATCACGGTTGTAAACTGTGATAAAAAAAGGTGACTTACAATCTCACCTGGATCAATCACGCTTTTGTAACTGAGATAAAAAGTAAAACATCACGCTTAAAAGTTGTGATGTTTATGCATTTTTGGAGTAGTGAGAGTTGCATATGAATATCAATTGTATATATTCACTTATTTAAAACTATGAATTGTGTGAATGGAAAGGATCCGAAGTGTTAGTCTTGAAATTCAGATTCCAAAAGTTAAATATCATTTGTTCAACTCTTGTTAAATTGATCAAATTGATCTAACCGTCAAATTTAAAAATAATAACCTTTTAAAATTTTAATGATTTAAAGGGTAAATCAATAAATATATTAAAAATTCAAAAGGGTAAATATTTTTTTGAGAATCTCTAAAATTGGAAATCCTAGGAAGAAGAAGATAAGTTCCTCTCTTTCCTCTTCTCCTTGTTTTCTCTCACCTTCACCGTAGACTTTGTAGTAGCTTTCGACCTCACAACGCCTTTCTCTCTCTGACACACCTGCATATATAATATAATTATATATAAGGTAATCAATAAGTCATTTTCATACTTCTTCTTTTGTTTGCTTTTTTGTTTTCTGCATCAATGGTGAAGACTAAAGGCCAAGCTTGGAGCAGGCAAAGGTGAAAAGGAAGAACCCTATTGAGAGATATTGAATCAAGTGGGCTGTTTGATGATGATGTTGATAAGTGGGAAAATTTGGTTGACTAAACTAATTGGTTTATGACGAAAGGTAATTTTTTTAATATAATTATTGATTTATCTTTTAAAAAAATAAAAAAATTATATTTTTAAATTTGACCGTCAAATCTATTTTTTAATAAATAAATAGACGAGATTTAATTTTAAGAGTCTGAATTTTAAAATCAACTTCAGGTCTCCCAAATTTGAATGGAACATGGCTTCAAAGTGTGTATATACCTTGGTAAATGATATTTGAATTAATTTTTTAACATCACATTTAAATTTTTAAATTCAAATTTTTCTAACGATAAGAAGTATTCAAATTACAACAAAAAAAATTTGAATTTCTCGCCAAATGTCTATTTGTACATGACACAACTAGAAGCATCCATTGCATATCTGGTACGTTCGTTCACAAATAATATATATACTTTTAGTCTTTAGGTGTGTCTGTTCAGAACAACATCAATGCTTCGAACCACTAATTAAATTGAATTAAGCATTTCCAATTTTTTTCTTTTTTTTTTAATCATTAAACTCAAACTTAGCACTTAATAGCTTAGTTTCTAATTTTAAGCTCAAAACTTTTAAACTTATTCGTCAATACTTCCGAAAAGCTTCCCAAATAGCCCGAGATGTTTCTGAAGCCATATTCTACAACTATCAGAAAATGGGATGCTGGAAAAACTGGAACACAACTGGTTTTGAGTGTTTCATTGATAGTAGTTTCAGTATAAATAGCTTAAACTCCAGGATTTTCGGGATGCATTGACTAAAACCAGGACTTTGTTTTAGTCAATTTTCAAACTTTTATTTATTTTTTTGCCTGTGTTTAGATGAGCTTCAATTGTGTTGCAAAACATGTACGATGGATCTTCTATCTCAATTGTGGAGATAATCTTGAGGTTGGTAGGGACAAGGTCAAGCTCAATGAACAGTAGCACAGACAGATCATGCATACAGAATCGAGCATTTGGGCTGGCAAGCTAAATTTTCAAAACTAATTAAAGGCCTTCATTTTCAATGACAGATCCTTGTGACCCGGAATGCAGCAACTTCTAGGAACCTCAACGAAATAGACTTCTTAGAGTGGAAAGGTACTAATTTAAGATATTTCATAGTGGTAACAAAGCAAACATTGAATGCTTTTTATCTTATTTGTTGGACTAATTGGGGGGGATCGTCGGAAGTAATAATCAAATCAAGATATGAAGGAAAGAAGAAATATAGTATAACCTAATGTAACATCATGATAAATAATAAGGGTGAATTTATTAGTCTTGGATTAAGACTTTTAAGACTTAATGTCAGTCAACTTTTTAGACTAAATAAATTGGTAAGTAAGTGCACTCTATATTAAGTAAACTTAACTATGAAATAACTTATCAAATTCCCCCCCTTGTTTTTTTTTTTTCCTTTTGATAATAACTAAAAAAGTGACGTAGAACATGTGGAAGAAGAATCATTAAAGTTTTAAGATAAGTTAAATAACAAAAGAAATCGGAAGTGGTAGCAAAATTACTTGAGAATTGTGTATTCTTAATTTTTATGAATTTAAAGTCTCATTCATGTTGATTTAATGGCAACACGTTGTATTAAAAAATAATATCTCGCTCAACGATTTGTCACAGTTAATAACGCTAGTTAAAATTAGAATTTAATTTTTTTTCCTTTTTGAGTGATAATTAAAATTAAAATCCCATTTCTATTGAAGCATATACAACTTGTCGTTGCCTATAGTTGATCAAGTCAATAGCTTGTGGAGGTAGACAATTGAGGTTATATTGAATACATACACTTTCGCAGAGATTTCATAACCGCCACGACAGAAATGGACAACAGCAACCTCCACAAGCTTTACAAAGTAGCTGTTGTTTTTATATTATTTATCCCGCCGCTATTTAAGAAAATGGTAAACCCTTCCATCATTGCTCAATAAAAGGTCACTTGTTAAGGGCATATTGAGTGAAGCTTGTGCTCTAATTCATCACGCAAGTGATTAACATTGGCGCAAGTGATTAACATTGACAAGGACAATTGGGAAAAGTCTAATGAAAATATATATGGGAAAACGTGTAAATATCTAATGTTTTACGTTGAAAAATTATACTTTTTACAAAAATTTATTATCAAAATAATATAATAATTAATGACATTTGTATGATAAAGATATATGTTGGTGGATTATTATTTTAGAAGTGATAAATTTATATATAAACATTACATCATTTTAACAATGAAACCTTATTATAAGTGTCTATTTAGAGTGTCAAATTTTGGTATAAAAATAAAAAAAATAAGTAAATTTTAGATTGTCAGGAATTTGGTGTACGTGTTACTCAAAAAGTGTAAAAAAAAGTTGGTAAAAATTGAAGAAATTAAATAAAAATTGGAGAAATTTATATATAACCATCATATTATTTTGACTATAAAATCTCACAATAAGTATTTGTTTGGAGTGTCAAAATTTTGGCATAAAAATAAAAAATAGGTGAATTTTGAATTATTGGGAACTGGTGTTAACTTGAAAAATGGAAAAGAGGTTGGTAACAATTGAAGAAATTTAGTAAAAATTGGAGAAAGTTGAAAAAGTTAGATTTTTTGTGTGGAGAATGTTGATAAAGGTTGAAAAATTTAAAGAAGTTTAAATTTTTATCCAAATTTGACACTTCAAACGCACATTAAATTATGTTAGAATAGCATTACTCTTCTATAATTTACACCCTAATTTTTTTATAAAAATAGTTAATGAAAAATTCTCCAATAAAAATCAATTTTACGTTGCAATAAAATAGAAATATAGAAATTTGGGATGTGTTTGATATACTAGAGAATGCTGAAAAATTTTAAAAATTTTTAAAAGTTGTTTATTTTTATCTCACTACATGTCAAATTTGGATAAAAATTTAAACTTCTTTAAATTATGGTAAAATAGCATTGTTCTTCTATAATTTACACCCTAAATTTTTTTTTATAAAAATAGTTAATGAAATATTCTCTAATAAAAATCAATTTTACGTTGCAATAAAATAGAAATATAGAAATTTAGGATGCGTTTGATATACTGGAGAATGCTGAAAATTTTTGAAAATCTTTAAAAATTATTCATTTTTTATCTCACTACACAAATTACAAATCTGTAAATTGTTTCAAATTATCCCACTTTTTATAATTCCCAATGCATTCTTAATTATTATAACTCAAAGTTAATAGTTTAAGAATAATATATTTTAGAGAGTGTTTGGTTGAGTAAAACTAACTAAAATTTATCAATTTTTATTAATTTTTTATATTTTTTTAATTAAATTTTATTATATATTATTTTTACATCAAAATTTTATATTTTTTACTATAAATTGTAGCCAAATTTTTACCAATTGAACACCGCCGAACTACTGGGATGTTGGCAGTATGTGTGCCACAAGGCATAACATCCCCACCTGCCTACTTACGTTCGTGTACGATGATGTAAGAAATTATTAAATAAGAATAACGATTGTTGGTGACAAAATCAAACAATAAATTAATGAAAACTGAACACACAAGTGTTTTGGTCTGGCAACATCGTTCGACTTTACACAGTTAATATTTTAATTATGTTTAATATTATAGACAATTCATTTTCTGATATACATACTACTCTAATTATGCATAATATTTAGAGTGGCTGATTGAAACAAAAATAATAAGAGTAATCCTAATTTGATTTGATTAATTAAACACGTCATGTTGTTAAACCCCCAACAAGATTTGTTTAATTAACTTAACGCAATACATGTAACTCATTCAATGAATGTGCTAAATTATAGCACACATCTGAAGTGTTAATTAAATTGGTTAAATTACATGATACAGTATAAATTGACATGATTAGGAAGGCATTTAGAGGTACAATTTTTTTAAATTTCTGGTATTTTTTTGTCAAAAGCTACTAATTGTAATTTTTGGTGTGTTTGGTAAAGTAAGTAGCAATTCTTAGTAATTTTTAACAACTTTTTACAACTTTTGGGTGTTTGATAAAATTTTTAGCAATTTTTGATATTTTTTAGTAATTTTTGACAACTTTTAACAATTTTTAACAATTTTTGATAACTTTTGAGTTGAGAAATTACTGTAATAGAGTAAAAAAGTGGCAAATTTGGTATTTTGCCAAATACCTGAAAAGTAAAATTTGGTATTTTCTGTTAGAAATTGTGATGCCAAACGCTACCTAGTATTTAAAAATTTACATATAAATTAATAGATTTATATGCTATTATAATTAATATCTAGGATGATAATTAATGAAACTTACAAATTTAATTAATAATCAAATATAAAATAGAAGTATTAAATTTTATTTTATGAAATTAGTAAAATAACTATTTTTTTATTGTATCTTCAATAATACTAGTTAATTAAACGGATCAATGCGAGTGGTGTGAGTTATCTCTTTTTCATAAATGAATCAAATTCATTTATGCTAAACCCAAATATATACAATTCGTCGTGTTGTGTCACGGCGTGTTGTGTTTATAAGTCGCTTCAGGCATTGGGAGCTCCGCATTTGGTCATAATTTGCTCTATCAGTAAAGTTTGTATTCTTCTGAATGGTTAGAAAATTAGTCAATTTATCAGTTATACTTCCGCACTGTGGTTTTCCAGCTGGAAACCGAATTCGAATTGGAGCTTTAATAGCTCTATATCAAGGAAAGTATATGAGAAAGACTCCAAAAAACTATTCATTGCTAGGTTGTGGAATTGAAGGCGAGGACTCCGTTGGAAGCAACTTGTGTTGTTCCTATTAAATTGGAGCGGAAGTAAAATCCCTTAAGTTCTGTTTAGTCTCTTGCACTCCTGTAAACGGAGTCGCAATCGGCATGTGTGGGGACAAAAATATATATGCTCTGTCATGTGTTTTCTGACTAGAAAATTTATGATTATAAATTATACTCTCTATTAAAGGTTATGTTCTATTTAAATTAGAAATAAATAATTTAACAATTATGTGATATAATTATTTGAGTTATTATCGAGGAGCTCTCTTTATGAAATTGTCATTGTTATAACTTTTTTTTTTTTTTTTTTATAACGGGAGAAATCGTCCAGTGGTTTTATCCACTGGGTTACAAACCCTCAAAGGAACTAGCATAACAATTCACTGCGTGGTTTTACCATCGGGAGAATTAGTGCAGCAACTTACCGTCATGGCCCCTACTTAAATCATGACCGTTCCAGGTGAGAATCGAACCTGTGACCTGTGTATATCACTCAAATCTCAGGCTTGACTCCCGCTCCACTGGATCAACTAAAGTGGGTGTCATTGTTATAAGTCGTTTCTAATTTTGGTTGAAACCTCTCCGATCACTCTATTTTACCCCCTTTTTTTTTCTCTTTAAAGATTTGCACTGGGAGAAGAAGCAAGTAAGGTAAAAATTTCGCCCATGTAAAGTTTTTTAAGTTTTATTTTTTGTTGGTGGTGAAAAAGTCACACCGGACTCCAAGGTTTCATTTGACTGCCTCGACCTCCTTTGGCAGACCTTCTGGTTGGTTCACAAATGTACAACAAAGCACTAATGACTTCAATAATATCAATCAATTTAGCTCTACTCTAATTGGTGTGTAGGAAAAACGTCAAGATGGTCTATATACCTAATGGCTTTGACATGTTTGGCGAATAACGAGGATAATAATTAAATAATTTTACTTACTCTGCCACTATATTTAAAAATATTTCTATCCGTAAATTAATTTAATTTTAAATAAAATTTTGTATTTAAAACACACGTTTGAATTTAAGAATTAACTTGATTTAGTTAAAAAATGTTAAATTAATTTAAGAATATTAATGAAAAAAGAAAATAGGTTAAATATAATATATAAAAATAAATTTATTCATTTACTTAAATAATTTTAAAAAATAATGAATTCTAATAGTTTGATTTCAAATGATATAGAAATTTCAAATTTCAAATTTCAAATTATAAAATGAAATAAAATTTAACATATAAAATTTTATTTTGATTCTAAATATAAAAATCAGTAAGAATTTTTATTAAATAAAATCAAATTCAATCAAATTTATCACGCCCCAGGTTTCACAACCCGAATATATAAACAAAAGAACACACATTACACCATTTAATAACTTTTCCTATCTCACATCAGAGCCATACACAGATACTATGGAGCAAAGAAAATAAAATAAATAAAACTAAACTTTAAATTTAAATAAATGCCTTAGTCGAAATTAACTAGGCAACAAAGCTCCAAAACTATTCAAACAATCTCTCAAAATTAAACAATTAACTGTTACCTCACAAAGAGAGATTTACTAAAATTCACTAAAAATAATTTCTTAGAGTCTAAAATAATTATATAAAAATAATAAATAAAACTTTAATTCCTATGCTCAGAAGGTCCAGCACTTGACTCAATTTCATTACCTACATCACAAGTTGTAAGGGTTTAACACTAATACCACGTGTGCTCGAAGTCCTAATAATAATAATGTAAATGCAGTATACCATAGCATGCTATTAAGTGAAATAACTATGCACAGATAGCAGATTTAAGAAAGAAATTAAATTAATTTATCAATTTTATAAAAAGCAGTAAGGATTTTTATTAAATAAAATTATATTCAATCAAATTTATCATTTTAATTGTTGTGTAAAAGTTATATTACGGAAATATTTATTTAACAAAATATGACACTAATTTCACTTTATATCTAAATAAATCAATTTCTTCCTTTATTCCATTTTTTTAAATTTAATTAAATAAATAATATTCTCACAAAAGCTCACAATCAATCTCGTCACAAACACAAATCAAACAATCTGTCACATTCCAAAAAAAAAAAAAAATTTATTATTAAATCGGCATACATCAAACGATATATATATATATATATACATTTAAACTAAAGTAAACGATCAGTTCACATGAAGACAAAAGACTAAACCGACACTAAAGACGAAAGAAATTCATACCGGTCACTTTCAATCACCAAAGACACACTCCAGCAAGTTTACTTCAATAAATTAATTACATATATACATATATGATAGAGATATAAGCACATCAGGTGTAATGGATTCCGCCCCTTACAAAGTAATTATTAAATTTAAACAATGAAATAAATTTATTAAAAAATTAAATATATATATATATAAACTAAACTAAATAAAAATTCAGACTATTACAAAGTTTATCATTTTAATCATAGTGTAAAAGTTACATTACAAGAATATTTATTTAGTTAAAATTAATTGAAACTCAGTTAATTTTTAATAATTTTTTATATATTTTTTTATTAAATTTTATCATATTTTAATTTTATATCAAATTTCTATATTTTTACTCTACTTTTTAATCAATCAAATACCTCCTGCATGCTTACGTAGGTGGTCCATGCCTAATTAATTTATCTAACGAGTGAACATGAAGCAAATCGGGCCATTAGTTGACCCGATACTGCCGTGCTATTAAAGAAAAAGAACGAAAAGATTCTCGGTATAGACCTTAAAAAGCAATAAATTGGTGATGCCTGAATTGTCGAAGAGTCCAAGGCCGGCCGGGGATAGGAAGGCCAGACTTTTCAATGGCTACTCAGTTACCTGGTAATTTCTTGTACATCCGCTTAGTTGAGAGAGCTAGCCCAGTCAATCCATGCCAATCAAATCTACGATAACAAATTTAGGGACCCATGACGGAAAGATTAATCTAATCTTATCTCGGTAGTTGGTTTTTTTTTTTTTTTTAATATTCAATTGTTTAAGTTTTTTTATTTTTATTTTTGTTGTCATTTTTTTCTCTCCCTCTTTTTTTCAAATAAAAATTAAAACTGCACTTGAAATTCAATTTGTTCACAATAATTAATTTTTATTTTAATAAGTAAAATATTTAATTTATTGATTTTTAAAAAAATTAGTTGAATTTAATAAAATATATTTCCGATAAATTTAATTAATTGAGTTAATTAAATTAATTTAATCATTTTAATTATATTATTTATTAAAAATAATTTCATATTAATTAATTAATTGAATTATTAATTTAATTATATTATTCATAAAAACATATTTCATAGTAATTTAATTAGTTAAATTAAATTACATTAATTATATTATTTGTTAAAAATAATTTTAGTTTAATAAAAATTTGAAAAACTAAATCGTTTTAATACGTTATAACAAAAATAAATATAAGTGTTAAAATTGATAAAATGTTTATATTGAAAAAAAGAGCGTGAATTTTTTTGTTGAAGTTTTTTTTTTTTTTAAATAAAAATAAATTTAACAAATATGTTTTTGTTACCAGTTTTTAAAAATTTATAAACATAATTAGAAAAATAGTAAATATAAACAAGAGGTGGAAACGAATTGAGTTATTCGAATTCAGCTTGGACTCGGCTCTTGTCTTGACTAGAATAAGCTCCGATCAACTTTGACTTGTAACTCGTTTAAATTCGATCTCAAATTTGAGTTTAGAAAAACTCAGCTCGAAACCTCATAAGCTAGCTTAATAAAATAATTTATAACTTTAAAATTTTTTTATATATTTATAATATTTTTATTATATTTTAAGAATATTTTATTTCTTGTATTTAAGATTAAAATGACGTTGTTTTGATTAAATCGAATTATTTGTGAGTTGATTTCTAATCTAAATTCTTTGTTATCGAGTCTTGCGATCTCAAATCTAAATATAAATTCAAATGGAGTTCAAGTTTGAGTTTGATATAAATAGTTTGAACAGAAGTCAAATAAGTTAAAACTAAACTTAGCTTAGCTCGTTTTGACTCTTTATCATAAACGTTGCTAAACTCGGCCTAGTATTTAAGGAAAAATCCTGCGATGCTGACACAACGGTTTGGAGCAAGTTAATTAGCTTAATCATGTACAGATTATAACGGGAAAAAAAAAAAAGAGAAAAATACGTATTGGCTTCCAAACCCGGTTAAATTTTGATACGCTTCCCATTTAATTTACTGAATTAGTAAAGACCTCGTAAATAAAAATAATTTTTAATATATAAAACAAGAAATTTAGAAAAATTTTATGAATACAAACGTATCATAAAAAATATATAAACTATTAAAGAGTAGTTTTATTACAAAAATATTATTATCGCATTATTTTTTGGTTTTTCTAGTAAAACAAAGAAATTAAAAATATATTTTTCAAACATAAAAATATAAAAAATGTATTTTTATGTTATTTTTTATTAAGAGTTACTGTCCGTGCATTATTATAACATAAAAGTTTATTTAAAATATTTTATTTTATAATCCCCACTTGGCTTGGTATAGGGAGAAAAAAAATTATTTTTTTTTCTTTTTAGCTTACCTGCTTCTTATGCGAGTTATTTTACCCAAATTTAATTTTTTTTTTGTTCGTTGATTTTTAGCCATGTTAATTGCTTTTATTAAAAATATATTTAAAAAACACTACCTAATCGAAAAATTAACGTACATATAAAAAAATCAATTTTTTTAAATGTGCTTTTCTAACTTGTACTTGAACTTTTTTATTTTTTTTTATAATTTTTTGGATATGAATAATGTCTAAAAACTGTCAAATTAAAAATATATTTTAGAGGACGTTTGGATGACATAAAGTGAGATAATTTATGGATTTGTAACTTTGCAGTGAGATAAAAAATAAATAATTTTTAGAGATTTTTAAAAATTTTTTAAATTTTTCAATATTTTTTAACACCAACGCACCCTTGATAAAAAACTGTATAAAATGAAGATAAGTTAAAAAAACAAATAGTAATAAATTCTTTATTCTAAATCAAGCTTTTTTTTTTTTTTCCCTTCTTTTGGCAACTCAGAGTGTCAGGTTAGCACACCTTGACTAATTTTTAAAGTTCTAAAATTAATGACCAGCTAAACCCTTCAATTACCTTGATGAGACTTGATTAATTTTTGAAGTCGAGAAATTCTTCTTTAGTGGTTTTGAGAAAACTTGAACTAATAAACTCTGAAAAGTAAATTTAATATTTTACTAGTTAAGCTAATCATAGGATTCCAGAAGCGAGCCTAATTAAATTTAAGATGATGAAAGTTGTAACACAGATCATATTAAGAGAATGTTTGGAATTATCAAATGTGAGATGAAATGAAATAAGTTATGAGTTTTAATTTGTGTAATGAAATAAAAAATTGGTAACTTTTAAAAAATTTTAAAAATTTTTAGAGAATTTCTGGACACGCAGCTCTATTAGTCAAAGCGGTGCGGACTTGTTGATTGAAACCTAAACTAGTGAGAGAAACATCGAAATGGGCTGGGGGAGATGAGGTAGAAATGGTCCATGTCAACTCTGGTGCCGAAAACTTCCTGGCAACTTCCCGTTTTGCTGAAATTAACATAAAGAGATATAGAAACCCCAGAAACAGTATATATATAGAGAAAGAGAGAAGTTTAAATGCCAAATTCAAAGCTGCATAGCCGGCATTCTAGTAAAATAATGACTGTTAAATTTGCTTCCCAATCCACCATTTGCATCCCAGCCATGCCCATCTTCTTTCTTCTCATAATTTTCTTGTACGTTGGAACCGTTTCGGTAGCACAAAACAAAAGCACAATCAATATTGGTGTGATCATCAACCTTGGTTCTCGGACAGGTAAAGAAGTGAAAACAGCGATGGAAATCGCAGTTCAAAACTCCAACAACAACTCAAAGGATTACGTGTTTTCTATCCATCCTCGAAGCTCCGGTAGCGACCCACTTCAGGCAGCAAGTGCGGGTTAGTTTTTCTTTTTAACTCTCACGCACGAACATATAATATATATATATATATATTTATGTATGTATACATGTATATATATGTATATACATGCAGCATAGGCATTATATGCCACTAAATTATAAATTATTACCCTACTTTCCTCGATTGTCCACCAAATCAGAGAAAGGGTCCTACCCCATCCAAAAGCTCCCACGTGGATATATAAGTGGACCGGGTGATTGTTATTTATTCTGGTATTATTTTAAATGTTTTAATTCAATTACCAGTCACTTATTTTGGCCCAAAATCATTATTGTAATCCTCCAGGGATTAGGATTGGAAATATTTCAAGATTTAATTAGGAATTTTTATTAGACAGGAAACTAGAATTGAAGAACCTTGGGAGGCTCACTTTGCTCCCATATAGAGATATATCTAGCTCCCGGGGTGCGCTTTCCTACTTAAACACAAATAATTCGACTCAATCTCTTATGTTTGAAAGCATTTTTTCTCCAAAAATTAATTTGAATTTAAAATAAAGAATTGATAATTGATTTAATTTGAAAATAATGAATTAATTTAATTTGATTTGATTTGACAAATAAAACTTAATATTTAGAATTTATTTTGAATTTAATAATTAAATTAATTTGATTTAAAAGAAATATTAAATTTGACAGAAGTAGAAAATATGATAAATATAATATGAGAATAAATTTGTGACGTAAGAAAATAATAAATTCTCATTAAATTCTATTATTTAAGATTATATTTCAAATGATATAGAAATTTTAAAATTAAAGTTATGAAATTAAATTAAATCTAATTCATAAGATTTTATTTTAAATTCAAATATAAAAATTGATATAAATTCTCATCAAATAAAATAAATCTCCTCAAATCAACCGTATCCACAGTTCCAAATGAAGTGTTAAGAAATTCAAAATGAGTGTTTAGATATTCTTCAAATTGCTTAAACCCATATGGTACTTTAAAACTGAAAAAGTTTAAATATAAAGCTGAAAAAAATTTAAAAATTGAATTATAAAAAGTATATGTTTATATATATTTAATATTAAAAACATAATTTAGATTATAATAAAAATTATCTCATTCATAGGTAACCTGTTTTCTTTAATGAGATGTTTGTTTTGGGGGCGGAGATTAAATTTTACTGTGATAATTTTTATCTTTTATTACATTAGTTTGAATGACAAGGATAATAACTAATCTAGATTAACAATTACCTTCATATGTGGATAGATTTTTACTTTAGAGAGGAGATGGGTAATGGTAGATAATGAAACATTTTTACCCTTTTCTCATTATCTATGTAAAATATTTTTTTACTCCGTATAAAACCTTAAACAATATTTTCCTTTAAATAGTTATAAGAGATATTATAAAATAATAATTTACTTAATCGAACTAAAATTAATTAATTATTAAATTATTTTCTCAAAATAATATTTAATAAATAACAGTTTATTATTAAAATATTTTATTTTATTAAAATAATACTATTGAAATATTAATTTATGATTAAAATTATTTATTTTCTCAAAATAAAATTAATGTTTAATAAATAATAATGACTTATAAAATAATTTATTTTATTAAAAAATTTTATTAAATGAAAATTATGTCTCATAAATAATAATTTACTAGATTATATATTGTATTAATATAATTTATTAAAATCAATAATTTATTTAAATAAATTAAAATTATTTGTTTTATTAAATTATTTTATCAAAATAAAAATAATTTTAACAAATAATTATTCATTTTTAAAATTAATTACTAATGAAATATTAATATATTATAATTTTTTTATAATTAATATTTTTATTTAAAAGTGTATATTTTAATAATACATTTTTATTAAAACTAATTATTATTAAAATAATAATGATTATGGTGATTTATTTTATTATAACATTTTATTAAAATTAAATTTTAACTTTACTCTTAATTAGTTTATTCTCATTATAAAGACAATTAATTTTTACTACTTCAAAATTTTTAGTATTCTAAACATAATATAATTATTACTGCGTAATATTTATTTTGTCATTTCAAATGTAAGTACCACAAACTTGTTTTCTCGGTAATCGTTACAAGGGTAACAATTACTCCTAATCTTTGATCTCTAAATTTTTTAACCCATACCAAACATATCCTAAATGGATTAACTGGTTGGATTTGAGTTGACTCGCCAATTCAAATAAAATCTAACCCGCCAATTCGAAACCCCACTCGTGCCGCCCCCAAATATCTACACTAGCTTCTTGGCTCTTAATCAACTTCTTCTTCAGGCATAAACCACATAAAAATTATTGTTTTTCATTCAAAGTTTGAATAATAGCTTGGTTTGGGAACAATTTTATTTATTTATTATTATTATTTTTTTTTACGTTTTAGATTTTTTATCCTATATAATTTGTTTTTCATCAAAGTTTGACTTTTGCTTTTAGTTGGTAGCTTTTAGGAATATGTTATTAACATTCACCAAAATTGCCAAAAAACAAAGAAAGAAAAAAAACTACTAAAAATAAAAAAAATTTATGCAAAAGGTAAAAAATTAGCTTTAAAAAAAATTCTTGTTTTCTTATTTGGAAATATTTTTTTAGTGGAGGTGAACAACGTGTTTAAATGGTACCAAATAACCAAAAAAAATCAAATTTATTAATAAGAGTTACATATATATATATATATATGGTGTAAAAAAAGTGAGATAAATTGAGAGTTCGTAATGCATGCAGCGAAAGAAAAAAGTTGATATGATATAAAATTAATAGAAATTTATAAAATTTTTTATTATTTGTTTGTAAACCAAACAGGACCATAACTAAAATAAACAAAATTTAAGCTAATGATTGGCAGTGGCAGAAATAGGGAAAGTAGTGAATTGGGGTGGGGACGAACCTAAAAGTTTTGGAGCTTACAAAGAAATATTTGATAAGGCTTATTTAAAAAATTGATAAGTTTACTTGAAAAACTAATAAAATTAGATAAATGGTAAATGATGATAAAGGATAAAAATAAGCTTATCTAAAAAAGGATAAGATTTATCCAAATTTGAATAAAGGATAAATGGTACAAAAAAGCTAAAGTTAGATAAAAAGAATAAATGATAAAAGAAAGCATATTTAAAAAAATGATAAGTCCTATGTAAAAGAAATATATGAAGTTGAATAAAAAAAAACAAAAGAAGGTAAAGTTGGATAAACGAAGAAAATAATTTTTAAGATCTTAATGATAAATATCTGTTGAAATTTCTAAATAAATGTGTAAATCAGAGACAATTGGATATGGGTAGAGGCAAGTAAAGATAAATGAGGTGGTAGGATAAAAGAAAATTTTAATGAGGTTAATATTAAAAAATATGTATAATAAATTTGTTTAAAAAAATGAGGAGATTTCTTGTATTTTATCATAACCATCTCGATTAGGGATGTAAACGGGTAGGGCACCCGCCTAATTAGATAATCTCATTACCAAATTCGTTTATTTTTTTACATATTATTACTGTCCTAAACCCGTTTATTTTTTAACTGAAATCCCAAACCCATCCCGTCCCCAACCCGTGAAACTTGTCCTAAACCCGCAAAATTCATTTGTGTTCAATTGCTCAAATTATTTATTAAGTACCCGTTAAATACTCGATTTGAGATAAAAAAATAAAAAAATTAGTAAGTAACAAAAATGTTAAATTTATTAAATTGAACAAATTCATTAGTTAAAGGACCTTCGATTTTTTTTTTTTTTTGGGAAGATAAAAGGATTATACTATAAATAGTAGAAGTAAATATATAAAATACATATGAGCATGCTCCTCTAACGGTATAATAGGAATCACAATTTATAAATGGCTTTCAAAGCCAATATGGAACAATCTATAACATGTGAATATAAATATATATATTATATATTAGGGCAAAAATATATATTATATATTATGGCTACTGATATACCACATTATATATTATGACAAAAATGAGCGAAATTTTATAAATGGCTTTTTCTTAAGAATTTTAAAAATTTTATTTGAGGAATAAAATTGTAAATATATAAATATATATTAGATTATATTATATTTTGTTAAACAGGTACTTAATAGGTACCTTACGGGTATCGGTTATCAGATACCTCATAAATATAGACGGGTATCGGGTACTAGGTATCGGGTATCTTACAAGTAAATTCCAAACCTGTCCTAAACTCACATAGATATTAGTTTTCAATTCTAAACCCATCCCAATCCCTTTAAGATATTTTTAAACGAATTTTTATCAAGGTCGGTCGAATCGATATTCGTTCCATTGACATTCCTAATCTCCACCCTTAATGGTTGCGAAACCACCACGATAACTGAAAAGCAAGAAAACAAATTAGAAGAGACAAACGTTATACGGTATACCCTTATTAAATGGGAAAAAAGAATATATATAAATCCTTCTTACTGACGTATAACTCCTGTTCTTAATGGTGTTATATGTCCATATGTAAACCATAGCGTGGGATAGTTTGAGTTCAGTTACAGTGCTTTTATATTGTAACTTTAATTATTGGGGGTAAAACAAAAAAAAAAAATTGCGAAGGAAAGACGCATTCTTACAATTAAAAACACCTTGAAAATGTACATTAATGTAAGTTATTTGAACATACGTATTTGTTTCTTATAATTATTCCCTAAATATATATTGAACACACCTATTTGTACGTATCATAAAATTATTCCCTAAATATATATTTAAAGAGTAATGTTATTCTATATATATATATATATATAACAAATTTAGTTACTTTTTATAGAAGAATAGTATTCTCCATATACATGTGTACCATACCTTAAAATTAATTTATTTAATTGGGCACGAATATTAATATGCATGCAGCCCGGGAACTTATTCAAGAGGTGAAAGTGAAATCGATTATTGGCATGGAGATTTGGCAAGAAGCAGCGCTGGTAGCCGAGATTTGCTACAAAGCTCAAGTGCCGGTTCTTTCATTTGCACCCACTGCAATTGCACCGCCATTGCCACAATTGCAATGGCCGTTCTTGGTCCAAATGGCGAGCAATCTTACCGAGCAAATGAAATTCATTGCAAATATCACCCACTTCTTCAATTGGCGACGTGTCATAGTAATCTACGAAGTCGACAGATACGGCGGCGATTCCGGGACGTCCACTGCGCTAGCCCAAGAGCTTCAGAATGGAAACTCAAACTCAAACATAGAACATCGTATAATTTTCCCGCCATTCACGTCTCTTTCTGACCCGGAAGAGCATGTCCGCGAAGAGTTAGCAAAGTTAACGAGCATAAGTCCCAGGGTTTTCATCATTCTTCAGATGTCTTTATCATTGGCGACACATTTGTTCAAAGAAGCAAAGCAAATGGGACTCATGGGTATAGATTCGGCATGGATAGTCACAGACATCATCGCGAGCCAGCTCGATTCCGTGAACACTTCTGTTATCTCATCTATGGAAGGTGTCGTAGGAATCAAATCCTATTTTCGCGAAGACAATCAGCCTTTCAAAAGGTTCAGACGACAATTCAAGCAGATTTTTGGATCCAAATACCCCGAGGAAGATAATTCTGAGCCCGGAATCCACGCCTTGAGAGCTTTTGACAGCATTAGTTCAATTACAAATGCCACAAACGGATTAGGTGGTAATATCAGCTCCTCATCTTTGCTGCTTGAAAGCATTTTATCGAGCAATTTCACCGGTTTGAGTGGCAGCATTGGCTTCCAGAGTGGACAGCTATTGGATTCTCAAGTATTTACAGTTGTGAATGTAATTGGAAAGAGGTACCAAGAAGTTGGTTTTTGGTCATCAACGTTTGGTTTCTCAGAAAAAAGTGCAGAGGTAAATGGGACAGCTAATGATGATGAAAAAATCAAGGTTTTGGGAGATAGAATGACCTGGCCTGGAAAGCTCGTGAAGCGTGCCCCAAAAGGTTGGGCAATGCCTAGTCAAGCAAATCCGATGAAGATTGGAGTTCCTGGTAGAGCTGCTTTTGACGAATTTGTGAAGGTGGAGGGAGAGAATCAAGTTTCTGGTTTCTGCATTGATGTCTTCGACCAGGTGTTAAATCTTGTGGAGAAGAATTACCCCCTGCCTCATGAATTTCATTCATACGATGGCACCTATGGTGATCTGGTTGACCATGTCATCAACAAGGTAATGATCATGAGCTCTTAAATTAGTTAATACGAAGAAATTATTGATAAAGTGGTGAAGTAACATCCACTTGTTAAAATCCTCTACTCTCAAAATTTAATTTATAATTAATTAGGGTAAAATTATATTTTAATATTAATAAGAAAAAAAGTAAAAATATAATGGTGACAAAACATAAGAAAAAAAGTATAATATATTTCTAAGAAAAATAAAAAAATTAATAGAATTTTAATATAATTTTTAAAATCAATGAGTCTTGTTTAGGTCCGCCCATATTGTTAAATACTCTCATTAATTAATTTTTGTAATACAATTGACTTCTATTTATTGAAAAATATGAGAAAGGAGATACAAGAAAATAATTCAAATTCAATTAATCAAATTAATCTCTAAGATTATGTTTAGATCAAGAATTTGTCAGAAGAAAAAGAAGGTAACAGTGATTCAAAATCGATCTCATATTAGGTTTTATATGGAAAATGAAAAAGAAAGAGTATACAATTTGATAAATCAAAAATCATTAAATTAACTTATTGGTAAATAACTTCTTATATATATATATATATATTCTAATCTGTTAAAGTAAAGTTGTACATTTAGGATTTTATATATTTTTTTTCTCTCTTCGGTTCCATTATCCTAAGTTTTTTTCTTTTCCCTAACTAATTCCCTAATCCAAACATACCCTAATTGATTGTGGGCGATGATTATATTACCATAATATTGATTGATATAATCACCATTAAGCTCATATTATTCTTTAATGTTATTACCTCTCAAATCCAAGTTAAATATTTCTAAATTGGACTTGATTTCTTCAAAAACGTGTCACTGCAAAAACTGCTTCCATTCAAATGATGATCATATGATTAAGTACAACACAATAAATACGAAAAAAATTGTGTTCATGTTGCTGTTTCTTCTTCTTCTTCTTCTTCTTCTTCTTTTAATGCAAAAATACGAGTGCATGCATGTGTATACTTACTAATGTATGCATCGTTGCATGCATATGCATGTTATCGTAAGTAAATTGGATACCTTGTTTGTGCTCCATTTTTAATAATTTAGGGCTCATTTGATTTATTTTTTCATTTTTTATTTTCTGTTTTTGTTTTTTATTTTCTGTTTTGAACTCATTTTTTATTTAACATTTTTAAAAATAAAGAAAAAACTCAAAACGTATTTGGCTACTTATATTTTCAAATTTTATTTTAGAAAATAAAAAATAAACTTACACGTAAAATGAAAAATAATAAAAAGTCGTTTTGAGCGTTTTTAATTTAAAATAAAGAAAATTTCAAAATAATAAAAATAGAATATTTTCTGTTTCTTTATCTTGAGATTTTTAAAACATAAAATAAAAATAAAAATAGAAAACAAACAACAAAAAAATAAACCAAATGTCACCTTATAAACTGTTAGCCTGCTACAGAATATCAAAGATGATATTTCCTGCTTAATTAAGACCCTTTCTATTTTTTTATCTGTAAGCTATAATCTCTCTTTGTTACCAAACAATTAAAAATCATTTTTTTATTATTGTTATTATGGACAAAAATTGAAGACATTCGATGCCATTGTTGGTGATGTGACAATATTGGCGAATCGATCGAGGTACGTAGAATTCACCCAGCCATTTGCAGAGTCATGCTTGACCATGATAGTTACAGAGAAAACTGAAGATAAAACGTGGATGTTCTTGAAACCTTTCACCACGGGAATGTGGGCAGCCACTGGTGCCATCTTAATTTACACTGTCTTCATAGTTTGGCTTCTGGAGCGACAATCTAATCCAGAATTCGAAGGGCCGTGGAAGAATCAACTTGGCACTGCATTTTGGTTCACTTCCACCTCTCTTTTCTTCGCTCAAAGTAAGTCACTCCAAAATCAGCAAATCATGAGTATCCACCGTATGAACTAATTGCAAGTCCTTTTGGGGCGTCATTTTGCTTCACTTCCACCTCTCTTTTTTCTTCGCTCAAAGTAAGTCACCTATAGATTAGCAAATCATACATGATTTGCAAGTCCTTTTGGGGCGTGTTGGATTGAGGTGACTTAGGCTCCGTTTGGAGGCTCAAAAGTTTTCAAAATACTAAAAAAAAAAAAAAAAAAAGGAACTTCAAAAATTTTAAATTTTCTTTAATCAACTTTGGTTACGTATCACTTTTACATTATTTCAATACTAGTTTTTAATTTGTTTATTTATTTTTTTATTTCATAGTAACTAGGTGAGGATATAGGCCATTGGAGAGAAAACAAATTGAGCTATTCGAGTTTAGCTCAAACTCAGTTTGTGACTAAAATAAACTTGAATCAAGTTTGATTTATGGTTTGTTTATATTCGAGTTTGAGCCTAGAAAAGCTCACCTTAAAAGCTCATAAGCAGACTTGATAAAATAATATATATATTTTTAATAATATTTCTATATTTTGTTTAATAATATTTTTATTATATTTTTATAATATTTTATTTATTATATTTTAGACTAAATTGATGTCATTTTAGTTTAATCGAACTATTCGCGAACTGAATTTAAACTTAAATTCTTCTTTATTGAGCTAAACTCGAGCTTATGTAGAAGTTTGAATCAAGTTCAAGTTCAAACTCAGTATAAATAGCTCAAGTTGCACTCAAATAAGTTGAATTTTGACTTGATTCGACTCATTTCCACACTTAATAATCTCATTTGGAGGAATCTAGAAAAAAAAACACTCAGTTATGGTGTTTAGATATTTGGTAAAATATTAAAAATTGTTAATAATAATACGTAACAGGTTTTCAATGCACCAACTTTTGTTGAGTTAGTGAGGAGTATAATAGTCATTTTATTTAATCTAACTCAAAAGTACCAAAATTTTTTACCAAACACACAAAAATTTACTAAAAGTTACTAAATTTTATTTATTTATTTTTCTAAACAACTAAAAGTTTCCAAAAATTAGTAAAAATTACTAAAAGGTTTTATTTATTTTACTGCGTACACATACTAAAACTTTCTCCCACTAACATTTACCAAAAAAAAAAAGTACCAAAAGTTGACCGAAAATCGGACGTCCAAATGGGACCATAAACAGTAATTTCTTATGGACTACAAGGCTTCCCCGGTACTAAAGTTCAAGTAAGAAATCAAAACTGCAGGTCAACATTTTAGGATTCAATAACCTTTTTCTCTCCCCACCCGCTACCCCTTCACTTGTTATTTTAGTATTCAGTAACTTTTAGCTTGTTTTAATGCCATTGGATTGGAACATAAACGAAAATAATTAATAACATTTAAAGTTTTGCGTGATAATAAATTATTATAATTTTTTTCTAGCAATTAATATGTACAAATACATTTAGAAATTGAATGTTAAAATGAATTAAAAGACTAAATTATATTTTCTTTTAAAAAATATTTAACTAATGGGGATAAGTTGGCTAATTCATGTCTTATAAAGAGTTCGGTCCTTTACTGAATTTTTAAATATCATATCAAATCTTGAAATCTTAGATGACATTTAATTTGTATTTTTATTTTCCGTTCATATGTTTTATGTTTTGGAAATCTCAAAATAAGAAAAATAGAAAATACGTTTGATTTGATATTTTTTATTTTTTATATTTTGAGATTTTTTTTATTTTGAATTAAAAACGCTAAAAAAGATTCTTTTACTATTTTACATTTCATATACAAACTCATTTTTTGTCTTCTAAAATATATTTTGAAAATATGAGTGTTCAAACATATTTTGAGCTGTTTTTTTTATTTTTAAAAATGTAAAATGTAAAATGAGTTTAAAACAGATATCCTAAATGACACATTGTATTCCGCAAATTGGAGAAGGTGAATGCTCTTGTTCTATAGCCACTCAATTTACTTTATCGCAGAACGTAGGAAAGAAACTAATGTTTGGAAAAATAAAAATTGTAGTTGTTTATTTACTCGAAAATTTTAAATTTTAGAAAAAAATTCTCTTTTTTTTATGAAAATATAAGAAAACAACTTTCAATATATTTTTTTGGAAGATATTTCCAGACGCAGAAGAGTTGAATAAATTTTTTGGATGACATTTTCTCGAGGTGGGTCCTCTCTCTTTTTGTCAACCGTTAAATAATTTTTGAAGTTTATACCATCAAACAACTTAATTTTTTTTTTTTTTTTTGAAAAAGAAAAAACCTATACCAAACAAATATTCTTTTAGAAAAAATTTCATCTATATATGTATATATAATTTCCGATGACCAAACACAATGTTAATCAAAGATCAACCTAAACATGAATATTCCAGCCGACTAGAGAACTTTCCATTCCAATTTCCTAGTATATAGGCAACCAAACTTAACATTCAAAAAGTATAGTTAAATACAAGAAATTTTTTTTCTTTCTTTCTTTTTTTCTTTTTTCAAATGCTAACAATTCTATATATACTGTGCAGGGGAAAGGATTCATAGCAGCTACACACGGGTGGTAGTATTGGTATGGTTTTTCGTTGTCTTGGCCTTAACTTCAAGCTACACTGCAAATCTGTCTTCAATGCTCACAGTCCCCAGGCTTAAACCCAACGTCACAGATGTAGAGTGGCTAAAAACCCACAACGTGCCGATTGGCTGCGATGGCGATTCATTCGTAAGGAATTACTTGATAGACGTCCTTAAATTCCCGCCAGACAGAATCAAGAATGTGAGCAAGGAGGAATATTACCCAGATGAATTCAAGAGTGGCAACATCACTGCAGCCTTCCTCGAACTCCCTTATGAGAGAGCTTTTCTCCAGCGCCACTGCCAGAAGGGATACAAGGGCAAGGAACTTCCTGATAGATTTGGTGGATTTGGATTTGTATGTATATATAGATTTCATGGGTTTATTAATATCTTTGTTAAATGTAACATTCCCCCCCCCCCCCGGCGGGGGGGCCTTCTTTTTTTTCCCCACCAAACACAGAAAATTCATCTTGGTCTTCTCCGTGCAGGTATTCCAAAAAGGATCGCCAATAGCAGCTGATTTCTCAGAAGCCATTCTAAACTTGTCAGAGGACGGAACACTAAAACATTTGGAAGAATCCTGGTTTGGTTACTCAACTGAGTGTTTGGCTTCCCAAACTATCTCAGAAACTGATAGCTTGAGCTGGAGGAGTTTTTGGGGTCTTTACCTCCTTTCTGCTTTCATTTCCACTATTTGCTATCTTCTATTCATCATTCAGCAGAACTATAACAATCGCCGTGGAGCATACGCAGGCGATTCAACTGCAAATTATGATAAATCATGGAAGAAGAAGTTTGTTAATTTTGTGCCGTACTTCTGTTGCTGGACGATAAAGGGTCCAAGGGAAGCTCCAAACAATATTGGTCAAGCAGTGTCAGAAGGAAACGAATTTCACTCTCTGAGGTTGGAAAGTATGAGATCTCCAGATTTCTCTGCAACAACTGGTCAAGAAATAGTTTAAACACTTGCCATCTTCTATGTAGCAACTAATGGTACAGAATATTGTCGAGTTTAGGATCAAAAATATGCCTCAAGTCACATGAATGTATTGAATTGTAATTTGGGTTAGCTTCACAGAGAGTCTGTCTGAGCTCTCAATACCTCTGGTTTGCTATTCTACCTCACCACCATTTAGAAACTACAACGTCCTTGGTTTTATTTATAAGCAAAAGAAATCGTGTACAAACAATAAACAACTTGCATGAATTTTTCAAAATTTCCAGCTCAAATTGCATGCAACTTACATTGTCCAGTTGTTTCTTAGTTGGGGGATTGTTCTTGAAGCTTCTGGTTCTCTCTTGCAGCTAGTTTTAGGTTGAATACAGATGGTGCAAGGTGTGAAAACATTGATACGAAAATTCCAAATTGGTTTTCTGAACACCCCCTCTCAATATGTAATTTTTAGCTTCTTTTTAAATTTGTAGAATTTCTTGATTATGACAATTTTTTTATGAGGATGTCTGCTTTGATTTTCTGGTTGCGGCTTGTATCTCTCAATTGATTTGTCTGGTAGTTTCTTTACCTTGTAAACCCATTTGTATAATACTGGTTTTATATCTTTGGGCTTTGGCACTGGATTCTGATTTAATTTGACTCTGTTTCGACGTTAGAATCTTCTTTTACATATCCTCTCTCCATTTTGAGCTTTTGGTAGCTTCTTGGGATGCTTTTCCTTGTCTTGGATGAGACTTCTTGAGCATACAGTGTGATACACTGTTTTCAAATTTACATTTGTAACACCTTGTTGAATGTCTCAGAATGCACTTGCACACATTTTGGCATCCTCCTTGTGTACCCTTTGTAGTTCCTCCATCCAATTTTGTGCTATTCTTTGTGTTGGTGGCTCTGGGTAGTCTCCTTTTACTATGTTCCAAAGATCTTGGGAGATGAAGATAATATTCATTTGACTACTCCAGTGATCATAGTGTACTCTCTCAAATAGTATGCTTAGTTTGAAGAATAGGCAACAGTGGATGAAAATGATAAAAGGTTATATGATTTGATTTAAGGGATAAAAATAAAGTGATATTGAATTTCAACATGTTGTAATAAAAATTTGGTAATTTTGACTGCACGGAGGGATCCAAAATGTTGAAAAACCTTGGGCATGGCATTTTTGGGGTTTTGGGGCTAAAATGTAATTTCAAGGACCTTAAATTGAAAATGATTTGAAAGTTTTGGGGCCAAAGTATAATTTTTAAAATTTATAGAAGGGAATATGCTAAGTATATTTCTTTTTGACACGTAATAGCTTCTTATTGGCTGGAGATAAGTGTTGTATCCTAATTGGTTTGATCAGGTCTTCTCCGACAATGTAGCTACTGACACATGGGTTTTGGGCCGAGTGAGTAGGCTTTTTGTTGTTGTGCATGAGAGCATGTACAAGCTTATTTTCCATTATCTTCTAGGGTTTCTAAATATTCTAAAATATTTTTGATACCAAATTTGTTGGGTATAGGATTTGAAAATAAGCCTAAAATCATTTGAATGTACTGAATTGGAATTAAAAGTTTATAAAATACGAGTTGGCCTTAGAGAGAGTCTGTGAGCTCTTAATTCATATGGTTTTCGATTCTATCTCACTACCAGCTAAAAACTACAATGTCATAGGTTCTATTTATAAGCAAAAGATATAAAATAGAAACAATAAACAACTTGCATGAAATTTTTAAAATTTCAGCTCAACTTGCATGCAACTTGGATTATCTAGTTGTTTAAGAAACTAGACAATTTTAGTAGTCACAAAGTAATTGCAAAAAATTTTAGTGGCCACTTAGAAACTTTTAGCGGTCATTTGTAACAGTGACTAATAATGCTATTTCTAATGTTGTTTTATAGTTGGAGGATGGTTCTTGAAACTTTCAGCTCTCTGCTTGCAGCAAACTTTAAGTTTATGTTTTCATCAATTTTTAATTATATTTATTGTTATTATTTATTTATTTACTTTTTTACATGGTAGATGAGCTTCAATTCTGTTATTAAAAAAATAAAAGTAATACTATATAATGATAAAAATTTGCAAGAGTGATACGGAAGATTTGTAAACCTATCATTTAATAAATACAATAGTTTCATAGGATTATATTATATTTACAATTCTACCGATGTCATATATTGGTAACAAATATGTGTGGTGAATCTTATGTCTCAATTAATTATTGAGATAACCTTTAGGTCGGATGGGACTAAATTTTTGAAATTAAGGGCCTTCATTTTCAACGCCAAATCCTTATGATCCAGACAACAGCTGCCTCTGGGAGCCTCAACGAAATAGTCTTCAGAATGGAAATGTATTAATTAAATATGTTTTGAATAGTAACAAACAAATGTTGGAAATTTCATATTTTGAACACAATTTTATGGGATTTTGAACTGAAATTAAAGTGGGGTCCACATAACATTATAAATAGATTTATATTAAAAAAAGATTTGGTCCCAAGACATTCACTCTCTAGGCTCATGGTTTGTGCCGCACACGCCAGCCCCTTAATATGTGCAGCGGCAAGTCACAAATGTGCACAATGACAAGGATTTAGACCCAAACTCAAGAATTGGATACAGTTCGTCTAATCAAGAAGACTCGTTCTATCAACCTTATTATACTTTGCGCTCGAAGGCTAGCCCTAAGAGTTACCAGGGGGAGGATTTGAACCTGAAAGTTTAGGGTGATAAGTCTCTAACTTTCAAACCAAAGCTAACTCACCTAATCTCTTGGGGTTAAATGGATTTATATATATTAGAATTAATAAAGTTACATATGAATATCAACCGTATATATTCACTTATTTAAAACTATGAATTGTGTGAAGATTCCTTAAGTTAAATCTCATCTATTCAATTCTTGTTACATTGATCTAACGGTCAAATTTAAAAAATAATAATCTTTTAAAATTTAATGATTTAAAAGGTAAATCAATAAATATATTAAAAATTCAAATGGGTAAATTTTTTTTTGGGAATCTCTAAAATTGGAAGCCCTAGGAGGAAGCCCTAGGAGGAAGAAGATAAGTTCCTCTCTTTCCTTTTCTCATTGTTTTCTCTCTCCTTCATCGTCGACTTTGCAATTGCTTTCAACCTCACAACGCCTTCCTCTCTCTGACACATCTGCATGTATAATATAATTATATATGAGGTATCTAGTAAGTCATTTTCATATTTTTTTCTTTCATTGCTTCTTTGTTTTTTGCATCAATGGCAAAGACTAATGATCGCCTCTAAAATATACAATTAGAAATAAACCCCCAAATATAAGGGTGTGTAGTGTAGTTTTACCTGATGAGCCCAAGATTGTATCCACAAAGAATTTTGAGATTAAACACTAGAGTTTTTTAAGTCCTTCTATCTATTGGTTTCTTTTTAAAAATAGGAAAAAAAATTGGTTTTGAATATTGAAAAGTTTTGATTAAGTAACTAATAACCAAATAAAGTAAATTGCAAAAATTAAACTAAACTAAAATTTAAGAACTTAAATTACTTCTATTCTATTTAATAGAAGAGCAAGATTCAAAATTAAATTGAACTAAGACAATGAAAGCAATAAAACTAAACATTCAAGATAATTAAAGATCTTGGTCTAACCTTTACATCCGGGTGAATTTATTATTTCACAGTTCGATGTATTTTCACTACTTTATTATTTCATAATTCGATATATTTTTACTAAATTCATATTTCACGTAAGAGGAAAAGTAAACTAGAATATGTTTTCTTGAAACCCCTTTCAAAATCCACGACATAATTTTAAAATCTCGTTAAGGATTGAAAAATCAAAAGATATTCTAAATTATTAATCCTTGGTTTCAGATTTGACCTACTTGATTCAAACTTTTTATGAAATTAAAATCAAAAACTCTTTCTAGGGATTCTAGAGAACATGAACAACAATTTTTGTTTTCGAAGGTATTTGAAAGAGAATAAATCAAAAATTTGAAAAATATAAATCAATGCATGAATATTTTTACATTACATGTATTGGTCTAAACACATCGAAATATTTATAATGATTTACCCCTCATTATTATGGTTAGATCAAGATAATAACTTAAGCTTAGCATGGTATTTATAATAAAACAGCAAATAAGAAGATGATACGAAAACAAAATAAATTTCATTGAATAAAACGAAACATGTACCGTTCTTCGCAGTGAATTAAACTTGAATTCGAAACTAATTGATCCAAAAACAACACTAAAAACTCTTTAAACTAATCTATTTTAATGAAAAACTAAATCTAAAAAAATACAGAGAAAAGCCCTCCTATGACAGTTGAGAACAATTTATATATATAGCATAAATCAAAACCCTAAAACCTAAAATTTTGTGCATGTTGGTCGCAGGTGTCCGGACAGTAAAGAGGATTAAGTCCAAATTCGGTTTTTATTCATTTTTCTCCACCTATCTCTTTGCTGTTGTTCTGATTAAATGTCAGAGTGTCCCGATAGTAGTGACTTCATCCTCCTCTAGATCTTTTCCACTACTAATTTCAATAATTTTGATTTTTTTCTTGCATTTGTAAGAAAAACACTATAAATAATAAAAAAAACTAAAAACTTTAATATTAATAAAATAAATGTATGATTTATGTTCTAAATGATGGTTTATAATTACACTTTTAAAGTGTAATCAACTAAAGACCAAGACTGAGAGCAAGCAAAGGTGAAAAGGAAGAATCCTATTAAGAGATAGAATCAAGTGGGCTGTTTGATGATGATGTTGATAGGGGGAGAGAGAGAGAGAGAGAGAGTTATGGAGACGACAAGAATATTTGCTTTGCTCAATCAATTGGTTTATAATGAAAAATAATTTTTTAATATAATTACTGGTTTACCTTTTAAAAATAAAAAATTATATTTTTAAATTTGATCGTCAAATTAATTTTTTAATAAATAAATAGATGGGATTCAATTTTAAGAGTCTAAATTTTAAAATAAACTTCTAGTCTCCCAAATCCAAATGGAACATGGCTTCAAGGTGTGTACCTTGGTAAATGATATTTGAATTAATTTTTTAACATCACATTAAAATTTTTAAATTCAAAATTTTCTAATAATAAGAAGTATTCAAATTAAAAAAAAAAAAAAATTGAATTTTCCGCCAAATGTTTAAATGTACATGACACAACTAGAAGAGTCCATTGCCTATCTGGTATGTTCGTTCACAAATAATATATGTACTTTTAGTCTTTAGGTGTGACTGTTCAGAACAACATCAACTCTTTGAACCACTAATTAAATTGAATTAAGCATTTTCAATTTTTTTCTTTTTTTTTTTAACCATTAAATTCAAACTTAGCACTTAATAGCTTAGTTTCTAATTTTAAGCTCAAAACTTTAAAACTTATTCGTCAATACTTCTGAAAAGCTTCCCAGATAGCTTGAGATGTTTCTGAGCCATATTCTACCATTATCAGAAAAACTGGAACACAATTGGTTTTGAGTGTTTCATCAAGTCCCAAACCAGTATAAAAAGCTTGAACCTCTAGGATTTCCGGGATGTATTGACTAAAACAAGGGCTTTGTTTTAGTCAATTTTCAAACTTTTTTTTTTTTTTTTTTTGGCCTGTGTCAGATAAGCTTCAATTGTGTTGTAAAAAATGTACGATGGATCTTCTACCTCAATTGTGGAGATAATCTTGAGGTTATTAGGGACAAGGTCAAGCTGAATGAACAATAGCACAGACAGATCAAGCATACAGAATCGAGCATTTGGGCCGGCAAGCTGAATTTTCCTAACTAATTAGGGGCCTTCATTTTCAATGACAGATCCTTGTGACCCGGAATGCAGCAACTTCTAGGAACCTCAGGGAAATAGACTTCTCAGAGTGGAAAGGTACTAATTTAAGATACTTCGTAGTAGTAATAAAACAAACATTGAATGCTTTTGTCTTATTTGTTGGACTAATTTTTTTTCCCGGGGGGGGATATAGTATAACCTAATGTAACATCATGATCAATAATAAGGTTGAATTTATTAGTCTAGGATTAAGATTTTTAAGACTTAATGTTAGTCAACTTTTTGGACTAAATAAATTGGTAGGTGAGTGCGCTTTACATTAAGTAAACTTAATTATGAAATAATCTCTAAAAGTTTTTTTTTTTTTTCCTCCCTCTTTTTTTTTTTTTTTTCCTTTTGATAATAATTAAAAAAATGAATTCTTAGAGTTTTAAGATAAGTTTTTTTTTTTTTTGGAATATCTTAGGTGTCCGGGGAGTTTTAAGATGAGTTAAATAACAAAAGAAATAAGAAGTGGTAACAAAACTAATTAAAATATTCGTATTCATACTTGTTTTTTATGAATTTAAGGTCGCATTTTTGTTGATTTAATGGTAACATATCATACTCGAAAACAGTTTCTCGCTTAATGATTCGTCACAACTCACAATGCTAGTTAAAATTAGGATCTGATTTTTTTTCCTTTTTGGGTGATAATTAATTAAGATTAAAATCTCATTTCTACCTTGAAGTATATATAATTTGTCGTTGCTTATAGTTGATCTAGTCAATAGCTTGTGGAGGTAGACAATTAAGGTTACATTGAGTACATACACTTTGGCGGAGATTTCATGACCGCCACGACAGAAATGGACAACAGCAACCTCCACAAGCTTTGCAAAGTAGCTGTTGTTTTTATACACAGGAGGCTTTCAAGAGCTCATCATCACCTGGTATATATAACATTAACTTTTGTTTTATTTGTAGAAATTAATGAGGGGGTTTGTAATTAAGTTCTTATCAAAGAAATAATTACACGTCGTCGCATCGATCTCCTAAAACATAACAAACAACAATACATAAACATACTTAACAATATAAATCAACTGTCAATGATAAGGGCAGGTTCAATTAATTATCCCATCGATCGCTATTTAAGAAAATGGTTAACCCTTCCATCCTTGCTAGATATAAGGTCTCTTGTCAAGGGCATATTGAGAGAAGTTTGTGCTCTAATTCATCACGCAAGCGATTAACATTGGCGCAAGTGATTAACGTTGGCGAGGACAATTGGAAAAAGTTTAATGAAAATATATCTGGGAAAACATGTAAATATCTAATGTTTTACATTGAAAAATTATACTTTTTACAAAATTTTATTATCAAAATAATATAATAATTAATGACTTTTGTATGATAAAGACATATGTTGGTGGATTATTATTTAGAAGTGATAAATTTATATATAAACATCACATCATTCTAACAATATAACTTCACTATAAGTGTCTACTTGGAGTGTCAAATTTTGGCATAAAAATAAAAAATAAGTAAATTTTGGATTGATGGGAATTTGGTGTACGTATTACTCAAAAAATGTAAAAAAAAAGTTGGTAAGAATTGAAAAATTAAATAAAAATTGAAGAAATTTATATATAAACATCATATTATTTTGACTATAAAATCTTACAATAATTATTTGTTTGGAGTGTCAAAATTTTGGCATAAAAATAAAAAAAAAAAAAAGTAAATTTTGAATTATTGATAACTGGGGTTAACTCAAAAAATGGAAAAGAGGTTGGTAACAATTGAAGAAATTTAGTAAAAATTAGAGACAATTGAAAAAGTTATATTTTTTGTGTGGAGAATATTGATAAAGGTTGAAAAATTTAAAGAAATTTAAATTTTTATCCAAATTTGATACATCAAACGCACACTAAATTATGTTAGAATAGCATTACTCTTCTATAATTTGCACCCTAATTTTTTTTTATAAAAATAGTTAACCGATAAAAATCAATTTTACGTTGCAATAAAATAGAAATATAGAAATTTTGGATGTGTTTGATACACTGGAGAATGTTGAAAATTTTTGAAAATCTTTAAAAGTTGTTCACTTTTTATTTCATTCCATGTCAAATTTGGATAAAACTTTAAATTTCTTTAAATTATGTTAGAATAACATTATTCTTCTATAATTTACACCCTAACCTTTTTTATAAAAATAGTTAATGAAAAATTCTCTAATAAAAATCAATTTTACATTGCAATAAAATAAAAATATAGAAATTTAGGATGCATTTGATATATTGGAGAATGCTCAAAAATTTTTAAAAATTATTCACTTTTTATCTCACTACACAAATTACAAATTCGTAAATTATTTCAGATTATCTTACTTTTCATCATTCCAAACGCATTCTTAATTATTATAACTCAAAGTTAATAGTTTAAGAATAATATATTTTAGAGAATGTTTGGTTGACTAAAACTAATCAAAATTTATCAATTTTTTGTATTTTTTTCAATAAAAATTTATTACATATTACTTTTACATCAAATTTTTATATTTTTTTACTGTAAATTATAGCCAAATTTTTACCAATCAAACATCACCGAACTACTGGGATGTTGGCAGTATGCGTGCCACAAGGCATAACATCCCCACCTGCCTTCTTACCTACGTGTACGATGATGTAAGAAATTATTAAATAAGAATAACGATGGTTGGTGACAAAATCAAACAATAAATTAATGAAAACTGAACACAAGTGTTTTGGTCTGGCAACATCATTAGACTTTTCACAGTTAATATTTTAATTATGTTTAATATTATAGGCAATTCATTTTCTGATATATATACTACTCTAATTATGCATAATATTTAGAGTGGCTGATTGAAACAAAAATAATCAGAGTAATCCTAATTTGATTTGATTAATTAAACACGTCATGTTGTTAAACCCCCAACAAGATTTGTTTAATTAACTTGACGCCATACATGTCACTTATTCAATGAATGTGCTAAATTATAGCACACATCTAAAGTATTAATTAAATTGGTTAAATTACATGATACAGTATAAATTGACATGATTAGGAAGGCATTTGGAGATATAATTTTTTTAAATTTTTAGTATTTTTTGTCAAAAGTTACTAGTTATAATTTTTGATGTGTTTGGTGAAGTAAGTAGCAATTTTTAGTAATTTTTAACAACTTTTTGTAACTTTTGGGTGTTTGATAAAATTTTTAGTAACGTTTGGTAAATTTTAACAAATTTTAACAACTTTTGATAATTTTTGAGTTTAAAAATTATTGTAATAGAGTAAAAAAGTGACAAATTTGATGTTTTGTCAAATACCTGAATAGTAAAATTTGGTATTTTCTGTTAGAAATTGTGATGTCAAACGCTACCTAGTATTTATAAATTTACATATAAATTAATAGATTTATATGCTATTATAATTAATATCTAGGATGATAATTAATGAAACTTGCAAATTTAATTAATAGTCAAATATAAAATAAAAGTCTTAAATTTTATTTTATGAAATTAGTAAAACAACAACTTTTTATTGTATATCTTTAATAATACTAGTTAATTAAACAGATCAATGCAAGTAGTGTGAGTTGTCTCATTTTTATAAATGGATCAAATTTATTTATGCTAAATTCAAATATATACAATTCGTCGTGTCGTGTCGTGACGCGGCGTGTTGTGTTTATAAGTCGCTTCAAGCATTCGGAGCTCCGCATTTGGTCATAATTTGCTCTATCAAAAAATTTTGAATTCTTCTGAATGGTTAGAAAATTGGTCGATTTATCAGTTTTATTTCCGCACTGTGGTTTTCCAGCTGGAAACCGAATTTAAATTGGAGCTTTAATAGCTCTATATCAAGGAAAGTATATGGGAAAGACTCCAAAACTATTCATTGCTAGGTTGTGGAATTGAAGGTGAGGACCCCGTTGGAAGCAACTTTGGCATGCTTTCTGGTTGGCTCACAAATGTACAACAAAGCACTAATGACTTCAATAATATCAATCAATTTAACTTTACACTAATTTTTTTTTGATACGAAAGAAACCTCTCGCCGGTGAACCGTCGCGAGTAAAGCTTTCAGGCGAGCGCACCACCCCGCAAGACACGCCCACCGATAAGACCGAGCGCCCAGGAAGAGATTCAAACCTGAACGTGGGAAGCATGCCCACTCTCCAAGCCGGCCCCTGCTCCACTGAGCTAACCCGTACGGGTAGCTCTACTCTAATTGGTGTTTAGGAAAACCGTCAAGATGGTCTATATACCTAATGGCTTTGACATGTATGGCGAATAAGGAGGATAATAATTAAATAATTTTACTTACTCTGCCACTATATTTAAAAATATTTCTATCCGTAAATTAATTTAATTTTAAATAAAATTTTGTATTTAAAACACACGCTTGAATTTAAGAATTAAATTGATTTAGTTAAAAATGTTAAATTTAATAATATTAATGAAAAAAAATAAGTTAAATATAATATATAAAAATAAATTTATTCATTTACTTAAATAATTTTAAAAAATAATGAATTCTAATAGTTTGATTTTGAATGATATACAAATTTCAAATTTCAAATTATAAAATGAAATAAAATTTAACATATAAAACTTTATTTTGATTCTAAATATAAAAATCAGTAAGAATTTTTATTAAATGAAATCAAATTCAATCAAATTTGTCACGCTCTGGGTTTCACAACCCGAATATGTAAACAAAAGAACACACATTACACCATTTAATAACTTTTCCTGTCTCACATTAGAGCCATACACACATACTATGTAGCAAAGAAAATAAAATAAATAAAACTAAATTTTAAATTTAAATAATACCTTTGTCAAAACTAACTAGGCAACAAAGCTCCAAAACTATCCAAACAATCTCTTAAAATTAAACAATTAATTGTTACCTCACAAAGAGAGATTTACTAAAATTCACTAAAAAAATTTTCTAGAGTCTAAAACAATTACATAAAAATAATAAATAAAATTTTAATTCCTATGCTCAGAAGGTTCAGCACTTGACTCAATTTTATTACCTGCATCACAAGTTATAAGGAGTTTAGGACTAATACTACGTGTACTCGGAATCCTAATAATAATAATATAAATACAGTATGCCCTAACATGCTACTAAGTAAAACAATTATGCACAGATAACAGACTCAAGAGAGAAATTAAACTAATTTATCAATTTTATAAAAATCAGTAAGAGTTTTTATTAAATGAAATTAAATTCAATCAAATTTATCATTTTAATTGTAGTGTAAAAGTTATACGAAAATATTTATTTAACAAAATATGACACAAATTTCACTTTATATCCAAATAAATCAATTTTTTTCTTTATTCTATTTTTTTTTAAATTTAATTAAATAAATAATATTCCTACAAAAGCTCACAATCAATCACGTCACAAACACAAATCAAACAATCTGTCACATTTCCAAAAAAAAAAAAATTTAATTTTTAAATCGACATACATCAAACGATATATATATATATATATATATATGTATATTTAAAATAAAGTAAACGGTCAGTTTACGTCAAGTTAAATTAGAGGCTTTCATTGATTATTCGATCGTATATAAAATACGTATATATATATATATGCAGATCATTAATTTCTATGTTTAAAACCCTTTTGTTTTTCACATGAAGACAAAAGACTAAACCGACACTAAAGACGAAAGAAATTCATACAGGTCACTTTCAATCACCAAAGATACATTCCAGCAAATTTACTTCAAAGAATTAATTACATATATACATATATGATAGAGATATAAGCACATTAGGTGTAATAGATTCCGTCTCTTACAAAATAATTATTAAATTTAAATAATGAAATAAATTTACTAAAAAATTAAATATATATACATATAAATTAAATTAAATAAAAATTCAAATCATTACAAAATTTATCATTTTAATTATAGTGTAAAAGATATATTACGGGAATATTAATTTATTTAGTCAAAATTAACTAAAATTCATTAATTTTTAACAATTTTTTATATTTTTTTAATTAAATTTTATCATATTTTAATTTTATATCAAATTTTTATATTTTTACAATATTTTTTAATCAATTAAACACCTCCTGCGTGCTTACGTTGGTGGTCCATACCTAATTAATTTATCTAACGAGTGAACATGAAGTAAATCGGGCCATCAGTTGACCCGATACTGCCGTGTTCTCAAAGAACAAGGACAAAAAGATTCTCGGCATCGACCTTAGCTGTGCACGCAAATAGAAAGCAATAAATTGGTGATGCCTGAATTGTCGAAGAGTCCAAGACCAGCCGGGGATAGGAAGGCCAGACTTTTCAATGGCTACTCTTTTACCTGGTAATTTCTTGTACATCCGCTTAGTTGAGAGAGCTAGCTTGCCCAATCAATCCATGCCAATCAAATCTACGATAACAAATTTAGGGACCCATGACGGAAAGATTAATCTAATCTTATGTCGGCAGTTGTTTTTTTTTTTTTTTTTTTAATATTCAACTGTTTAAGTTTTTTTATTTTCATTTTTGTTTCCATTTTTTTCTCTCCCTCTCTCTTTTTTAAATAAAAATTAAAACTACGTTTGAAATTCAACTTTGTTCACAATAATTAATTTTTATTTTAATTAGTAAGATATTTAATTTTATTGATTTTTAAAAAAATTAGTTGAATTTAATAAAATATATTTCCAATAAATTTAATTAATTGAGTTAATTAATTTAATTTAATCATTTTAAGTCAATTATTTATTAAAAATAATTTCATATTAATTAATTAATTGAATTATTAGTTGAATTATATTATTCATAAAAAAATATATTTCATAGTAATTTAATTAGTTAAATTAAATTACATTAATTATATTATTTGTTAAAAATAATTCTAGTTTAAAAAAAATTTTAAAAAATAAATCATTTTAATACGTTATAACAAAAATGAATATAAGTGATAAAATTGATAAAATGTTTATATTGAAAAAAAGAGCGTGAATTTTTTTGTTGAAATTTTTTTTTATAAAAAATAAAAATAGATTTAACAAATACGTTTTTGTTACCAATTTTTAAAAATCTATAAACATAATTAGAAAAATAGAAAATATAAAAAAGGAGTGGAAACGAATTAAGTTATTCGAGTTCGGCTTGAACTCGACTCTTGACTAGAATAAGCTCGAATCAACTTTGACTTGTAATTCGTTTAGATTCGATCTCAAATTCGAGTTTAGAAAAACTCAGTTATAAACCTCACGAGCTAACTTAGTAAAATAATTTATAACTTTAAAATTTTTTTGTATATTTGTAATATTTTTATTATATTTTAAGAATATTTTATTTATTATATTTAAGATTAAAATAACGTTATTTTGGTTAAATCGAATTATTTATGAGTTGATCTCTAATCTAAGTTTTTTTTTATCGAGTCTTGCGATCTCAAATCTATATATAAATTTAAATCGAGTTCAAGTTTCAGTTTGATATAAGTAGTTTGAATGGAAGTCAAATGAGTTAAAACTAAACTTAGCTTGGCTCGTTTTCACTCTTACCACAAACGTTACTAAACTCGGCCTGATATTTAAGGAAAAATCCCGCGATGCTGACAGAACGGCTCGGAGCAAGTTTAATTAGCTTAATCATGTACAGATTATAACAGGAAAAAAAAGAAAAAAAGAAAAATACGTATTTGCTTCCATACCCGGTTAAATTTTGATACGCTTCCCATTTAATTTACTGAATTAGTAAAGACCTCGTAAATAAAAATAATTTTTAAAAAAACAAGAAATTTAGAAAAATTTTATTAATACAAATGTATCATAAAAAATATATATAAACTATTAAAGAGTAGTTTTATTACAAAAATATTATTATCACTTATTATTTTTTGGTTTTTCTAGTAAAACAATGAAATTAAAAATATATTTTTCTAACATAAAAATATAAAAAATGTATTTTTATGTTATTTTTTATTAAGAGTTATTGTCCCTGCATTATTATAACATCAAAGTTTATTTAAAATATTTTATTTTATAATCCCCACTTGGCTTGGTATAGGGAGAAAAAATTATTTTTTTTTCTTTTTAGCTTATCTGCTTCTTATATGAGTTATTCTACCCAAATTTAATTTTTTTTTGTTCGTTGATTTTTAGCCATGTTAATTTCTTTTATTAAAAATATATTTAAAAAATACTACCTAATAGAAAAATTAACGTACATATAAAAAAATCAATTTTTTTAATGTGCTTTTCTAACTTGTACTTGAATTTTTTTTATTTTTTATAATTAGTTGGATAAGAATAATATAACTAAAAACTGTCAAATAAAAAATATATTTTAGGGGGCGTTTGGATGACACAAAGTGAGATAATTTATGGGTTTGTAACTTCGCAGTGAGATAAAACATAAATAATTTTTAAAGATTTTCAGAAATTTTTAAAATTTTTCAGTGTTTTTCAATGCCAAACGCGCCCTTAATAAAAAAACTGTATAAAATGAAGATAAGTTAAAAAAACAAATAGTAATAAATTCTTTATTCCCAATCAAGCTTTTTTCCCCCCTCCCTTCTTTTGGCAACTTGGAGTGTCAGGTTAACCCACCTCAACTAATTTTTAAAGCTCTAAAACTAATGACCAGCTAAACCCTTCAGTTACCTTGATGAGACTTGACTAATTTCTAGAGTCGTGAAATTCTCCTTCAATGGTTATGTGAAAACTCGAATTAGTAAATTTTGAAAAACAAATTTAATATCTTACTAGTTAAGCTAATTAAGGCTTTCAGAAGTGAGTCTAATTAAATTTAAGATGATGAAAGTTCTAACGCAAACCATTTTGTTTGGATAAAAGCTATCATCTTGGGTACAAAAGTAATGAAAAGATTGATTTTTTTTTTTAACTTTTACTTAAATGAATATAAATTTTTTATTTTTTATTTTTTTTTACGAATGCGATTAATATGCCTAAAACTTATAGTTTTTGAAAAAAAGATAAATTTTGATGAAAATGAAAAGAAAAAAAATGTACTTAGAGCCAAACCAAGCTTAAATGCTCAATGCATTGCTTGTTATGGTTGTTAAAACTTGTGGGATCCTTTCTCGTAGACTTTTCGTGACAGTAAAAAATGGTCCTGTTTGTTAGCCCTTTGCCACGATGCCAAGTATGGCTCCATTTTAATTATATCTCAGGGTGGTTGCAAGCGCTTTTCACACCAGTCTTGGTGGTACCTTTAGCGATTGCTTTTTAAGTGAGATCGTCGAGTCTGTCTTTTGACAATAAA
The DNA here is from genome assembly GCA_019916065.1 of Vitellaria paradoxa. Lineage (NCBI taxonomy): Eukaryota > Viridiplantae > Streptophyta > Magnoliopsida > Ericales > Sapotaceae > Vitellaria > Vitellaria paradoxa. Next base: position 13,201,705 of record CM034237.1, read on the forward strand.
CCTAGAAAATAGTGAGCTGAATACCGTCAACCATCCAAAAATTTGACAAGAGCACCTCTCAAATTTGAGAAAGAAATAGCACTAATCAAACATTCGAATCATGTGCTAATAAGGTGCAGGGGGATATTTGATAGAAATTTATAAAAGTTAAAAAAATTAAAAAAAATAAAAAATAGAATAAAATTAATAAAAATTAGATGAAATTGGTAAGAATTAAAAAAAAATAAAGTCAATGAAGTGTTTGGTGAAAAATGTTGAAGAAAATTAATAAAAATTAATTTTTTAGTTTCTTTCTTTTTTTTAAATAAACCAAACATCCTTTAGTTCGGAAAGGATTACTTTTGGTTTTTTATTCTATTTATATTTTTTCAAAAGTTATTTTTTTTTATTCAATAACTTTTAACCATATCATTTACATTGATAAAAAAATATAAAAAATACTTTCAAATAAAGAAATTGATGAAAAAAAGTTGACTTTTCTGAATGTGAACATTTTTAATTTTTAGTTATTTAAAAGTTATCAAATAGAAAAACATCAAAGTTTAATTAAAAACAAATTAAAGGAGAAACAGCAAGGCATCAACCAACATCTCCGCAAGTTTGTAACCTCCAGCTTTGCGTTATTAATTGTTGATTAACTTGATTTGTTAAATATGTGGCTCAACCGAACCACCCACCCACCCCCATGTGAAGCTATTACATATATATATATATATATGTGTATGTCATTAACTATGTCCTAACCAAATCTCATAATTGTTTTTGAGTTGCTGATGTTGACTTCACACTCAGTAATTAAATTATATAGAAATATTTCACAATCGCACTGTACGTGGGTTGTTAGTAAGTATCATTTCATCAACCGTAATTAATTTTAATTTTAAGGTTTTAATTTGTGTAATGAGATAAAAAGTAAAAATTTTTTAAAATTTTTCAAAAAATTTCTGCACACTAAACGCAGTTTAATTAGTCAAAGCGGAGCAAACTTGTTGATTGAAACCTAAACTAGTGAGAGAAACATCCAAATGGGCTGGAGGAGATGAGGTAGAAATGGTCCATGTCAACTGTGGTGCCGAAAACTTCCTGGCAACTTCCCGTTTTGCTGAAATTAACATAAATAGATATAGAAACCCCAGAAACAGTATATATATAGAGTGAGAAATTTAAATGCCAAATTCAAAGCTGCATTCCAGTAAACTAATGACTGTCAAATTTGCTTCCCAACCCACCATTTGCATCCCAGCCATGCCCATCTTCTTTCTTCTCGTAATTTTCTTGCACTGCGGAACCATTTCGGTAGCACAAAACAAAAGCACAATCAATATTGGTGTGATCATCAACCTTGGTTCTCGGACAGGTAAAGAAGTGAAAACAGCTATGGAAATCGCAGTTCAAAACTCCAACAACAACTCAAAGGATTACGTGTTTTCTATCCATCCTCGAAACTCCGGTAGCGACCCACTTCAGGCAGCAAGTGCGGGTTAGTTTTTCTTTTTAACTCTCACGCACGAACATATAATATATATATATATATATATACATATATGTATATACATGCAGCATAGGCATTATGCGTCACTAAATTATAAATTATTACCCTACTTTCATCGATTGTCCACCAAATCAGAGAAAGGGTCCTACCCCATCCAAAAGCTCCCACGTGGATATATAAGTGGACCAGGTGATTGTTATTTATTCTGGCATTATTTTAAATGTTTTAATTCAATTACCAGTCACTTATTTTGGCCCAAAATCATTATTGCAATCCTCCAGGGATTAGGGTTGGAAATATTTCAAGATTTAATTAGGAATTTTTATTAGATAGGAAACTAGAATTGAAGAACCTTGGGAGGCTCACTTTGCTCCCATATAGAGATATTTCTAGCACTCGGGGTGCACTTTCCTACTTAAACCCAAATAATTCGACTCAATCTCTCATGTTTGAAAGCATTTTTTCTCCAAAAATTAATTTGCTTTTAAAATAAAGAATTAATAATTGATTTAATTTAAAAATAAAGAATTAATTTGATTTGATTTGATTTGACAAATAAAACTTAATATTTTGAATTTATTTTGAATTTAACAATTAAATTAATTTGATTTAAGAGAAATATTAAATTTGACAGAAGTAGAAAATATGATAAATATAATATGAGAATAAATTTAAGATTAAAGAGAAAATAATAAATTCTCATCAAATTCTATTATTTAAGATTATATTTCAAATGATATAGAAATTTTAAAATTTAAGTTATGTAATGAAATTAAATCTAATTCATAAGATTTTATTTTAAATTCAAACATAAAAATTGATAAAAATTCTCATTAAATGAAATAAATCTCCTCAAATCAACCGTATCCACAATTCCAAATGAAGTGTTAAAAAATTCAAAATGAATGTTTAGATATTTTTCAAATTGCTTAAACCCATGTGATACTTTAAAACTGAAAAAGTTTAAATATAAAGTTGAAAAAAATTTAAAAATTGAATTATAAAAAGTATATGTTTATATATATTTAATATTAAAAACATAATTTAGATTATAATAAAATTATCTCATTCATAAGTAACCTATTAATTAACCTGTTTTCTTTAATGAGATGTTTGTTTTGGGGGCAGTGATTAAATTTTACTACGATAATTTTTATCCTTTATTATATTAGTTTGAATGACAAGGATAATAACTAATCTAGATTAACAATTATCCTCATATGGGGATAGATTTTTACTTTAGAGAGGAGATGGGTAATGGTAGATAATGAAAAAATTTTATTCTTTTCTCATTGTCTATGTAAAATATTTTTTTACTCTGTGTAAAACCTTAAACAATATTTTCCTTTAAATAATTATAATAGATATTATAAAATAATAATTTACTTAATCGAATTAAAATTAATTAATTATTAAATTATTTTATCAAAATAATATTTAATAAATAATAGTTTATTATTAAAATATTTTAATTTATTAAAATAATACTATTGAAATATCAATTTATGATTAAAATTATTTATTTTCTCAAAATAAAATTAAGGTTTAATAAATAATAATGACTTATAAAATAATTTATTTTATTAAATGAAAATTATGTCTCTTAAATAATAATTTACTAGATTATATATTTTATTAATATAATTTATTAAAATCAATAATTTATTTAAATAAATTAAAATTATTTGTTTTATTAAATTATTTTATCATAACAAAAATAATTTTAACAAATAATAATTCACTTTTAAAATTAATTACTACTGAAATATTAATCTATTATAAAATTATTTTTTATAATTAATATTTTTATTTAAAAGTATATATTTTAATAATACATTTTTTATTAAAATTAATTATTATTAAAATAACAATGATTATGGTGATTTATTTTATTATAACATTTTATTAAAATTAAATATTAACTTTTACTCTTAGTTAATTTATTCTCATTATAAAGACAATTAACTTTTACTCATTCAAAATTGTTAGAATTCCAAATATAATATAATTATTACTGTGTAATATTTACTCTCTAATATCAAATGTAAGTACCACAAACTTGTTACCTCGGTAACCGTTACTAGGGTAACAATTACTCATCTTTAATCTCTAAATTTTTTAGCCCATACCAAACATGTCCTAATGAATTAACTGGTTGGATTTGAGTTGACTCAACCCGCCAATTCAAAACCCAACTCGTGCCGCCCCCAAATATCTACACTAGCTTCTTGGCTCTTAATCAACTTCTTCTTCAGGCATAAACCACATAAAAATTATTGTTTTTCATTCAAAGTTTGAATCATAGCTTGGTTTGGGAACAATTTTTTTTTTTTTTTTACGTTTTAGATTTTTTATCCTATATAATTTGTTTTTCATCAAAGTTTGACTTTTGCTTTTAGTTGGTAGCTTTTAGGAATATGTTATTAACATTCATCAAAATTGCCAAAAAAAAAAAAAAAGAAAAAAAGAGAAAAACTATTAAAAATAAAAAAAATTTATGTACAAGATAAAAAATTAGCTTTAAAAAAAATTCATGTTTTCTTATTTGGAAGCATTTTTTTGGTGGAGGTGAACGACGTGTTTAAATGGTTCCAAATAACCAAAAAAAAATTAAATTTATTAATAAGAATTATATATATATATATATATATAACTAAAACAAACAAAATTTAAGTTAATGATTGCCAGTGGCAGAAATAGGAAAAGTTGTGAATTGGGGTGGGGGACGAACCTAAAAGTTTTGGAGCCTACAAAGAAACATTTGATAAGGCGTGTCTAACAAATTGATAAGTTTATTTGAAAAACTAATAAAATTAGATAAATGGTAAATATTGATAAAGGATAAAAATAAGCTTACCTAAAAAGATAATAAGATTTATCCAAATTTGAATAACGATAAATGGTACAAAAATGCTAAAGTTAGATAAAAAGAATAAATAATAAAAACAAGCATATTTAAAAAAATGATAAGTCCTATGTAAAAGAAATATACGAAGTTGAATGAAAAAAAACAAAAGAAGGTAAAGTTGGATAAACGAAGAAAATCATTTTTAAGATCTTAATGATAAATATCTATTGAAATTTCTAAATAAATGTGTAAATCAGAGATAATTGGATATGGATACAGACAAGTAAGGATAAATGAGGTACTAGGATAAAAGAAAATTTTAAGAGGTTAATATTAAAAAATATGTATAATAAATTTTTTTAAAAAAATGAGAAAATTTCCTGTATTTTATCATAACCATCTCCATTAGGGATGTGAACGGGTAAGGCACCCGCCTAATTAGATAATCTCATTACCAAATTCGTTTATTTTTTTACATAAAAATTACCGTCCTAAACTTGTTTATTTTTTAACTGAAATCCCAAACCCATCCCGTCCCCAGCTCGTGAAACTCGTCCTAAACCCGCAAAATCCTTTTGTGTTCAATTGGTCAAATTATTTATTAAGTACCCATTAAATATTTTGTGTTCAATTGGTTAAATTATTTATTAAGTATCCATTAAATACGCAATTTGAGATAAAAAATAAAAAAATTAGTAAGTAACAAAAACGTTAAATTTATTAAATTAAACAAATTCATTAGTTAAAAAACCTCCGAATTTTTTTTTTGGAAAGATAAAAGGAATGTACTATAAATAGTAGAAGTAAATATATAAAATACATATAGTCATGCTTCTCGAACGGTACAATAGGAATCACAGTTTATAAATGACTTTCAAACCTAATATGGAACAATCTATAGCATGTGAATATACATATATATTATATATTAGGGCAAAAATGTATATATATTACGGCTATTGATATACCACATTATATACTACAATAAAAATGAGTGAAATTTTATAAATGGCATTTACTTAAGAATTTCAAAAATTTTATTTGAGGAATAAAATTGTAAATATATAAATATATATTATATTTTATTTTATTTTGTTAAACAAATACTTAACAGGTACCTTACGAATATCAGGTATCAGATACCCCATAAATATAGGCGGTTATTGGGTACCAACCTTACAAGTAAATTCTAAACCTGTCCTAAACCCACATGGGTATTAGTTTTCAATCCTAAACCCGTCTCAATCCCGTTAAGGTATTTTTAGACAGATTTTTATCAGGATCAGTCGGATTGATACTCGTTCCATTGACATCCCTAATCTCCACCCTTGATGATTGCGAAACCACCACGATAACTGAAAAGCAAGAAAACGAATTAGAAGAGACAAACGTTCTACAGTATACCCTTATTAAATGGGAAAAAAGAATATATATAATCCTTCTCACCTACGTATAACTCCTGTTCTTAATGGTGTTATATGTCCATATGTAAACCATAGCGTGTGATAGTTTGAGTTCAGTTACAGTGCTTTTAGATTGTAACTTTAATTATTGGGGTGTTAAAAAAAAATTGCGAAGGAAAGACGCCTTCTTACAATTAAAAACACCTTGGAAAATGTACATTAATGAAAGTTATTTGAACATACCTATTTGTTTCTTATAATTATTCCCTAAATATACATTGAACATACCTATTTGTATCATAAAATTATTCCCTAAATATATATTTAAAGAGTAATGTTATTCTATATATATAACAAATTTAGTAACTTTTTATAGAAGAATAGTATTCTCCATATACATATGTACCATATTGGAACACCGTGCAATCCAAGCATGAGATCCAGCGTGCAACCAAACAAACAACAAAAACCAAGTCTTCCAACTACACGAGACAAAGAAGAAAGGATAGGCTGGCAGTGATAATGTTAGTTGTGCGATTAAAATTTCAAATGTAATTTATCTTGATACATGTTTATCATCAATATGTGTATAAATATAGAGATATCTAAACCAGAATGAATATACAATTTTCCACCAAATATTTGAGTCCTTTCATGGTATCAGAGCCTACGACCAACGTTATGTCGAACCTGACCGATTCTGAAGTTCTCAATCTTTTTACTGATTTTGCCACTACTCAGATTAATATTACTGGCACCAAAATCCCAACCTCCACTACAACTTCTCCTCTAGTTCTCACAAATCTCACTCACATTCTCACCATCAAACTATCTCATGATAATTTCCTCCTTTGGCGCGTTCAACTTCTTCCTTATTTACGTGGCCAGAATCTCATGTCTTATGTTGACGGCACATTTCCTTGTCCACCCCCAGATCATCCTCTTCATTCCTATTGGATCCAACAGGACCAAATCATCTTATCAGCCATTATTTCCTTACTATCTAATGTTATTTTGGCTTACGTTGTGAATGATCACACCTCTTGTGCTGTCTGGACTCGATTGGAGACACTCTTCGCATCCCGAGGTCAAGCAACCATTTTACAAGCAACGCGTGCCCTTGCTGCTGTTCGAAAAGGTAACCAGTCTATTGCTCCCTATGTGCAGCAAGTTAAAACTCTTGGTGATCAATTAGCCATCGCCGGTCATCCCTTACCTGAGACGGAATTGGTTGATTACCTCTTAGCTGGCCTAGGCTTTGAGTATGATGGGATTGTGACATCTCTAACCACTCAACCTATCTATCTCGAGTTTGAATTGGTTTTTCGTCATCTTATGACTCATGAGTCTCGCTTAACCCACCAGGCCACCTCTCTTGATGTGGGTAACCCTTCCGCAAATGTTGCTATTCGAGATGGCACATCTGGACAGAATCGATATCACAACCACAATCCCTCACACTCCTCAAACTGCGGTAATGGTCGCAACTAGGGAGGACGTCGTGGATGTGGTCGCAACTCCCACAATGGCCGTGGTTACTCTCAACCATCATCTGGCAACTCCTTACGTTCAGGAAGAGTGATATGCCAACTTTGTGACTATCCAGGGCATTCTGCAAAGACGTGTTGCCGTCTTCAATCCATGGCGCAATCCGTGGAACCCACGCAGGACTCTCAACACTCCGCTTACGCCATCTATGGTGGCGATGGATCCTCAAACCTTGATTCGAATTGGTATCCAGATACAGGTGCGACACACCACCTCACCCCCAATGTCGCCAATCTCTCTCTCAATTCGGGAGAATATTCTGGATCAGACACTATCTGTGTTGGCAATGGTCAGGCACTGCCCATAAACAATAGTGGGACCGGTATCATCACCTCTTCCCCTCACACTTTCCGATTAAAAAAATCTTCTACACGTCCCTTCCATTACGAAAAACTTAATATTTGTTCGTCAATTTACCATTGATAACAATGTTTCCATTGAATTTACGCCCACCTGTTTTTTTGTCAAGGATCTGGCGACGGGCACTATCCTATTATGCGAGGAGAGTAAACATGGTCTGTATCAATGGCCTTCACGATCATTAAAGGAAACCACTTCTGCATTCGTTGGGGAACGTGTTAGTTTAGGTTGATGGCATGATCGTTTAGGTCACCCGACCTTGCGTATTGTCTGTCAAATAATTTTTGAATTTTCATTACCTACATTGTCAACCAAAAATGTTTCTATTTTTCCTGCATGTCAATTAGCAAAGAGCCATAAACTGCATTTTGCAACTAGTGAAATAAAAACTAAATTTCCTTTGAAACTCATTTTTACAAATGTTTGGGGTCCATCTCCAGTTCTATCTTCCATGGGCAATCACTATTACGTTTCATTTGTTGACTCATTTAGTAGATTCACATGGCTATTTCCAATAAAATCAAGAGCTGATATTACACCTTTATTTTTACAATTTAAGAAAACTATTGAGAAATTTTTAAATCAAAAATAATATTACTTCAAAGTGACTGGGGGGCAAATATCACAAACTAAATCATTTTCTCAATGCACATGGTATTACACATCGCGTCACTTGTCTCCACACGCATCATCAAAATGGAACTGTTGAACGTAAGCATCGTCATATTGTTGAGACGGGTTTTGCACTTCTTGCCAATAGTTCTGTTCCAATGACATTTTGGGACGACGCATTTTCTACCACGTGCTACCTAATTAATCGCATGCCAACTTCAGTTTTAAAATTGTGTTCCCCATTTCAAAAACTTTTTTTAAAAGCCCCGGACTACCCATTTTAAAAAGTTTTTGGCTCGGCTTGTTGGCCACTATTATGCCCCTTTAATAATCATAAACTCGAATTTCGGTCCAAAACATGTGTGTTTCTTGGATATGATCGTACTCACCATGGATACAAGTGTTTGGATCCTTAATCCGAGAAAGTATACCTTGCTTGCTATGTCATCTTTGATGAAAATTTCTTCCCATTTCAAAAAGGGATCCTACCACACCCAAATGCCTCTGCCTCACCATCCACAATTCCGCTTCCACTCAATCTTCGGCTTCCTCGCCCAAATCAGACCCATCAACCCCTCTCCAGTCCACCTAGTCGATCACCTTGTCCACATGCGAACCCACCCCCCAGGTCTCATAATTCTGCCTCGATCCAACATCTTGCCACCGACCCTACCCCTCACCCATCTCCTGACCAAACCCAAACCACCAGTACTACGGAACCCATTAGCTCGGAAACCCAACTCCCTTATTCCCCTCCAACCGCACTGATACCGGGACCCAATGTTGTAACTCGAGCACGCAATAATATCCGAAAACCTAAACAATTCACTGATGGCACCATCCATTGGCCTTTACCTAAGGTTTTTCTTATCACTTCGGATTCCCTTAAGGTTGAACCCACCTGTCACTCCGAAGCCATCAAACACCCCCATTGGCGTAAGGCTATGCTTGAGGAGTTTAATGCCTTTCTTAGTAATGGAACATGGGATCTCGTCTCATCATCTCCACAACACAATTTGGTATGATGCAAATGGATTTTTAAAATCAAACGCAAATCCAATGGGTCTATCGAATGGTACAAAACTCGTTTTGTGGCAAAAGGTTTCAACCAACAAGAAGGGATAGATTATGGCGATACCTATAGCCCTGTGGTGAAACCCATCACAATTCGCCTAGTCTTATCTTTGGCAGTATCTGCGGGTTGGTCCATTTCTTAACTTGATGTTAGCAATGCCTTTTTACATGGATTTATAACTGAAGATGTGTACATGCAACAACCGCCGGGATTTCGTCATCCAAATCTACCTAATCATGTTTGCAAACTCCGGTGATCACTTTATGCTCTAAAACAGGCCCCTCGGGCATGGTTCTCTCGGTTGAATCAATTTTTATTCTCTATTGGATTTCATGGTTGCAAGTTCGACTCATCATTATTTATTAAATTTATGGGGATTGATTGCTAATATGTTCTTGTCTATGTAGATGACATTATTGTCATAGGTTCCTCTCCAACCGCCATTACCGAGTTCATTGCCCTTCTAAAACATGATTTTCCGGTTCGTGACCTTGGGTCTCTACATCACTTTCTTGGCATCACTGCTCATCATTTTCCTGAGGAGCTTTTATTATCACAGTCGCAATATATATATTCCATACTTCGGAATAGCAACATGCTCACTGCAAAGCCAGTCTCTTCCCCAATGTCGGTGATAGAAAAATTAAGCAAAGTAGGAAGTCCGGAATTTCATGATCCAACACTATATCGAAGCACTGTAGGGGCACTTCAATATTTAGCTCTTACTCATCCCGACATTTCCTACACTGTGAACAAAGTTTGCCAATTTATGCAACGCCCATGTGACTCTCATTGGTCCGCCGTAAAATGCATTTTGCATTATCTCAAGAACACCATCCACTATGGCCTCCTTCTTCGAAAAAGTTCATCAGTGCACTTGCAAGCTTATTCAGACGCAGATTGGGCTGGATGCCCAGATGATTAGTAGTCAACAACAGGTTATTGTATTTTTCTCGGTCCGAACCTTCTATTGTGGTCATCTCGCAAACAGCCCACAGTATCTCGATCTAGCATGGAAATCGAATACCATGCTATGGCAAACACTACTGCTGAAATTATGTGGTTACAATCGCTTCTTTCTGAACTTGGAGTCTCCCAATCTTCCCCTCCTGTACTACATTGTGATAATGTGGGCGCAACTTATCTCACTTCGAACCCAGCCTTTCATTCTCAGACAAAACACATAGAGATTGATTATCATTTTGTACGAGACCGAGTTGCGACGAAGCAATTATTTGTTCGGTTCTTATCCAGCAAAGATCAAATAGCCGATGGCCTCATGAAGCCTTTAACGGCATCTCGCTTCGTACTTTTGGTTCGCAATCTGAACTTCCGTCCACTCCCGATCAGATTGAGGGAGGATATTGGAACACCATGCAATCAAAGCATGAGATCCAGCGTGCAACCAAACAAATAACAAAGACCAAGTCTTCCAACTGCACAAGACAAAGGAGGAAGGATAGGCTGGCAGTGATAATGTTAGTTGTGCGATTCAAATTTCAAATGTAATTTATCTTGATACATGTTTATCATCAATATGTACATAAATATAGAGATATCTAAACCAGAATGAATATACAATTTTCCACCAATTATTTGAGTCCTTTCATACCATACCTTAAAATTAATTTATTTAATTGGGCACGAATATTGATATGCATGCAGCCCAGGAACTGATTCAAGAGGTGAAAGTGAAATCGATTATTGGCATGGAGATTTGGCAAGAAGCAGCGCTGGTAGCCGAGATTTGCCACAAAGCTCAAGTGCCGGTTCTTTCATTTGCACCCACTGCAATTGCACCGCCATTACCACAATTTCAATGGCCGTTCTTGGTCCAAATGACAAGCAATCTTACCGAACAAATGAAATTCATTGCAAATATCACCCACTTCTTCAATTGGCGACGTGTCATAGTAATCTACGAAGTCGACAGATACGGCGGCGATTCCGGGATGTCCACTGCGCTAGCCCAAGAGCTTCAGAATGGAAACTCAAACTCAAACATAGAACATCGTATAATTTTCCCGCCATTCACGTCTCTTTCTGACCCGGAAGAGCATGTCCGCGAAGAGTTAGCAAAGTTAACGAGCATAAGTCCTAGGGTTTTCATCATTCTTCAGATGTCTTTATCATTGGCGACACATTTGTTCGAAGAAGCGAAGCAAATGGGACTCATGGGTATAGATTCGGCATGGATAGTCACAGACATCATCGCGAGCCAGCTCGATTCCGTGAACACTTCTGTCATCTCATCTATGGAAGGTGCCGTCGGAATCAAATCCTATTTTCGCGAAGACAATCAGCCTTTCAAAAGCTTCAGACGACAATTCAAGCAGATTTTCGGATCCAAATACCCCGAGGAAGATAATTCCGAGCCCGGAATCCACGCCTTGAGAGCTTTTGACAGCATTAGTTCAATTACAAATGCCATAAATGGATTAGGTGGTAATATAAGCTCTCCATCTTTGCTGCTTGAAAGCATTTTATCGAGCAAGTTCACCGGTTTGAGTGGCAGCATTGGCTTCCAGAGTGGACAGCTACTGGATTCTCAAGTATTTACAGTTGTGAATGTCATTGGAAAGAGGTACCAAGAAGTTGGTTTTTGGTCATCAACGTTTGGTTTCTCAGAAAAAAGTGGAGAAGTAAATAGGACAGCTAACGATGATGAAAAAATCAAGGTTCTGGGAGATGGAATGACCTGGCCTGGAAAGCTTGTGAAGCGTGCCCCAAAAGGTTGGGCAATGCCAATTCAAGCAAATCCGATGAAGATTGGAGTTCCTGGTAGAACTGCTTTTGAAAAATTTGTGAAGGTGGTGGGAGAGAATAACGCTTCTGGTTTTTGCATTGATGTCTTCGAGAAGGTGTTAAATCTTGTGGAGAAGAATTACCCCCTGCCATATGAATTTCATTCATACAATGGCACCTATGGTGATCTGGTTGACCATGTCATCAACAAGGTAATGATCATGAGCTCTCAACTTTTTAAATACGGGGAAATTATTGATAAAGTGGTGAAGTAACATCCGCTTGTTAAAATCCTCTACTCTCAAAATTTTATTTATAATAAATTGGGGTAAAAATATATTTTATTATTAATAGAAAAAAAAGTAAAAATATAATGACGGAAAATATAAGAAAAAGTATAATTTATCAGAAAAAAAATAAAATTAATAGAATTTTAAAATAATTTTTAAAATCAAATAGCCTTATTTGGGTCTGACTATACTGCTAAATACTCTCATTAATTAATTTCTGCAATACCATGGACTCCTATTTATTGAAAAATATGAGTAAGGAGATACAAAAAATAATTCAAATTGAATTAATCAAATCTCTAAGATTGTGTTTGAATTAAGAATTTATCAAAGAAAAAAGAAGACAACAGTGATTCAAAATTGACTTTATATAATGTTTTAGATGGAAAATGAAATAGAAAGAGTATAAAATTGATAAATTAAAAATAATTAAATTAATTTATTGGTAAATATCTTCTTTTTTATATATATTTTCTAATCTATTAAAGTAAAGTTTTACATTTAGGATTTTATATTTTTTTCTTTTTTTGGTTCCATTATCCCTAAGTTTTTTTCGTTTCCCTCACTAATTCCTTAATCCAAACATACCCTAATTGATTATGGGCGAGGATTTGAACGATATTACCATAATATTGATTGATATGATCACTCTTAATCTTGTGTTATTTTTTAATGTTATTTTACCTCTCAAATCCAAGTTAAATATTTCTAAATTGGACTTGATCTCATGAAAAACGTGTTGCTGTAAAAACTGCTTCCATACAAATAATGATCATATGAATAAATACAACACAATAAATATGAAAAAATTGTGTTTCTTCTTCTTCTTCTTAAGTGTAAAAATATGTTTGCATGCATGTGTGTACTTACTAATGTATATATCGTTGCATGCATATGCATGTTATAGTAAGTATATTGGCCATCTTGTTTGTGCTTCATTTTTAATAATTTATAAAAGATGATATTTCCTGCTTAATTAAGACCCTTTCTATTTTTTTATCTGTAAGGTATAATCTCTTTGTTACCTGACAATTAAAAATCATATTATTATTATTATTATGGACAAAAATTGAAGACATTTGATGCTATTGTTGGTGATGTGACAATACTGGCGAATCGATCGAGGTACGTGGAATTCACTCAGCCATTTGCAGAATCATGCTTGACCATGATAGTTACAGAGAAAACTGAAGATAAAACGTGGATGTTCTTAAAACCTTTCACCACGGGAATGTGGGCAGCCACTGGTGCCATCTTAATCTACACCGTCTTCATAGTTTGGCTTTTGGAGCGACAATCTAATCCAGAATTCGAAGGGCCGTGGAAGAATCAACTTGGCACTGCATTTTGGTTCACTTCCACCTCTCTTTTCTTTGCTCAAAGTAAGTCACTTAACGATCAGCAAATCATGAGTATCCATTCTATGAACTGATTGCTAGTCCTTTTGGGACGTCATTGTGGTTCACTTCCACCTTTCTTTTCTTCGCTCAAAGTAAATCACTTAAAGATTAGCAAATCATAAGCATCCACTATATGAACTAATTACAAGTCCTTTTGGGGCGTGTTGGATTGAGGTGACTTAGGTGCCGTTTGAAGGCCTAAAATTTTTTAAAATACTCAAAAAGAAAAAAAAAAAAGGACTCCAAAAATTTTTAATTCTTCAAATCAAATTTCGTTACTATCACTTTTATATTATTTTAATACTAACTTTTAATTTATTTATTTATTTTTTGTTTCATAGTAACTAGCTAAGGATATAGGCCCTAGGGGAGGAAATAAATCGAACTATTCAAGTTTGGCTCGAACTCGGTTTGTGACTAAAATAAACATGAATTAAGTTAATTTATGATCCATTTATATTCAAGCTTGAGTCTAAAAACTTAAAAGCTCGTAAACCGACTTGATAAAATAATATATATATATATAGATATTTAATTATACTTCTATATTTTGTTTAATAATATTTTTATTATATTTTTATAATATTTTATTTATTATATTTTAGATTAAAATGACATTATTTTAATTTAATCGAACTATTTGCAAGCTGAATTCGAGTCTAAAATTTTTTTTTTTATCGAGCTAAGTTCGAGTTTATGTAAAAGTTTGAATCGAGTTCAAGCTCAAATTCAGTATAAATAGTTCGAGCCTCACTCAAATAAGTTAAATTTTGATTTGATTCGACTCATTTCCAAGCTTAATAACTCCATTTGGAGGAGCCCCCACCAAAAAAAAAAAAAAAAAAAAATAACTCACTTATGGTGTTTAGATATTTGGTAAAATATTAAAATTTGTCAATAATTCTATGTAACAGGTTTTCAATATACCAATTTTTGTTGAATTAGTGAGAAGTATAATAGTCATTTTATTTAACCTAACTCAAAAGTATCAAAATTTTTTATCAAAAACACAAAAATTTACTAAAAGTTATTAAAAATTTTTCTTTATTTTACTAAAGAACTAAAAGTTACCAAAAGTTAGTAAAAATTACCAAAAATTTTATTTATTTTACCACACATATTAAAAATTTCACCCACTAATTTTTATAAAAAAAATATCAAAAGTTGACCGAAAATTAGACACCCAAATGGGACCATAAACACATGTGGATGACAATGCTTCCCCAGTACTTAAGTTCGAGTCAGACATCAAAACTGCAGCTCAACTTTTTAGGATTCAATAACCTTTTTCTCCCACCCCCCCCCCCCTTTTTTCCCCCCTTCATTTGTTATTTTAGTATTCAGTAACTTTTAGCTTGTTTTACTGCCATTGGATTGGAACATAAACGAAAATAATTAATACATTTTAACGTTTTGCGCGTTAATAAATTATTATAACTTTTTTCTAGCAATTGAATGTTAAAATGAATCAATAGACTAAATATATTATATTTTCTTTTAAAAAACATTTAAGTAATGGGGATAAATTTGTTAATTTATGTCTTATAAAGAGTTCGGTCCTTTACTAAATTTTTAAATACCATATCAAATCTTAATTTTAGGTGACATTTAATTTGTATTTGTATTTTCTATTTATATGTTTTATGTTTTGAAAATTTAAAAATAAGGAAAACAGAAAAAGTATTTGATTTAATATTTTTTATTTTTATATTTAGAGATTTTTCTTATTTTAAGTTAAAAACGTTCAAAAAGATTTTTTTGTCATTTTACATTTCCTGTGCAAACTTATTTCCTGTCTTGTAAAATAAATTTTAGAAACACAAATGACTAAATATATTTTGATCTATTTTTGTATTTTTAAAAATACTAAATAAAAAATAAATTCAAAACAGATATATTAAATAGTGTATTGGAGTCCTTAAATTGGTGAAAGTGAATGTTGTTGCTCCATAGCCACTCAATTTACTTTATCGGAGAACGTAGGAAAGAAAATAATTTTTAGGAAAATAAAAATTGTAGTTGTTTATTTACTCGAAAATTTTAAATTTTAGAAAAAAAAATTACATATTTTTACGAAAATATAAGAAAACAACTTTCACGATATTTTTTTGGAAGATATTTTCCAGAAGCAGAAGAGTTAAATAAATTTTCCGGAAGATATTTTCTCGAGGTGGGTCCTCTGATCTCTTTCTGTCAACAGTTAAATAATTTTTGAAGTTCTTATTATCAAACAACTTAATCTTTTTTAAAAGAAAAAACCTATAATTATAAAAAAATTTCATCAATATATGTATATATAATTTCCGATGAACAAACACAATGTTAATCAAAGATCAACCTAAACATGAATATTCCAGCCGACTAGAGAACTTTCCATTCCAATTTCCTAGTATATAGGCAACCAAACTTAACATTCAAAAAGTACAGTTAAATGCAAGGAATTTTTTTCCCTTTTTTTTTTTTTCTTTTTTCTTTTTTCAAATGCAAACTATTCTAAATATACTGTGCAGGGGAAAGGATTCATAGCAGCTACACACGGGTGGTAGTGTTGGTATGGTTTTTCGTTGTCTTGGCCTTAACTTCAAGCTACACTGCAAATCTGTCTTCAATGCTCATAGTCCCCAGGCTTAAACCCAACGTCACAGATGTAGAGTGGCTAAAAACCCACAACGCGCCGATTGGCTGCGATGGCGATTCATTCGTAAGGAATTACTTGATAGACGTCCTTAAATTCCAGCCAGAGAGAATCAAGAATGTGAGCAATGAGGAATATTACCCAGATGAATTCAAGAGTGGCAACATCACTGCAGCCTTCCTCGAACTCCCTTATGAGAGAGCTTTTCTCCAGCACCACTGCCAGAAGGGATACAAGGGCAAGGAACTTCCTGACAGATTTGGTGGACTTGGATTTGTAAGTATATGTAGATTTCATGGGTTTATCAATATTTTTGTTAAATGAAACGTTTTCCATTTTTCCCCCCAACCAAACAGAAAAAATTCATCTTGGTTTTCTGCATGCAGGTATTCCAAAAAGGATCACCGATAGCAGCTGATTTCTCAGAAGCCATTCTAAACTTGTCAGAGGACGGAACACTAACACATTTGGAAGAAGTCTGGTTTGGTTACTCTACCGAGTGTTTGGCTTCCCAAACTATCTCAGAAACTGATAGCTTGAGCTGGAGGAGTTTTTGGGGTCTTTACCTCATTTCTGCTTTCATTTCCGCTATTTGCTATCTTCTATTCATCATTCAGCAGAACTATAACAATCGCCGTGGAGCATGCGCAGGCGATTCAACTGCAAATTATGATAAATCATGGAACAAGAAGTTTGTTAATTTTGTGTCGTACTTCTGTTGCCGGACGATAAACCGTCCAAGGGGAGCTCCAAACAATATTGGTCAAGCAGTGTCAGAAGGAAACGAATTTCACTCTCTGAGGTCGGAAAGTATGAGATCTCCAGATTTCTCTGCAACAACTGGTCAAGAAATACTTTAAACACTTGCCATCTTCTATGTAGCAACTAATGGTACAGAATATTGTCGAGTTTAGGATCGAAAATAAGCCTCAAATCACATGAATGTATTGAATTGTTATTTGGGTTAGCTTCACAGAGAGTCTGTCTGAGCTCTCAATACCTCTGGTTTGCTATTCTACCTCACCACCATTTAGAAACTACAACGTCCTTGGTTTTATTTATAAGCAAAAAAAATCGTGTACAAACAATAAACAACTTGCATGAATTTTTCAAAATTTCCAGCTCAAATTGCATGCAACTTACATTGTCCAGTTGTTTCTTAGTTGGGGGGTTGTTCTTGAAGCTCCTGGTTCTCTCTTCCAGCTAGTTTTAGGTTGAATACGGATGGTGCAAGGTGTGAAAACATTGATATGAAAATTCCAAATTGGTTTTCTGAACACCCCCTCTCAATATGTAATTTTTAGCTTCTTTTTAAATTTCTAGAATTTCTTGATTATGACAATTTTTTTATGAGGATGTCTGCTTTGATTTTCTGGTTGTCTCTTGTATCTCTCAATTGATTTGTCTGGTAGTTTCTTTACCTTGTAAACCCATTTGTATAATACTGGTTTTATATCTCTAGGCTTAGGCACTTGATTCTGATTTAATTTGACTCTGTTTCGAGGTTAGAATCTTCTTTTACATATCCTCTCTCCATTTTGAGCTTTTGGTAGCTTCTTGGGATGCTTTTCCTTGTCTTGGATGAGACTTCTTGAGAATACAGCGTGATACACTGTTTTCAAATTTACATTTGTAACACCTTGTTGAATGTCTCAGAGTGCACTTGCACACATTTTGGCATCCTCCTTGTGTACCTTTTGTAGTTCCTCCGTCCAATTTTGTGCTATTCTTTGTGTTGGTGGCTCTGGGTAGTCTCCTTTTACGATGTTCCAAAGATCTTGGGAGATGAAGATAATATTCATTTGACTACTCCTGTAATCATAGTGTACTCTCTCAAATAGTATGCTTAGTTTGAAGAATAGACAACAGTGGATGAAAATGATAAAAGGTTATATAATTTGATTTAGGGGATAAGAAATAAAGTGATATTGAATTTCAGCATGTTATAATTAAAATTTGGTAATTTTGACTGCACGGAGGGATCCAAAACGTTGAAAAACCTTGGGCATGGCATTTTTGGGATTTTGGGGCTAAAATGTAATTTCAAGGACCTTAAATTGAAAATGATTTGAAAGTTTTGGGGCTAAAGTAAAATTTTCATAATTTAGAATAGGCTAAGTATATTCCTTTTTGACACGTAATAGCTTCTGATTGACTGGAGATAAGTGTTGTTTCCTAATTGGTTCGATCAGGTCTTCTCCAACAATGTAGCTACTGACACATGGGTTTTGGGCGGAGTGAGTAGGCTTTTGGTTGTTGTGCATGAGAGCATGTCCAAACTTATTTTTTATTATCTTCTAGGGTTTCTAAATATTCTAAAATATTTCTGATACCAAATTTGTTGGGTTTAGGATTGAAAATAAGTCTAAAATCATTTGAATGTACTGAATTGAAATTAAAAATTTATAAAATACGAGTTGGCCTTAGAGAGAGTTTGTGAGCTCTTAATCCATGTGTTTTCGATTCTATCTCACTACCAGTTAGAAACTACAATGTCATAGGTTTCTATTTATAAGCAAAAGATATAGAATAGAAACAATAAACAACTTGCATGAAATTTTCAAAATTTCCGCTCAACTTGCATGCAACTTGTATTATCTAGTTGTTTAAGAAACTAGACAATTTTAGTAGTCACAAAGTAATTGCAAAAAAAATTTTAGTGGTCACTTAGAAACTTTTAGCGGTCACTTGTAGTAGTGACTAATAATGCTATTTCTAGTATTGTCTTATAGTTGGAGGATGGTTCTTGAAACTTTCAGCTCTCTGCTTGCAGCAAGGTTTAAGTTTATGTTTTCATCAAATTTTAATTATATTTATTGTTATTATTTATTTATTTACTTTTTTACATGGTAGATGAGCTTCAATTTTGTTATTAAAAAAATAAAAGTAATACTATATAATGATAAAAATTTGCAAGAGTGATACGGAAGATTTGTAAACCTATCATTTAATAAATACAATAGTTTCATAGGATTATACTATATTTACAATTCTACCGATGTCATATATTGGCAACAAATATGTGCAGTGAATCTTACCACTACAACAAATGTTAATTTCAGTGACTAAAAATCTGGTCACAAAACCTTTTTATTTGGTTGGCAAAGACTAGCTGGGACAAAGGTAATTTGGTCATAGATGCTTTGTCTGGAAAATATTTTGGCTACCATTTATTGTTTGGTCGTTGAAGTGGCATTTTTGCTGACCATTTTGGTCTGTCCGCATAGGTTCCTGTGACCACTTTATTTTACTTTAACATTTGCTTGAGTGACCACATGTTTGGTCGCCACATGCCAGTTTATCTTTAATGCCTGTTTGTTCAATGACCAAATCATTTGGTCACCACATGTATGCAATAGATTTGTAAAATATCCTTGCTGGCAGGCTATAGATAATATATCTATATATATATATATGCATATTGATTTTGATGATCAATTACTTTTCTTTCACATCCAATTAAATTTTATTTTTAAATTTATTTTATTTTCTTAAGAACTATAAAATACTTTAGAAATTCAATAATAAAATAAATATAGCAATACCATCTGCAAACATTTTTCAAGCACATGCAAAAATATCTTGCATTGCATTCATATCAAGGTCAAATATACAATGGTTCAGATCCCTGTCAATTCCATATTCTACAAAAATGTCTGTTAAGTCAACGTAGTTTCTAATTTTCTAAATTCAAGACATCATGAAAAACAACTAACTTAAGAGAACAAAACCAAAGTCATTACTATACTTTTTAAGCAAAAAAATCTTCCCATATTCACACCCATCAGCATCACGACATCAAGCTTTACCGCATATGCAATCTGTCAAAAATAGAAAAAAATTAATGTAAATTTCAAAACAATTAAAAATATATAACGAAAGCAAAATACTTAAATTTCAGAATAGAGGCGAGATCAGTCTTGCAATGTTAGAAGTACTAGAAATCTGTATAGTGAATTAATTTAGGAGCAATAACAGAAGACTACAAAAACAATTGAAATGTATAGTCCTCAACTACCATATGCATTTGGGAACAAGGAAAAAAAAAATCTAAATTCACTCCCATGGAAGGACACATTGCATCTCTTTATTTTGAGTTGGAAAGCAGATTGTGCAGTGGATTTAAAAGGCAAACATGACATTCTGGAATCAACAATTCCAAGATTTCATTGCCCATGCAATGTAGAAAAATTAAGCAGCACGACAACAAATGCATCAAAGATCCAGTTGAAGTTGACAACACAAAATGAGATTTTTTTTTCATCTTCTAATTAACACTAAAGCACATACTAAATTCAAATTTACAGCAGAGAGTTGTCTAATTCATTATAGATACATTTCCAAATAACAAGAGAAGCAACACAATTGTCCAGCATTAAAAACTTTAAACGTGAACTGTCACACAACAAGCATTGCATATAGTCAAACATTGCATGAATACCCCACAAACTTCCTACCAAAACATAAATACTCAACAAGCCCCATAAACCAACATAAATGCCCAGCAAGCTTCTTAACAGATTACATTAACATAGGCATTAGGCGTGTGAAATTCTAACCATCTTCTACTGCCTCCAAATCCCATAAAAAATAAATTTATCTATATAAAATTGAGATTATACAATAGAGTAGAAGTTTCATAGTTGACAATTATTTGCATGTGTAGATTGATACCAAATGGTGTGCAAAAGCATCCAATTTTTGTTGATAGACAAAGACTATACCTCATTAAATAACCAAAAAAAAAAAAAAAAAGATAATAATAATAAACATTAGCTAACTTGTAGATGGAGTCAAATAGAACCTCTCATTAGAGTCAATTCTCTTTGGAAGTATAAACAGCTAAAGAAGTGTCTTCACTGACTTTGAAATTGTGGAGGACCAATAGTGTTTTGATACCATTGATTCGGAATGATAAGGAAGATCTATTGGTTACAAGTAGTGATTATATGGATGTTAGGGAGCTATTTATGGGTCTTCTTCACCAAATAGCTTACTTGTTTTATATGAAATGAAGTGAAGAGGTAAGAGTTTTGGAAATCAAAATAGGGAGGAAGAGTGAAGAATGTTGGACATTAAAAGAATATGTGTCCATGTGTTAAATACAGATATAACATCTATTTTGAATTGTTTGTACTACCTAAGGCTATAAGGCCTTAGTATGCAATTGAGTCGTTATAAGGTTCACTAATGCTTTATTGCTCAAATTTAACCCTTGAAGAATAAGTGATGATTCATCAAGTGTGAGTAGCAGATAATAACGTTTTTATACCAAAAAAAAAAAAACTAAAAATGCTATACTTTGTACATAATGTAGCTAGCACTAGTGCAATAGGAATCTAATAAGATCGAAAAGAACCGCACAACAGACATCCATTACTAAATCCGCCTAATTTTCAAACACTAATAGGACAGAACACCTTCACATAATTTTCTACAATTGATCACTAGTTTCAAATGGCTATGAAACCTCCTGTTCAACTAGCAAACAATAAATCATTACCACTGAATAGATCCAAAAACTACCAATCAACCTAAACTAGAAGTCTCAAACTAATATTCAAATACTTATCAAGTACTAATGAATCATTACTTACCAAGAACTAGGTGAAGAGTTCCTTCCACCAAAAGAGCTCCCTCTCCCATCACCCCAATGCATTATTATAAAATCCATTTGAACCTTCATCATTTTCTCCATCTTCTCAAACTTTTTCCTTGTTCGCAAATTGTTCCCTGCTGCATTTCTATTGTTGCTTGCTGCATTTCTATTGTAGATTGCCACGTTTGAACTAGTTCTTTCAAGTTGTCCACCTCCACTAGCATTGTATGGATTTGGGATTGAGCATGTGCATAAGACTCTGTTATGCCCCTTACAGAAGATGACGGCTTTGGCCCACGACTGAATCCTTTCAAATAGCTTGATCTTTTCCCTAATACCTGTTGAGAAATTTGCTCTTCACTAATGGGCTCTTCGAATTCTGTAGCCTCATTTTGGAGTTGACTCATCTCTTCCTAACAAACAAAATTAAATCATGTATAAGTTAAAGAAATGGATAAAGGAACCAAACTATTTGAGCAAGCAATTAAATGGACACAGTATTGTTATAACCTACATTAATTTTATTTACTTACATGTAGTTTACCACACACAGGATTTATCCAATCATTTTTCTTTTCACTCCAATGTGACTTTGTGAAGAAATCCACAATATGAGGATAGTTCCCTTTGTTTTCTATTGCCTGAGAAGCAATTTATGCTAGTAAGTATACATAGCCACAATAATTTAAGCTAATATAAATACAACTACCTCAATGTACATAGCTGCTGGGAAAGACCTAGACCCCATTGTGTGGTTGTATGCTAGTTTAGAACAATTTTCCTTATTTCGCTTGGATTTTTTTCTAAAAATTAATAAAAAAATTACACTTAGTTAAGTTCAATTTGAAAAATAATAACAATCCAAATAGAAAAGTAGAGACTTACTTTATGCTCTTCAGTAGTCCAAACATGGTCAATCATATACTTCCAATCTTCTAGACTAACATGGCCATATGGTGCATTATAAGGGTCAATACCTGCATCTACCTTCTCTAGGTAGTTTTTATACAGATTATGATGCCAATTTTTGTATATGTGGTAACACTTCTCATGGATTGCTGCCCTCACACATGGCTTTGTGTCATACCCTTCAGTGTCATACTTATTCTGCATTATAAGGAGGTAAAAGCAAATTAGTTTCATGTAAATCAACTATGTTTTTAACAATTTTACTATCACATTGTTTTATAGTAATTACCTTAGCAACCTTAATGATAGACTCCCTAGTGTTCTCAGGTATCTTGTACCAAGAAGCAAATTGCAATGGTGCAAGATGTCTTATATGAAATCCTAATTCATTGGCAAACTTTGGGGCATTATACCTAACTAGGGCCCCAATATGTTCAGAAACCGAGACAAATAGTTTGACACCTCCATTGGATTTGAGCATTTGGGTGGTATTCTTGCCTATAGTTTCACCTCGAACCCTTTTTGATGACAACCCACCTAGAAAAATTAAAAGTAAGATCAACAAATACAAGTGTTTAAAAGTACAATATCTAAATCCATAACTCACCGTCACTAGCATCAAGTGTCTATGAACTACATGCCAATGCTTTAGAAGCAAAGACCCTCTTACCAGGTGCCATTAAAAATTTGAAATCTGCATAAGAAAATGAAGGTAATGTTATTAATAACAATAATAAAATCACTGTGTGATGATGTAAAAAGAATGCAAATAAAAAGTAGCCAAGACCTAAAAATGTAACTTACTACCTAAGTTTCTATACATCAGTATCATAATCACTATAATTGTGGAACTCTTCTTCTTTTTTTGCTTCTTCTTCTTCGTCTTCTTCATCATCATCTTCACTATTATCATCCACAATGTCTTCCTTGTCACGAAAAAGTTCATCCATATCAACATTGCCCCTACTTCCACGTATAGTAGCTTGCTGAACAATATCACTTGAAATGATTTCACTATCAATATCATTCCTCTGAAATGGAAGCACCATGTCATCTTCAATAACAATTGGTATCTCTAATGTAATTCCTTCTTGTTGGAATATTTCATCAGGAATTGCAATTTCTTCATCACTAGGATCAATAACCCCAGAGCCCTCAAGTATATTCCATATTTCTTTGTGTTGGATTCTTTGTATGACTCTCCAATTCTCACTATACTTAGTATCATTGACGTAAAAGACTTTCTGCACTTGGTTAGGAGACACAAATGGATCATTTTGATACCATCGACTTTTTATATCAATGGTACTAACATATGCATCCGTACGAAAGGTCCTATAGCCACCGCTATTAAACCATGTGCATTCAAACAAAAGAACCTTACATCCAAATCTATATTCCAATTCCCACACCTTACACAAGTACCCACAAAAATCGATGGTACGTCCATGGTGTTCATCTTCAACCACTACTCTACTATTTTGGCTTTGTCTCCAATCGTCATGATCTTTGTTAATAAATCTTACCCCACTACAAATGCACCCAGCATATTGATTAGAAACTGTGATAGGACCACTAGCTAATGACCACATTTCATCAGTAGCTTCAGTTGATCATTCTGATCGCAATTGATTCATCTATGCGATAAAACATAATAGATTTAGAATGATGCAAATATCTATATAGGACACATATCTTGCACTAATAGTCTTACTATTTTAATTAATCTTACGTTTTTTAAAACTATATAGGAAATTCGTGCTGTTGCTTAATTAATCTTACTTTTTTTTTGAACCATATAGGAAATTCTTGTTGTTGCCTCTTAGCTATGTCATGCACATTTTGGCTCTCTAGTAGAGTTTTATGCTCCTTGTTTCAAGGGACATAAAAAATGTAGTATTTTATTGAGATGACGATAGTAAATTTGAATATAATAAACTACAAAATGTTGGTAACATACTCTAGGTATTTGTCTAACTCAACACTGTTGTAAAGGACAAACCACTTAGCAATTTGTAGCTTTTCCTCAGTGACATCCAAAACTCCTCTTATAGGGCCAAAAGGACGTGTAGTTTGTTTAAATGCTAACATGCTATGTCCATTCACCCCACTATCATAGTTTCTCTCTTCTCTATTAAAAATAGTCTCCATGCTACCAATATACATTGAGCAAAAAGTGAGACACTCTTTCATGATGTATGCCTCTGCAATAGAACCTTCTGGACGTGCTCGGTTTGAGATATGTTTTTTCAAAACTCCAAGTAGCCTGTAAGAAATATGTTATATGATTTGCCTTATAAAAGAACTAAAAGTGCTTATACCCTATAAGAAGTCATAAACTATTACTTTTCGATCGGATACATCCATCTATATTGCACAGGTCCAGCAATCATGGCTTCATATGGAAAATGAATGGCTAAGTGGATCATCACATCAAAGAATGCAGGTGGAAAAATCTTCTCCATCTTACAAAGAATGATTATAATGCGCTCATCTAATTTCTTTAGATCATCTTCTCTCAATGTCTTGGAACATAGATCTTGGAAAAAGTTTCCCAACTCAAATAATGTGGTACAAATATGATTGCTTAAATACCCACGCATCCCAATAAGAAGGATTTGCTGAATAAGAACATGACAATCGTGACTTTTCAAACCTGATAACTTACCACCAGTAGCATTCACACATCGGGAGATGTTTGCTGCATATCCATCTAGATACTTAATTGATTATAAAAAATCATAAAAGCTTTGTCTTTCCTTTACCGACAGAGTGTATAATGCTGGTGGCTTTTCAAAGGACCCATCGGTATGCCTCTTTAAATGCAACTCCTTCCTTATGTTTAAATCTGCCAAGTCTAAACGAGCCTTGTGTGTGTCTTTGTTCTTGCCCTCTATACTTAGTAGTGTCCCCAAAACATTGTCGCATATGTTTTTCTCTATATGCATCACATCAAGATTATGGTGAAGCTTAAGTGATTTCCAATATGGTAACTCAAAAAAAAAATGCTCTTTTTAGACCAATTCAATGAATCTTTGTTTTTCTTTCTTTTTCTTAAGATAGAACACTTTCCAAGTGGGTCAAATGTCTCTGAATCAAGTTGGTCAAGAATATCTTCCCCCGTTAACTCCATTGGTCTTGAACGAATCTCAACCTTACCATCAAATAGCATACTTTTTCGCCAATGATGATCTGTAGGCAAGAATCGGCGAGCACCAGTGTATCCAATTTTATCTCTAAGTCCTTGTGATGAGGCATCTTTGTTACAAGGTGGACAAGCAAGATACCCTTTTGTAGTCCATCCAGATTGATTTCCATATGCTGGAAAGTCATTGATTGTCCACATAATAGCTGCATGCATGTGAAAACTATCTCCAATAAAAGCATCATAAGTTTGCACACTGTGTTCCCACAACTCCTTCAATTCATCAATCAAGGGACGTATATAAACATCAATCTCCCTACCAGGGACCTTTGGTCCTGGGATTAGGAGTGACATCATGCAAAATGATTCTTTTATACATTTCCAAGGTGGGAGATTGTAAGGCATAACGATAACTGGCCACAACTATGTCAAAATAGTTTTAGGAGTACCGCAGAGCATCTCATGCATAATATAGGAGTATTATTAATAGTTGTTGGTAAACTTGGATTATTAAATATGCTTGTTACATGAATGTGTTAACTATATGTGAGACATTATTCCAAAGCTATATCCAATTGTGGTCTGGTTAACACAGGAATTTCAAACATTTCGCAAAGTCCAATTAACAAAGTTTTAGAGTAAGATATAACAATAGAAATTCTCCAATGGTTTTTAAAATGCATTAGCACAAAATTTTGCAACAAAATTATTGTCATGAATATCATAATACTTGGTAGAATAATCATCATTCTTCTAACTATGTCATACAAGCACAATATATTTAATTTCTTCAGAATTTTGAAATAAAGGAGCTTGCCTAATCTACTTTTGACAAAGGGAAATGTTCTTAAAAGAATTTCAACTGGGTCAGCAATGAGTGGAGTAATATGTATAGAACTAGGAGTCTTAATTTACCAAATGTTATTCGCCCAAGCAAATAATTCTATTGAAAGTAACACAAGCACACACATGATGTGCATGGTTAATTTGCCAAAAGGTGCTACTCCCATAATCCTCACAAATGTGTTTTTCTTTATTTTTCCTTTAGAGTTTTTCCCTACATCCACCCATCTTAACATTTAGGTTCCACTACTATTCATCTCACAAATAAGTTGTTCGTTAAACCCACTGTATTCAATCGCGATTAATAAAATCATGTTAAATCAGCCCCCTTCCCTAGCTAACCCCACAGCATTCCCATCTACCCTATCAACCCATTTACCCTATCAATATCACCTGCATCAAATCATCATAACTATTATCACCACCATCACTTTGCTGACAATTTTCTCCATGCCACTTTCCAACACTACTGCTCTTCCTAAGACCACAGCAGTAGAGTAGCAAACAAACAAGATCATCATGAAATTGTTTAAAATGAGTTGGTTCTTGAGTTGAAACTCTACAAGGATGTAATAGTGACCTTTATTAGGTCAGTAGTACTGAAAAGAAGTCCTAATTAAGTTCATGTTCCTGTTAGGATTTGGCAATTGTTCACATAATAAGACTATTTGTAAATGGTTTTGGGTTAACACAAAACTAGTTGGTGCTTTCACAACAAATCCATTTGAGCTTTACCAATAATGCCGCTTACTTAATTAAGGGGTGCTGAAATTTTTCTTGTGACATAGAACTAGACTTCGTGTCCATCAAAACAGCAAAGCCATAGTACCAAGTCAATAAAAAAAACTCAGAGAGAAGCAAGTAGAATATAATTCACATAGACAGTAGAGATGTTTTCCATCAGAAAACGAATTAATGTGAAATTTTGTCAAAATGAAAAGGAAACGCTACAAAAATGAATCTTCAGTTTCAGCAATAAAGAACTTGAATATTAAATAAAATACTGGCATGATCTGCAAAAGCCTTAGAACATATCTCAAACAAAGAAAGAACAAATTTTCCAAGCTTTCTTAATAAAAGTACAACAAACCTCAATAGATTTATCAAAATGCCTTAAATAATGAAAAAGCTTCTCAAGTAAAAGGCACCTAATATAGGACGAGAGCTTACTAGCAACAACAATATGAACAAACAACTAAAGTGTAGTAAGGTGACACAACAAAGAGCAAGGTGCCAGTGACCTATATCTTGAATTGAGTTTGTAAGTGTAATAAGAAGTGTACATGAAGAATATGGAAATGAGACAATTTGTTATTAAAAAGGACTACTGTGGAAAAGTGTTAAGAATTTCACATTTTGATTTTGGATGTAAAAGCTAAATAAAGAAATATGAATAAATTCAAACTTCCATTAGATCAAACAATTTCAAAATTTTCACTTGATCCTTAGCTGGACTTGCTACCACTAAAGGAAGCAAGAGGTTTCACATTGAATGCATCAATGGGCTTATCCTCATAGTTCCATTTCTTCATAACATATTTGTTGATACACATGTCCAAACAAACATCTCACAGTTAGAATTTGTCCCATTAACATAATCAATAAGTTGAGGGTAAGGAAAAAGGTTCATGTAGCTAGTCTTAACAAGTTTGGGACAAACGCTTTGTTGAGTTTAATTTAGTTGATAGTGAGCCTTGATGCAACGATAAGATTGCTCCTTTGTGATATGGAGTTGTGGGTTCAATAATTAAATTTAGTTTCTCCAGTTACTAGAGGCAAGGTTGTGTAATTATCCATCCCCAAATCCCGTATACGCAGGAGGCTCATGTATTGGGCTGCCATTTTGTAATAATAAATCAATTCAGCAAGGATGAGCTACATCGACATCATTCACTACCATTTTAAGTATGCTGGCAAACTATAAAAGTTCCTCTAATTAATCCAGCTGAAGGAGTTGCACCACAAAGATCAGTGCATCAAAATGAATCTAAAAAAAAAGGCATCATTTGTTTCTTCACATTCAGATTTATATTTGAAGTCTTACTAGATTAAAACATTTGAACTAAAGACATTTTAGTTAAAAAAAAAAATAGTCACTTAACCCCATGAGCATCTTAGGAATAGCCAATGAGTAAAACATAATAGCTAAAATAAATTCATTTTAGTCTCTCTTTAGCCCTTGTTGTCTTTCAAACATTAGCGTGCTGCTTAAAGGCTAAACCTAGTTTATCAGAAGTTCCTAAACCCAGTAAAATGTAGCCCTGATAAACCTCCCCAAATCTAGAATCCTTGAGGTTATAAAATAATAATAAAAAGAGAGAATACAGCTAAGGGGAATCAGGACCCAAAAGCAGGCATAAATAAAGAGAAAGATGAGCTATTACCATTACAAATTCCTCTTAATTTTCCATGGTTAAGCTTATGCTAAATTGTTTTGGTGCCGAGGGTAGTGATTGGAGCCCTTGGCGTGTGATTTTAATGTTTTTGTCAGGTAAACTTCAAACAGCCATAACTTTTGATCTGGGAAGAGTTACGGGGCCTATTACCCATTTTCGGAAAGCTCTCAACGTGCTCTACGTGGATCAACCACCTATGGTGGTTGGGTCTAAGGTCCGAGGCCAAAAAACCTCATTTAAACCCCTTTTGGGGTAGTTTTCTATAATTTTGTTGAATCTTGGTAATTAAACTAGGTTGTTGAAATATTAGGGGGTTAAACCATCCCCTAAAGCAGCTAGAGGTCAAGAAGTTTATCAGCTAGATTTTGTTCTAATTGGAGAATTCCATTTTTGTAATTAATATGCATACGGGGGAATACCCCTAAGATGATGTCAACTATTTTCCCATTTAATCCAAATTCTACTTACCAAAAAGAAAAGAAAAAAAAAAAAAAGAGTCACTAGATTACTAACATATGCGACTTGGCTTGACTCTAGATTTCGACATCTGTAAACCCGTGCCAATTAATTCGTTCTCTAATCCTATTTAACTTAAACTTAGCTTTGCATTTATTCATGTTCTATGTCATTTTCCTCAATTTCTTTCAAATTTGGGCCCCCCACAAGAAATAAAATAAGGAAATGGCAATGAAATAAATTTATTTCCTAGAGGCACCCAAATCCTAACTACTAATTTTTTATTTAGATAACGGTAATGAAAATATTAAGAAACAAACACATAAAAAAGTAGGTGGAAATATCACAAAGAAAAAATATGGTTCCAAACTTTGCATACTAGCATAACAGTCTAGTACTAACAAAAACAAATAAATATATTTATATGGACATGGTGGATGCACTTTTAGCAGTTATTAGAACTAATGAACATGATATGCTTGGAATGTGTATGAAGCCAAAGATAGTAGCAGTGCTTTAGCTAGGGCAAATACTTGGAAGTTCTAAGGAGAATAACGTATCCAAAATTACTAGGAGGATATATGGTCATGGATAAAGAAATTGAAAATATTATGACCATCTTGCAATTTGAGTTGGCAGAGGAAAGAATAGCAACTGTTAGCATTTTGTTGAGATGCATGCAGGTGGAAGGCAGATGTAGGAAAAACATTACTGATAAGGTTGAGTTGACCTCTGTTTTGGAGCTTTTCATGGGGGCTAGTGATGGAGAGCGGTTTGAGATAGTTCAATTTCTCTCTAAATTGGTTAAGCTGAATAGGTACATCTTCTCAGCATTTCCCTTCTCTGTTCCTATTCATATTTGTATCAGTTTCAATAAGATAAATATATGGCAATATGAATAATATATTATGGTTTCCTCAGAAGGACATTTAATGAGCAAGTTCTCCATATCATAAATTATCAAGGTACTTTCAGTACAATGTACACCCTCCTCATGTACCTACAGACAACCCCCCAGGATCAGTGTCCTATTAGAGCTGGTCTTCTTCTCCAGCTTGACCTTTTGGTTTGAAACTTCTCTCCCTCTCCCTCTCCCCCTCCCTCTGATAAAGATTGTAGTAGTAATTTAACCAGTACTACTTCAATTGTATAGGCTGAACCAAAAACGATAAGCATATACTGGGAAGAGGCAATAGATACTCTTGTATCATGTCTAAAGAATTTAGACTTTCTTGGTACTCAAATAGCAGCTGCTGAGACAATTTTGGATCCTAGCATAATAATTGTTTTTTATTTTTAGTTGCATGACAGAAGCAAATGAGTATAGAAAGGCAACAACAATTAAAAAAAAATTCTTAGGAGAAAACAAATATATACAAGAGATCTCATAGTTTCCCCTCTGCATATGTAGAATTTTTCTAGAATTTCCACAAAGCGTCATTTGAATTAAATTACACAAGTAGTATACTGATCACAATCTTAGTTACTTCTAACAAAGAAAATGCCTCTTAAAGTTTCTAAAAAAATACCCTATTAAAATGCGAGCGACACCAAAATGGGTTTTCAATTTATTCATTCTCCCCCCCAGATGCATCAAAATCTACCACCACAAAAAAAAAAAAAACCAAAAAAAAGAAAAAATAATCACAGTGTTCACGACATAGCCTTTTTTGGTAATAAGTCAAAATCAAAACCAAAAAATCGTAGCAACGAAAACCAATCCAAGTCTAAAATCGAAATAATTAATGGTGAGTATTCAGGTGACTTACAACTTTGCTTATGCACAAATCCGAAACTTTGCACGTGCGCTCTTGATCCAACCTCTCTCACAGACCCTAGGGTTCCGCATAAAACAAACACAATCGGTTGATTTCAATAGCAATGGAAACAAAATCAAAACAATAAAAATCGTGGAAAAAACAAACCTGAAGTTGCTGAACGGACTTGAAATCGCAGCGAGATGCTTGAGCGCTTGTATGTATGTGAAAGAGGTTAAAGTGTTGGCTAACGTACAGAGACTCATATCCTTTCCACAACCACGGATCTGGTTGCAAAATGAAACCCAAGGAAGATACGACACCGTTTACCTCTGGTTTCTATTAGTGACTGTGAAAGTTGTCCCGTTAAATTATAGTTTGGTCGCCGATTCATCTTCCCATTCCGCCAAAATTTTTAGCCTTTCACAGATTCGCACCAACGTAATCAGCGATGACGCCGTCGTTGAAGAAGATAGCAGCTGTGATCAAGCCCTAATCTGGTCGGTACTCTGGCCATGGATTTTGCCCTTTCTTGTAGTGTACGTCTCAATTAATTATTGAAATAACCTTTAGGTCTGATAGGACTAAGTTTTTGAAATTAAGGGCCTTCATTTTCAACGCCAAATCCTTATGATCTAGACAACAGCTACCTCTGGGAGCCTCAGCGAAATAGTCTTCAGAATGGAAATGCATTAATTAAAGATGTTTTGAATAGTAACAAAACAAATGTTGGAAATTTCATATTTTGAACACAATTTTATGGGATTTTGAACTAAAATTAAAGTGGGGTCCACATAACATTATATATAGATTTATATTAAAAAAAATTTGGTCCCAAGACATTCACTCCCTAGTGATTACGCTTGAAAAGTGCAATTACAAACTCCCTAACTCAACACTTATTCATGCATTTAAATAATTAAAGTTGACATTTTAGTGTTATTGTATTACTTATACTTTTATTGTTTATTTGCAAAGAAAAGGGCAAGGATGTCGAAGTTTATAGCTATGGAAATGGCCGAGAAAACGAAGGAAATGTCATGGTTCAAACCTCACCTTGGATGGCCAAGACTAGCCCAAAGACTCAACCTAAAGGAGGAAGAAAAGTAAGAAATCAAGACACTTGGGGGTCGGGACCATCCATCTAATGGTCGGGACCACAGTGTATAGGATTTGAGAAGAAAGCTTTCTATGGTCCCGACCCCGACCCCCAGATTAGACGGTCGGGACCACCGTGTATCCGAAATTCAAGAATTAAATCACCTCTTTTAGGGTTTCTTGGCATATATAAAAAGAGCTTTTGCACGACCAAGAAAGAAGAGAAGCCCCTTTTGATTTTGCACCTTCAAATTGAGTGTTAGAATAGAATTTTGAGAGTTTTTAGATTAGTTTTTAAACTTGGATGCGTGGATTCATGGTTTTCGTTGGAGCTTTCATCGTTGTCTTTGTAGTGATTCTTCACCTCGTCTTTTATATTCGCTTTACGTTGTAAGTTGCACTTTAATCTATTTCGTTTTATTTCGATTTGTTTCGTAATATCATGTTTTGCTTGTTTCAATTCTCTTTTCGTATGATTGAATGCTATTTTATTATTTTTAAGATGTTTAAAATAGTCGTAGCGTAAAACCCTAATCTTGATTCAACGAATCAAGAAAGGGTAGTTCACGAAAAGCTTTGGGGTGTTCGCAGTCTCTTCGCGAAGGTTGAGAAACCTTTTTTGAAGGGATTTACCTTTCGAAATCTATTTTTCTTCTGTTGCGAAAACATTTGAATACGAAAATTCTTAACCAAATCCGTGTGAGATCACTGGTATGAATTTTCGTAACCAAATTTCAAATACTTTTGGACAGAATTAAAAATTAAATTTTTATTAATATTTTGGTGTTTAATTGAGAAACTCTAGAAAACAAAGGTCTTTAACCATATCCGCTTGAGATCATTGGTACTGACCTTTGATTATAATATTTTCAAAACTTTTCAAATTAAACCCTGTTCTTCAAACAAACACACCCCAAGGCAAAGTAGTGAACTACCCAGACTTGACGTTGAATCAAGATTCTTACTAGTATTGAATTTCAATCCAATTTAATTTTAATTACAATTGAGTAATTTTGAAGCTGAAAGTGTTTTGTTGATTTTATTTTAAAATTTTGCCATCTCATTTGATTCCCTTTAAAATTCTGAATGTCCTATTTAGTTTAATTATAACTAGTTTAAATTGAACTCGCCTTTAATTTTATTGAATCCTTAAACTTAGTAAACATAAACTTCCAAATTTAATTCTCTTTAGTTTTAAAAATTCAGTCCACATCCTAAAAACTTAAACACATTAGGCTCCCTGTGGAATTCGACCTCGGTCTCACCGAGTTTAAAACTGCGACTACCCTCTTGCACTTGAGAGGTAAAAAGCTTGAACACAATTTAGGGTCGGTCAAGTTTTTGGCACCGTTGCCGGGGAGCCAAATTTTAGTTTTTAGGTTGTTTTCAAGTTTTTCAGTTAATTTCTTTTTCAAAAAAAAAAATCATTTTTAAAAAAAAATTTTGAACTTAAATTTTTTTTTTTTTAGAGACTTTCTACTTATATGCTATTAAGATCAGGTAAGGTAGTCGTAGCTGAATCTGAACTAGGAGATCCTTCATACCTTCCTGAACTTTTTTTCACCAACCTCACTTTCCACCGTTTCACTTACCACATCTTCCTTTCACTCAATGGCTGAAGTAAGAGGGGAAGGGAGTGTGCATGGGGATAATGAGCCCCAAGAAATTTCGGGTTATATCCGTATAAAAGATCATCTTAACCCCGCTAGACAAACCACCCCATCATGCAAAGTCTTACCATTAAATAGGGGGAACTTCAACCTTAGGCCAGGAATTATCCAACTTCTTCCTACTTTCCATGGCCTTGACTCTGAAAATCCCTATAACCATCTTAGGGAGTTCGAGGAAGTGAGCAACACGTGTATAGATCATAATGTCAATGAAGAAGTAGTGCGTCTTCAACTCTTTCCTTTTTCTCTGAAGGACAAAGCCAAGTTCTGGCTTAATTCCCTTCGTCCACGTTCTATTGGAACATGGCATGAAATGCAAACTGAGTTTCTTAAGAAATATTTTCCAACTCAGAAAACTCAGTACTATAAGAGACAGATTACCACTTTCTCTTGCAAACCTAATGAGAATTTCTGTCGAGCCTGGGAAAGGTTTAAGGACCTCTTGATGGCTTGTCCTCACAATGGTTATGAATCATGGAGGTTAGTCAGCATCTTCCACGAATCCCTAACTCCCAGTCTTAAGCAATTAGTTTCTACCATGTGTAATGGTACCCTGTTCGATAAGACTGCGGAAGAGGCGATGGAATTCTTTGATATGGTGGCCGAGGATTCCAATGATTAGGAAATAGGACCACCTTCTTCTTTAGATCATAGGAATCCCGCATCTAGTGGTCAGTTAATGTTAAGTGAGAGGGATGATCTAAGTGCTAGAATATCTGCATTACAACATAAGTTAGATTCCCTTGAACTTAAGAATAAAGAAAAGTTGGTGGAAGTACAAGTGGTGTGTAGGGCATGTGACCAAGTAGGACATGATCCCAATTCATGTCCAGAGCTTCCTTTACTTAAGGAAGTAGCTTATGGGAATGTGTATGCTAATAACACACAGAACCAACCATTCCAAAATAGAGGTCAGGGTAACACTCCTTATTCACAAGGTGGGAATGTTAAGTATCAAGGGGGAAATCAACACCCCAATGCTTACCCTCAGGGATGGAAAAATCCTCCAGGCTTTGGGTGGAAAAACGATAATCAAAGCCAACCATTCCAACCCTTTTTACCACCACCCCAATATCAACAACCCA
This sequence comes from Vitellaria paradoxa, assembly GCA_019916065.1. Lineage (NCBI taxonomy): Eukaryota > Viridiplantae > Streptophyta > Magnoliopsida > Ericales > Sapotaceae > Vitellaria > Vitellaria paradoxa. Next base: position 13,237,071 of record CM034237.1, read on the forward strand.
ATCCTGTTGCATACCAACCTCCCCAGAAGAGATCCTTTGAGGAATCTGTTCAACAATTTATGCAACATCAAATGATGATCAATGATGATTTGTCTAGGTCCTTCGATGATTTTAAAGGACAAGTGTCTAGGTCATTTGATGATATTAAGGGCCAAGTTTCTAAGTTAACTTAGGCCATGAGCACCACTCAAAGTGGCAAACTTCCTGCACAACCGTTTCCTAACCTAAAAGACCAGGCGAACATGACTAAGTCGTCAACCTCGAGTGCCAACTCCCATGAGCAAGTTCAAACTGTTACTACTCTGCCGAGTGGTAAAATTATTCAAAAGCCTACCGACCTTAGAGTCAATGTCACTAGTGAAAAGATAGAATCAAAGGGTAGTGAGGGGGCTAAAAAAGAGAAGTTGGAGGATGAGAAAGAAAAATGGGAAACTGAAAAAGAAAGTGAGGATGAACCTAGTGAAGGACCTTTGGTTAGGTCAATTGACTATCCTGTTGAGTATATGCTTAGACCACCTTTTCCTCAGAGACTAGCAAAGGGCAAGAATGAGATGTTGAACTTTGAAATTTATGAGACTTTCAAACAAGTGAGAATCAACATCCCATTACTTGAAGCCATTAAGCAAAATCCTTCCTATGCTAGATTTCTCAAGGATATGTGCACTGTAAAGAGGAAGCTCAATGTCAAGGAAAAAGCTTTCTTGACAGAACAAGTGAGTGCCATACTTCAACGTGACACACCTCCTAAATATAAGGACCCTGGGTGTCCAACCATTTCATGTATCATAGGAAACCATATTGTTGAGAGAGCTCTACTTGACCTAGGAGCTAGTGTCAACCTCTTTCCTTACACCGTTTACCAACAAATAGGTCTAGGTGAGTTGAAACCCACCAGAGTGACATTACAGTTAGCTGACCGTTCAGTCAAGATGCCCAGGGGTGTGGTGGAAGACGTATTAGTTCAAGTAGACAAGTTCTACTTCCCAGTGGATTTTATCGTATTGGATACTCAACCAGTTCTTAACCCTACCCAATCTATTCCAGTCATCCTTGGTAGACCCTTCCTTGCTACATCCAATGCTGTGATCAATTGTAGGAGTGGGGTCATGAAACTTTCTTTTGGAAATATGACCATGGAAATGAATATTTTTAGGGTAGGGAAGCAAATAGGAGAATGTGAGGATATTAGGGAGGTAGACGTGATCCATACTTTGAGCAAGGAGCATTTTGAGCAGACTTACTTTGAGGACCTCTTAGAGCGTGCCTTAGCAAGGAATGAGAGTTGTGAAATGTTAGATGGGGAAAATTTTAGGGAGATTGGAGAGTTTATAGGTGCTGGGGATGAGATTATGGCAGTTAGTGGTTGGATACCAACATTTGAACCTATAGAGCCATTTGTGATAAAACTTAAGCCCTCAATTGAATGTCCTCCATGTCCTTCTAGGAAACCCTTACCAAGTGAACTCAAGTACGCATTTCTGGGAGAGGGAGAGACATTTCTAGTAGTAGTGTCTGCGAGTTTAGAAAGAGCACAAGAAGAGAGGTTGCTGGGAGTGTTGAAAGCCCATCGTCAGGCTTTAGGGTGGATTATAGCAGATCTTCGAGGTATTAGCCCATTAGTATGTTCTCATCATACATACCTTGAAGATGATGCTAAACCGGTGAGACAAATGCAACGAAGGCTAAACCCCAATATGAAAGAGGTTGTGAAAGGGGAGGTGCTTAAGTTACTTGACGCGGGTATCATTTACCCTATCTCTAACTTGAAGTGGGTGAGTCCCACTCAAGTAGTTCCTAAGAAATCTGGTGTCACCGTAGTTGAAAATAAGAAACGAGAGTTAGTGCCACAATGTACCCAAACTGGGTGGCATATGTGCATTGATTATAGATGTTTGAACGCAGTGACCCAGAAAGACCATTTCCAACTTCCCTTCCTAGACCAAGTACTTGAGAGAGTTGCGGGTAAATCTTTCTATTGTTTTCTAGATGGGTATTCTGGGTACAATCAAGTGGAGATAGCACTAGAAGATCAAGAGAAGACCACCTTCACTTGCCTCTTTGGCACTTTTGCGTATAGGCGCATGCCATTTGGGCTATGCAATGTACCTGCGACTTTTCAAAGGTGTGTAATAAGCATTTTTAGTGATATGGTCGAGAGATTTTTTGAGGTATTTATGGATGATTTCTTCGTCTATGGAGACACATTCGATGAGTGCTTGATTAATCTTGAGAAGGTGCTAGTGCGATGTGAGGAGAGCAATTTAGTGCTAAATTGGGAAAAGTGCCACTTTATGGTACAACAGGGGATTATTTTAGGGCACATAGTGTCATGTCGTGGGATAGAGGTAGATAAAGCAAAAGTGGATATCATTCAAAATTTACCTACCCCTCGATGTGTGAAGGATGTTAGATCATTTCTTGGACATGCTGGTTTCTACCGGAGATTCATTCAATCCTTCAACTCTCTAGCCCGTCTTCTTTGCTCATTGTTGTCCAATGATGTTCCATTTGAATGGACAATATCATGCCAAAAGGCATTTGACCGGCTTAAACAGTTGCTCACCACCACACCTATTATTCAAAGCCCGGATTGGTCCCTACCATTCGAGCTTATGTGTGATGTCAGTGATTTTGCGGTGGGTGCAATTTTAGGGCAAAGAAAAGAGGGGAAACCCTATGTCATTTATTACGCTAGCAAGACTCTAAATGAAGCTCAAATTAATTATACCACCACTGAGAAAGAGCTTCTAGCGGTAGTGTGTGCCCTTGATAAGTTTAGGTCATATTTGGTAGGTTCCTGTGTCACAGTGTTCACGGACAATGCAGCTTTGAAATACCTCCTCTCAAAACAAGAGGGCAAACCTCGTCTGATTAGGTGGATACTCATTCTCTAAGAGTTTGATTTGGAGATCAAGGACAAGAAAGGAGTTGAAAATGTGGTAGCTGACCATTTGTCTAGACTGCCCCAACATGCGTCCAACTCTAGTGAACTACCAATCAATGAGCAATTCCCTGATGACCAAAGTCGATAAAGGTAAATTCTTACGAAAAGTGCGTAGTTTCTTTTGGGACAAACCATATCTCTACAAATATTGCCCTGATCATATTGTGAGGCGTTGCATTCCTGAGAGCGAGGTCCATAGGGTCATTGAGTTTTGTCATTCTCTAGCATGTGGAGGTCACTTCTCCTCAAAGAAAATAGCCGCTAAGATCCTCCAAAGTGGATTTTATTGGCCCTAGTTGTTTAAGGATGTTCATGATTATTGCCTTCAGTGTGATCGATGTCAACGGTTAGGTGCTCTAACCAAGCATAATGAGATGCCTCAAAACCCCATAATCGTTTTGGAGATTTTTGATTGCTGGGGGATTGATTTTATGGGACCATTCCCTACATCTTTTGGTTATGAGTACATACTGGTGACCATTGATTATGTTTCTAAATTGGTGGAGGCCATAGCAACTCGTACCAATGATCATCGGGTAGTGATAAAATTTTTAAAGGAGTATATCTTTTCACGTTTTGGGATGCCTCGAGCTATTATTAATGACCAAGGCAAACATTTTTGTAATCGGCCTGTAGGTGTATTGCTACGGAGTTATGATGTGACCCATAAAGTAGGTACTGCGTATCATCCTCAAAATAGTGGCCAAGTCGAATTAGTGAATAGGGAGATTAAGGGAATCTTAGAGAAAACTGTTAACCCGACACGCAAAAATTGGTCTTTACGTCTTATCGATGCATTATGGGCATATAGAACGGCGTATAAGACTATTCTGGGTATGTCTTCCTATCGCCTGGTCTTTGGCAAGGCTTGTCACTTACCTGTAGAAATGGAGCTTAGAGTTTATTGGGCGATTAGGTACTTCAATGAGAATTTGGATGATGCCGGTATTTTCCGAAAACTCCAATTGAATGAACTTGAGGAATTGCGTAATGATGCTTTTGAGAATGCAAAGATCACCAAGGCAAGAATGAAAGCTTTACATGACAAACACATTTCTAGAAAATCCTTTCATATAGGCCAAAAAGTCTTGCTTTACAATTCTCGTTTGCATCTCTTCCCGGGCAAGCTCCAATCAAGGTGGTACGGTCCTTTTACTATACTTTCCATCTCCGAACATGGTGTGTGTGAGGTTCATAACCCAAGTAATAACACCACCTTCAAAGTTAATGGACATCGCCTCAAACCATATTTAGAAAACTTTGTGGCCGAAATTGAAACTTAGGATCTTTTGGATCCCCCATCTTTCAATTAGAATGAGATTAGAAAGTTATTTTAATTGTATAATAGTAGGTTAGGATAGGTTTTATTTTGTCTTTAATTTAGTTTTTTTTTTTTTTTATTTTTGAGTCTAGACATTTTAAGTTTTTAAATAGCCTAGCTAAAAGAAAAAAAAAATTTGCTTGATGGTCCCGACCCCCTCACTAAACGGTCGGGACCACAGTGTCTTGGCTGAGTATATTTTTGAGGAAGGGACTTTCTATGGTCCTGACCCCCTGCCGAGACGGTCGGGACCCTGCAACCTTCAAAAGCCCTATTCGGCCATTCTAAAACTAGAATTTCTCTCTTCTAAAGCCTAGGTTTCTAGGTTTCTCTCTCAATACTCGGTGTTCTCCTCTAGAATCAGCATTCTCGATGGTGGATTCAACATTTTCAACCCTTATTCTTCGAGTATTAGTCATCCCAAGGTATGTTTCTTTGTCATTTCGAGCCCTAGATAGTTTCTTTGTTCATTACTCTCCATGCCCGAGCTTCCAAGCTTTGAGGGTTCAGATTTCTTGCGAAAAAAAAGCTTTGTTTCGAGTTCCAAACAAGGATAGGAAGTGATTCATTCAATTGAGTGCATTCTTTCACTCATTTGCTCATTTCTACTCGTGGTTCACAAATGGGGTCCAAGGGTTCAAAAACCCTCCAATTTTGAGCTTATTTGCTAAATTTTTGTAATTTTCCTTTGAGAATTTGTTATTTGAATTCATGGTGGCTGTTGCATGGCCACCGAAATTGTTGAATGGACCCTTCTTGAGTGGATGATGTATGGCCACCTAGAGAATTAAATTTGTGAAATTTAGTTTGGGTGGATGATGTATGGCCACCTAATTTGTCTATTTTGTTTGGGTGAAATTTAGTTTTGATCCCAATGAATATCTTTCATTAGAACGGGCCACTGCACTTAGGTGGACATAAGAATTGCTTAATTACTCATTGAATTTTGCTTTTATACTTGTGCAGTTCCCATGCCTCCGAGAACTAAGAAACCAGCAAATAGACAATTAGGGACCCTATCTTTTGATAGGAGTCGTTTTTGGAAAGAAGAGGCTGAAGAGAAATATGATAGTACATGGGCGAATAAATCAGTAGTAATTAAGCGTTTTTGGCAAATTGATCCATTTAAGCGTAGTGACTTCATGCTTGAACAAAATTTTGAAGTGAGGCAGTGGATTAATGTAACAAAGTTTCATGCTTATTGTATAGTTGATCTGGTTAAGGAATTTTTTGCCAATTTCAAAGCTAACTCAATTATAAGGCGAAGGGGTAGAGAACGTCTAATCAGTTGGGTAAGGGGAGTTGAAATTACACTCACACCTGATGATTTTGCTCTCATATTTCAATTACCTCGAGTTGAAAATCTAGAATTCACTTATCCAGCTGAGGGTACTCCTCCATTTCCAATTGTGGTTTCAGAGATCTTACTAGAGGGTCAGGAATGGGGTGGTAAATATAGGAAACTTGCATCTGTGTTGAAAGATAAATACTGGGCATTGCACTTGTTTTCTTGTTCCAACCTACTACCTCAAAACAGGACCGCTGATTGTACTCCCCTTAGAGCCAGACTTGTTTATGCCATTGGGACTGGGATGACAATCGATTTACCCTCATATCTTTGGCACCAAGTAGCTTATACCTATGAGCACCCTGGAGCTCTGTCAGCTTTACCCTTTGGAGGAGCACTAACAGAGATCTTTAGAAGGAAAGGAGCTTATATCACAGATGACCTACCCATAACCTCAGGACTTCAACCGTTCAATATCACATCTTATGTTAAATCCAAAGGTTTGATATTAAAGAAGAAAAGGAGGGTAGAGGAATCGGAGGAAGAGGGTGAACCTTCACACCCCCAAGAGGAACAAGAGGAGGTCACCAATGTTGAGTTGGCCAATCAGATTGGAGTTTTAGCTGAACGTATGAGTCTCATGGAACAGAATCAAGAAGCTGATCACCAGCTCCTGCTACGCATTCACCAAAGCCAGCAAACTCAAGGTCATCTCCTACAGAGTGTTTTGGATTATCTCAGAGAATCTCATCCACCCCCGCCTCCACAATGATGGATTTTATGTTTCTTTCTTTGAGAGTTTAGGAGTGAACTTTTCTTTTTGTTTAATTTGTAATCTTAAAACTCTTTACTCACTTTTAACTGTTGGGATGTTTATATATTTCTAGTTTGTGTTTGTTTCCATGTTATCTTATTTTTATGGATGTTACCTTGTGTTAAATTATGGGTTGTTTATGTTCTTAACAATCAATGTAAACAATGGGAACTTAGTACCATAAGTAGAAAACGTAAGTGGGATGCCATAACCCTTATATCCAGTGAGAGTAGTGAGTCTGAGAGTTTAGAGGTTGACTGGGAATGGTGGCCTGAGGACTATTTCTTAGACAGCAATTCACTACCTTTACCATATATATATCTACCACTGATGTTCATCACACCTGATCAATTAGATGACCAATGGTGGGATGAAGTTGACCTTCAACTTCTCTTAGATATAGAATGGGCTGAGGTAAGTATAGCTGAAGAGTGGTTAGATGCACCCTCTTACGCCACAGACACCGACACCATAGAATCTAAAACAAGTTCTTTGTCTGAGTACTTTGATATGCCACCCCTAGAAGACGTCCTTGGAAATGAAAGTAGTAACGTTGAGTCTAGGGAGGATGGTGATGTTTACAATGAACTAGACCAAGATGATAATTTTGCTACTTCATTGCAACTACTTTTTGAGTATCACCCAACTTTTGATTCTATTGAAGACGACATGAGGTACTCCTTAACCTTTCCTTATCTTTTATGTTAATTTCATTTTGTTTATTCTTTTTATTATTACATTTATGTTCATATTCTTCTCAATTCAGGTTGGGGGGTATATACATCATCCTTATCATGCTCATTGCACACACTACGCACCCACATATGCTTCTTGTTTTTCACATTGAGGACAATGTTCAGTGTAGGTTGGGGGGTAGAATTCGCATGATGATATGATGCTCTTATGGTTTGGTTAATTGTGAAATTAAGTGAGATGGTAAAAAAAAGTGAATTTTGTTCAAGCCTTAATAGAAAACATAATTCAAGTGGAGTGTGTGATAACTTTGTGCATTTTTGGACTATCATGGTGGAAAGTTTATGTGCTTAGGAGTAGATTTTATTTGATATTGGTTACTTGAGCATCTTTGGACTAGGTAGAGACTTACACCCTTTTATGGTGAGCTTTTGAGCCTTATATTCTTTTCTTGAGGGGTTGCACATGCTTACATTTCTTTTGCTCTTCACCTTAGATTTCATTGCATCGATTGTATCACAAACACTTACATGAGTATCTATGTGGCACATTATGAGTTATTGCAAGCTTTGAAAATGATGCTAGGTTTTTTTTTGTCATTTTGAGCCTTTTTGTCCTTTCTTGGTTATGAATTACCCTAGGAACCAACTTGAAGCCTTTTCAACAATGTGTGTGATACATATATATATTTTTCTTGATTTTCCCCTCTTATATTATTCCCTAACTTTATTCACACACTTTAAGCCTTACCTTCATATGTCTTGGGTTGTAAAAGTGCTTTAATGTCAATGGTGTGAATGGAGAATGAAAACTTGTCGGAGGGGAGATTCTAATTGATGTTTTGTTTATTTCAAGTGTTGAAAGAAAAAAAAAAGAGAAAAAAAAAAGAAAAGAAAAAAAATTTATCATTTCTTTGGTTTAATAAATTGTGGGACTTATACATTAGTTGCAATTTTTGCAAGTGTCCCAAGGGTAGTATTTAGTGTGAATGAACTTTTTGTTGGGCTCATTGTTGGGGTTTGGAAAGGAAGCGGGTAGTTAGGGAGTTGTGTGCACTTGAACATCTTTTCTCCCAAGATATGTGTCTTGATTTCCATCCTCCTTTGTTAACCATCCTCCTTTGTTAACCACTACCCCTAGCCAAGTTACAACCAAACTAAAGACCTAGTGGATTCTAAGTAAGCAACTCTTATATGGTGCATGTAGTGGCATTGTGTAGGTTATGCGATGTGATTCTTTTACATATGCATTGAAACATGGTTAGGAGCTGTCCACTTTGAGTTTCATTTTAATTCATTCATATATTATGGAGATATGTGCAACTAGGATAGCATTTTATGCTAATAGGAATGTGTGAACCCTTGAATGAGTGAATTTCTTTCTATGAGTGGAATCCTGTGAGCTTTTGAAGTCAAAACTTAGTTCCAGTTATGCTCTTGAGACCTTGTTGAATGAATGAAACAATTTTGCACCCATGCTTCTTCTACTTTAATAGTCCAAGCATTATGCTTAGCACTTGGAAATTACACATGATATGTAGATTTTGTAACTTATTGAGCTTGAACTTAATTCATCTTAGATTCGGATCACTTTTTGACACTTTGAGATCATGCCATAGAATTTTGTGGGTAGATTCACTGCAAACCCTCACGAGACCTTACTCATCCACTAGTGGGAACCTAGGGGTTTAAAGGGCTTGCTACACGTAGCTAAGTGTAGCCGTGTTTCCAACGAAAAGAGAAATAGGATAGTAGTTACATCTCATTTTAATAAAGAACATTATGCATTTCATTTTAATAATGAGCATTGCTAGGGACTAGCAATATTCAAGTTGGGGGGTGTGATTACACTTGAAAAGTGTAATTACAAACTCCCTAACTCAACACTTATTGATGCATTTAAATAATTAAAGTTGACGTTTTAGTGTTATTGTATTACTTATACTTTTATTATTTATTTGCAGAGAAAAGGGCAAGGATGTCGAAGTTTATAGCTATGGAAATGGCCGAGAAAACGAAGGAAATGTCATGGTTCAAACCTCACCTTGGATGGCCAAGACTAGCCCAAAGACTCAACCTAAAGGAGGAAGAAAAGCAAGAAATCAAGACACATGGGGGTCGGGACCGTCCATCTAATGGTCGGGACCACAGTGTATAGAATTTGAGAAGAAAGCTTTCTGTGGTCCTGACCCCCAGATTAGACGGTCGGGACCACCGTGTATCCGAAATTCAAGAATTAAATCACCTCTTTTAGGGTTTCTTGGCATATATAAAAAGAGCTTTTGCACGGCCAAGAAAGAGAAGAAGCCCCTTTTGATTTTGCACCTTCAAATTGAGCATTAGAATAGAATTTTGAGAGTTTTTAGATTAGTTTTTAAACTTGGATGCGTGGATTTATGGTTTTCGTTGGAGCTTTCATCGTTGTCTTTGTAGTGATTCTTCACCTCGTCTTTTATATTCGCTTTACGTTGTAAGTTGTACTTTAATCTATTTCGTTTTATTTCGATTTGTTTCGTAATATCATGTTTTGCTTGTTTCAATTCTCTTTTCGTATGATTGAATGCTATTTTAATGTTTTTAAGATGTTTAAAATAGTCGTAGCATAAAACCCTAGTCTTGATTCAACGAATCAAGAAAGGGTAGTTCACGAAAAGCTTTGGGGTGTTCGTAGTCTCTTCGCGAAGGTTGAGAAACCTTTTTCGAAGGGATTTACCTTTCGAAATCTATTTTTCTTCTGTTGCGAAAACATTCGAATACGAAAATTCTTAACCAAATCCGTGTGAGATCACTGGTATGAATTTTCGTAACCAAATTTCAAATACTTTTGAACAGAATTAAAAATCAGATTTTTATTAATATTTTGGTGTTTAATTGAGAAACTTTAGGAAACAAAGGTCTTTAACCATATCCGCTTGAGATCACTGGTTCTGACCTTTGATTATAACATTTTCAAAACTTTTCAAATTAAACCCTGTTCTTCAAACAAACACACCCCAAGGCAAAGTAGTGAACTACCCGGACTTGACGTTGAATCAAGATTCTTACTAGTGTTGAATTTCAATCCAATTTAATTTTAATTACAATCGAGTAATTTTGAAGCTGAAAGTGTTTTGTTGATTTTATTTTAAAATTTTGCCATCTCATTTGATTCCCTTTAAAATTCTGAATGTCCTATTTAGTTTAATTATAACTAGTTTAAATTGAACTCGTCTTTAATTTTATTGAATCCTTAAACTTAGTAAACATAAACTTCCAAATTTAATTCTCTTTAGTTTTAAAAATTCAGTCCACATCCTAAAAACTTAAACACATTTGGCTCCCTGTGGAATTCGACCTCGGTCTCACCGAGTTTAAAACTGCGACTACCTCTTGCACTTGAGAGGTAAAAAGCCCAAACACAATTTAGGGTCGGTCACCTAGGCTCATGGTTTGTGCCACACACACACCAGCCCCTTAATATGTGTAGCGGCAAGTCACGAACTTGTACAATGACAGGGATTCAGACCCACACCCAAGAATTGGATACAGTTCGTCTAGTTAAGAAGACCCGTTTTATTAACCTTACTGCACTTTGCACCCGAAGGCTAGCCCTAAGAGTTACTAGGGGGAGGATTTGAACCTGAACACTTAGGGTGATAAGTTCCTAACTCCCAAACCAAAGCCAACTCACCTAATCTCTTGGGGTTAAAATGGATTTATATATATTAGAATTAATAAAGTTGCATATGAATTTCAACTGTATATATTCACTTATTTAAAACTATGAATTGTGTGAAGATTCTTTAAGTTAAATCTCATTTGTTTAATTCTAGTTAAATTGATCTAACAGTCAAATTTAAAAAATAATAATCTTTTAAAATTTAATGATTTAAAAGGAAAATCAATAAATATATTAAAAATTCAAATGGGTAAATTTTTTTTGGGAATCTCTAAAATTGGAAACCCTAAGAGGAAGAAGATAAGTTCCTCTCTTTCCTCTTCTCCTTGTTTTCTCTTTTCTTCATCGTCGACTTTGTAGTTGCTTTCAACCTCACAATGCCTTCCTCTCTCTGACACATCTGCATGTATAATATAATTATATATGAGGTATCTAGTAAGTCATTTTCATATTTTTTCTTTCATTGCTTCTTTGTTTTCTACATCAATGGCGAAGACTAATGATCGCCTCTAAAATATATAGTTGGAAATAAACCCCCAAATATAAGGGCGTGTAGTGTAGTTTTACCTGATGAGTCCAAGATCGTATCCACAAGGAATTTTGAGATTGAACACTAGAGTTTTCTAAGTTCTTCTATCTATTGGTTTCTTTTTAAAAACAGGAAAAAAAAATGGTTTTGAATATTGAAAAGTTTTGATTAAGTAACTAATAACCAAATAAAGTAAATTGCAAAAATTAAACTAAACTAAAATTTAAGAACTTAAATTACTTCTATTCTATTTAATAGAAAAGCAAGATTCAAAATTAAATTAAACTAAAAAAATTAAAGCAATAAAACTAAGCATTCAATATAATTAAAGATCTTGGTCTAACCTTTAAATCCAAGTGAATTTATTATTTCTTTGTTCGATGTATTTTCACTACTTTATTATTTCATAATTCGATATATTTTCACTACTCAATTCATATTTCACGTAAGAGGAAATGTAAAATAGAATATGTTTTCGTGAAACCCTTTCAAAATCCATGACATAATTTTAAAATCTCGTTAAGGATTGCAAAATCAAAAGATATTCTAAATGATTAATCCTTGGTTTCAGATTTGACCTACTCGATTCAAACTTTTTATGAAATTAAAATCGAAAACTCTTTCTAGGGATTCCAGAAAACATGAACAACCATTTTTGTTTTCGAAGGTATTTGAGAGAGAATAAATAAAAAATTTGAAAAATGTAAATCAATGCATGAACATTTTCACATTACATGTATCAGTCTAAACACATCGAAATATTTATAATGATTTACCCCTCATTATTATGGTTAGATCAAGATAATAACTTTAGTCTAGTATGGTATTTATAATAAAACAGCAAATAAGAAGATGATGCGAAAGTAAAATAAATTTCATTGAATAAAACGAAACGTGTAACGTTCTTCGCAGTAAATTAAACTTGAATCCGAAACTAATTGATCCAAAAACAACACTAAAAACTCTTTAAACTAATCTATTTTAATGAAAAACTAAATCTAAAAAAAATACAAAGAAAAGCCCTCCTATGATAGCTGAGAACAATTTATTTAAATAGCATAAATTGAAGCCCTAAAACCTAAAATTCCGTGCATGTTGGTTGTAGGTGTCCGAACAGCAAAGAGGGTTAAGTCCAAATTTGGTCTTTATTTCTTTTTCTCCAGCTATCTCTTTGCTGTTGTTCAGATTAAATGCCAGAGTGTTCAGATAGTAGTTACTTCATCCTCATCTTTTCCACTACTAATTTTAATAATTTCGATTTTTTTCCTACAATAATTTCGATTTTTTAGTATTCAGAAATCAAAATATACTATAAATTAATAGAATGAGTATATTTAGACTCTTTTATTAGTTTTTTTTATTTTACAATAATTTTAATTTATTAAAAATAAAAAGAATAGTGTGAAATGAGAAAAACTAATAGAAAAATATAAATATCCTCATCCCATATAATACTACTTAATGGCTTTGACATATAAGGCATCGTGCAAAAGAGGCAATAATCAAAGATTTTTTTTTTTGTAGTCTTTATAATTTGTTTTTGTTTATGTTTAAATATTTTTGGTTTTAATTTTTTTGTTTTTAGTTACTATTTTTTCTCTAAAATAAAAATAGAAAGTGTGTTTAGTAATGTAATTTTATTTAGTATAACTAATTTTAATATTTAGTTTTATTAAATAATTATAAAATTAACTAAATTTAATAAAATATATTCAAAATATATAAAATTAACTATTTAAAAATTATAGATATTTATTTTTTTAATATTAACTAATTTTAATAAAGTTAATTAATAAATGAAATAATTTAATAATAGATAATTATTATTTTATTTATTAAAATTAATTTAATTGAATAAAATATTTTAATAAAATAAATCATTTTTGAGAGATAATAATTCGAGTTTAATAAAATATTTGAATAAGATTAATTATTTTAATATGATGCAATAAGAATAAAAAATTATTAAAATTGACAAAACGTTTGATAACTTTTTTTATTTATCTAATAAATTTTGGTGACAAAAGTTAAAAATTAAAAAAAAAAGTTAAATTTTTTTTGCCAATTTATCAAACGGGCTAATTATATTTGTGCTTACCATTAAGTGAGGGTTAACTACTAGTTATTGAATATACATATATATATATATATATATTGTAATTGTCTTGTTGACGAGGATACAGGGCAATTTAGTTATTCACCTCACTCGCGCTTCTATAAGGTGGTGAGTTCTTCCATTATTTCATAGACATTCAACATTTGAAGATCCTGATAAGGACTCGTTAAGGAAAGCTTATCGTGCATTGTGTTTCAAATAATATATATGAATTTAATTATTTTAAATTTATTATTATCTTAATTGTAATGTTTATCTTAATCTCAAATAATTTAAAAACTTATCTTAATTCATTTAATAATATCTTCTAAAATAATTAATTTAGATGGACTTTATTTCTTTTCTATTTTTACCAGTGATAAGATATTTTCCTTCACCTTTAATTCTAAAAATAACTTACACAAATAAAAAATATATTTAATGATGATTAGTTTCAAATCAATTATATAATAGTTGTCTAAAATTACTCAAAGAGCTATAATAAAATATATTTAGTGAGCAATTCTATGTCATAAATGGCTAGAATAATTATCTTTGAATAAAAAATTTAAAACATTTTATATTACACTAAAAATTTTAAAATATCTTAAAAAATTTTTGTTTTTTCAAGTTTTAAGTAAAACTCACTTATCTCTAACTAATATTCAAAATATCCTTAACTTGTGCCTTGGAAAACGGTGTGAATATTTGTTTTAGTTAGATTTATTTTTTGTGATAAATAGATGGACTATTTTTATTTTAACTTCTCTTTTTGTTCATTTTGTACAATTTTTTCATCTGATTTTTATTTTATTTCTATTTTTTTTTAACTTTTGAGCACTTTGTATTTATAAGAAACTTTTCAAATACAAAAATTTTAAACACTTTTCAAGTCTAAAATATTAGTATATGAAATTTTTAAAAATATATTAAAATTTTTTAAGATCCAAAGTGTTTTTCTCCTTAAATCCCAGATAATCATTTCCCCGTTGATCTTTGCAAATTTCCATGCAAGTTTCAATGGTGTTGATTTTTTTTTTTTCTTTTTATTAGTTGTCTCAAGAGGTAAATAAAAGATGATTTGGAATAACGTACAGCAAAGTTGTCACATTACCGCAGCGGTTTGAAGCCTGAAATTTTTCTTTCAAAATGTAGACTGTTTACATTTGAATCTATAATTAGGAATATATATTTTTTTTTTTTGGGGTACTAAGTTACTTTTTTTTTTTTTTTTTTATCTTAAGAAGAAAATCCTAAAGTGTGTATATATATAATATAAAATTCTCATAACAAATGTTACGTAAGCGACTTTCTCATGACTGATGATATTACCATAACATTTTTAAAGTCATACAGATTAATTTAGGTCTAGCAACATCTAAAGGGTTAATTAAATTGGTTAAATTACATAATACAGTATGAGTTGACATGGTTAGGAGGGGGTCTTGGAGGTACAATTTTTAGGAACTTTTGATTTTTTTTGTCAAAAGTTACTAGTTGTATTTTTTGGTGTGTTTGGTGAAGTAAATAATAATTTTTAATAAATTTTAACAACTTTTTACAATTTTCGGATGTTTGGTAAAATTTTTGGTAACTTTTAACTTTTTTAGTAGCTCTTGGTAATTTTTAAATTGAGAAGTTACTATAACAGAGTAAAAAAGTGACAACATTTGGTATTTTGCTAAACACCCAAAGAGCAAAACTTGATATTTTTCTGTTAGAATTTGTGATGCCAAATGCTATCTAGTATTTATAAAATTACATATGAATTAATAAATTTATATGCTGGTATAATTAACATCTGGGATGATAATTAATGAAACTTGAAAATTTTAATAATTAAATATAAAATAAAAGTCCTAAATTTTATTTTATTTTATTTAAAAAAAAGGCATAATTATGAAATTAGTAAAACAACAACTTTTTATTGTATCTTCAATAACACTAGTTAAATGCGTTTAATGTGAGTTGTCCCATTTTTATAAGTGAATCAAATTTATTTACGCTAAACCCAAATATATATAACTTGTCGTGTCATATCGTGTTTAATTCACCGTTATTGAAGATACAATGAAAATTAGTCAATTTGCTCTATCAGAAAATTTTGTTTTATTCTAAATTGTTAGAAAATTAGTCAATTTATCAGTTTTATTTCCGCGCTGTGGTTTTCTAACTGAAAACCGAATTCAAATTGGAGCTTCAATAGCTCTATATCTGAGAAAGACTTGTTCATAACTAGTCATTGTTAGGTTGTGGAAATGAAGGCGGGGACCCCGTTGGAAGCAACTTGCGTTGTTCCTATTAAATTGGAGCGGAAGTAATATCCATTAAATTCTGATGAAACTCTTGCACTCCTGTAAACGAAGTCGCATTCAGCGTGTGTGGAGACAAAATATATATTCTCTGTCACGTGTTTTCTAATTAGAAAATATCTGAATTACAAATTATATTCTCTATTAAAGGTTATATTTTATTTAAATTAAAATTAAATAATTTAACAGTTATGTGATATAATTATTTAATTTATTATTAAGGGGTTCTCTTTATAAGATTATCACCGTTATAACTTGTTTATAATTTCCGATGACTTTATTTATTATTTTTTTAATTTGCACTGAGAGAAGGAGATAGGTTTCATTTAATTGTCTTGACCTCCTTTGGCAGGCTTTTCGGTTGGTTCACAAATGTACAACGAAGCACTAATTGACTTCAATAATATCAATCAATTTAGCTCCGGTCTAATTGATATTTCGCAAAACCGACAAGATCGTCCTTGTACCCAATGGCTTTGACAAGTATTGCGAATTCGAGGACAATAATTAAATAATTTTACTTATTTTATCACTATGTTTAAAAATATTTCTATCTGTAGATTAATTTGATTTTAAAATAAAATTTTATATTTAAAACAAACGTTTAAATTTAAGAATTCAATTAAATTAGTTTAAAAAAAATGTTGAATTTAATCATGTTAATAAAAAAAAAAGATAAATATAATATATGAGAATAATATTATTCATTTACTTAGGTAATTTAAAATTTTAATGAATTTTCATCAAATTTAATTGATTTGGTTCGATTTCAAATAATATAAAAATTTTAAATTATAAAATGAAATTAAATTTAATATATAAAATTTTATTTTGATTCCAAACATAAAAACTAATAGGAATTTTCATCAAACGAAATCAAATTCAATCAAATTAATCATTTCAATCGTAGTGTAAAAGTTACATTACGGGAGTGTTTATTTAACCAAAATCACTTAAAACTCATTAATTTTTATCAACTTTTTGTACTTTCTTCTAATTAAAATTTACTACATTTTACTTTTATATCAAAATTTTAAATTTTTATTATAATTTTTGATCAACTAAATACTTCCTCCGCGCGTACATTAGTGATCCGTACTTAGGGTGCATTTGAAATTATATAAATTTATAAAAGTTAATGTCTGATACTTTATGCAATAAATAAAAAATTTTAATTTTATACTTTCATAATTTACATTTACAAAGATTTATAAAATTTTTTATTTTTTTAATTCCAAACTGTGCCCTAATTAATTTATGGCTCCGTTTGGAGTTAAACAAAACAAAATAAAATTTTACAAATTTCTACAAACATGAATTATGAGACAGTAAAATTTAAATTATTCACTTATTACACGAATTACGAAATATTTATTTTTATAATTTTATTTTATTTTATACATTTTTATACCACCCTAAACACACCCTATATAACGAGTGAACATGAAGTAAATCGGGCCATTAGTTAACCCGATACTGCCGCGTTCTCAAAGAAAAAGGACGAAAAGATTCTCGGTATCGACCTTAGCTGTGCATGCAAATAAAAAGCAATAAATTGGTGATGCCATAATTGTGGAAGAGTCCAAGGCTAGCCGGGGATAGGAAGGCCTGACTTTTCAATGGCTACTCTCTTACCTGGTAATTTCTTGTACATCCACTTAGTTGAGAGAGCTAGCCCAGTCAATCCATGCCAATCAAATCTACGATAGCAAATTTAGAGACCCATGACGGAAAGATTAATCTAATCTTATGTCGGCCGTTGTTTTTCTGTTTTCTTAATATTCAATTGTTTAAGTTTTTTTTTTTATTTTTATTTTTTGTTGTCATTTTTTTTCTCCCCCTCTTTCTTTTTTAAATAAAAATTAAAACTGCATATGAAATTCAACTTTGTTCACAACAATTAATTTTTATTTTAATTAGTAAAATATTTAATTTTATTGATTTTAAAAAAATTAGTTAAATTTAATAAAATATATTTCCGATAAATTTAATTAAATCAACTCGAAACTTCACGAACAAACTCGATAAAATAATATATATATATATCCACGTACTTGCTTCCATACCCGGTTAAATTTTGATACACTTCCCATTTAATTTACTGAATTAAGTGAGTGGAACCTGCTAGCAAAGACCTCGTAAATAAATATAATTTTTGTAAACAAAGAAATTTAGAAAAATTTTACGAACACAGACGTAGCATAAAAAATATATAACCTATTAAAGAGTAGTTTCATTACAAAAATATTATCATCACATATTATTTTATCGGTCTTTCTAGTAAAACAAAGAAATTAAAAATATATTTTTCCTGCATAAAAATATAAAAAATGTATTTTTATGTTATTTTTTATTAAGAGTTACTGTCCGTGCATTTTTATAACATAAAAAATTATTTAAAATATTTTATTTTATAATCCCCACTTAGCTTGGTTTAGGGAAAAAAATTATTTTTTTTTCTTTTTAGCTTATCTGCTTCTTATATGAGTTATTTTACCCAAATTTAATTATTTTTTTTGTTCGTTGACTTTTAACCATGTTAATTGCTTTTATTAATTAAAAATATATTTAAAAAATATTACCCAATAGAAAAATTAACGTACATATAAAAAATCAATTTTTTTAAATGTGCTTTTTTAACTTGTACTTGAATTTTTTTGATTTTTTATAATTTTTTTGGATAAGAATAATATAACTAAAAATTATCGAATAAAAAATATATTTTAATTAGGAGGCGTTTGGAATGATAAAAAGTGAGATAGTTTATGAGTTCATAATTCGTACAGTGAGAGAAAAATTAAATAGTTCTTAGAAGCTTTTAAAAATTTTTAAAATTATTCAGTATTTTTAACACCAACGCACCTTTAATAAAAAAATTATATAAAACGAAGATAAGTTAAAAAAACAAATAATAATAAATTCTTTATTTCAAAATCAAACTTTTTTTTTCTTTTTCTTTTTTTGACAACTCAGAGTGTCTGGATCAACGCATCTCGACTAACCTCTAAAATCTAAAAATTAATGGCCAGCAAAACCTTTTAGTTACCTTGATGAGACTTGTCTAATCTTTGAGGTTCTAAAATTCCCCTTCAGTAGTTTTGAAAAAAACTCAAATTAGTGAATTTTGAGACGCAAATCTAATATCTTATTAGTTAAGCTAATCACAAGTTTCTAGAAGCGAGCCTAATTAAATTTTAGATAAAGCAAGTTCTAACGTAGGCTATATTAAGTGGGTGTTTTGAGTGATAAAATGTGAGATAAAATAAGATAAAATATCAGTTATAGTCCATGTAATGAGATAGAAAGTGAACAACTTTTAAAAATTTCTTAGAGATTTTTAAAAAATTTTGGCACACCAAACGTAACTTAATTAGTCAAAGCGAAGCGGACTCGATGATTGAAACCTAAGAAATAGTGGGAGAAACGTACAAATGGGCTGGAGGAGATGAGGTACAAATGGTCCGTGTCAACTGTGGTGCCGAAAACTTCCTGGCAACTTCCCGTTTTGCGGAAATTAACATAAATAGATACAGGAACCCCAGAAACAGTATATATAGAGAGAGAGAGAGAGAAGCTTAAATGCCAAATTCAAAGCTGCATTCCAGTAAAATAATGGGTGTCAAATTGGCTTCCCACCCACCATTTGCATCCCAGCCATGCCCATCTACTTTCTCTTTATAATTCTTTTGCACTGTGGAACCATTTCGGTAGCACAAACGAAAAGCACAATCAATATTGGTCTGATTATCAACCTTGGTTCTCGGACAGGTAAAGAAGTGATAACAGCTATGGAAATAGCAGTTCAAAACTCCAACAACAACTCAAAGGATGACGTGTTTTCTATCCATCCTCGAAACTCCGGTAGCGACCCACTTCAGGCAGCAAGTGCGGGTTAGTTTTTCTTTTTAATTCTCACGCACGAACATATAATATATATATATATATATATATATATGTTTACGCATGAAAACTTTTTTGGTTGGGCTGCATAGGCATTATCTGTCACTAAATTATAAATTATTACCCTACTTTCACCGATTGTCCATCAAGTGCGTAGTCTCCCAAATCGGAGTAAGGGTCCTACCCCATCCAAAAGCTCCCACGTGGATATATAAGTGGACCAGGTGATTCTTATTTATTCTGGTATTATTTTAAATGTTTTAAATTCCATCACAAGTCACTTATGATGGTCCAAAATCATTATTGTAATCCTCCAGGGATTAGGAATGGAAATATTTCAAAATTTAATTAGGAATTTTATTAGATAGGAAACTAGAATTGAAGAACCTTGGGAGGCTCACTTTGCTCCCGCATAGAGATATGTCCAGCTCTAGGGGTGCGCATGCCTACTTAAACCCCAAATAATTCGATCAACCTCTTGTGTTTGAAAGTATTTCTCTCTAAAAATTAATTTAATTTTAAAATAAAGAATTAATAATTGATTTAAGTTGAAAATGAAGAATTAATTGATTTGACTTGACAAATAAAATTTAGTATTTAGAATTCATTTTAAATTAAGAATTAAATTAATTTGATTTAAGAGAAATATTAAATTTTACAGAAGTAAAAAATATGATAAATATAATATTAGAATAAATTTGTGGTTTAAGGAAAATAATAAATTCTCATTAAATTCTATTATTTAGGATTACATTTCAAATGATATACAAATTTTAAAATTTAAGTTATAAAATAAAATTAAATCTGATTTATAAGATTTTATTTTTAAATTCAAACATAAGAGTCAGTGGAAATTCTCATCAATGAAATAAATCTCACCTAATCCACGGTATCCGCAATTCCCAATGAAGTGTTAGAAATTCAAAATGAGTGTTTAGATATTTTTCAAATAGCTTAAACCCCTAGGATACTTTTAAAACTAAAAAAGTTTAAATATAAAGCTGAAAAAATTTAAAAATTGGAATTATAAAAAGTATATGCTTATATATTTAATATTAAAAACATAATTTAGAGTATAAAAAAATTATCTCATTCATAGGTACTTGTTAATTAACCTATTTTCTTTAATGAGATGTTGGTTTTGGGGCGAGAGTTAAATTTTACTGAGATAATTTTTACCTTCTATTTATATCAGTTTGGATGACAAAAGTAATAATTATTCTAATTAACAATACTCCCATATGTGAGTAAATTTTTTACCCTAGGAAAGAGGTGTGCAACAAGAGTTATGGAGAAATTTTACACTTTTCTCATTACCTGTGTAAAATATCTCTTTACCCTATATAAAATGCGTAAGCATCGTTTTCCTTTAAATAATTATAATAAATTTATAAAATAATAATTTATTTAATCAAACTAAAATTTATTATTATTAAATTATTTTACCAAATAATATTTAATAATAATAGTTTATTATTTAAATAATTTATTTTATTTTATTAGAATAATACTATTGAAATATAATTTATGACTAAAATCATTTATTTTCTCAAATTAAAATTAATTTTAATAAATAATAAGGACTAATTAAAATAATTTATTTTATTAAAAAATTTTATAAATAGAAAATTATGTCCATCATAACTAATCACTTTACAGACTTCTGTTGTTGTATTATATTAATTTATTTTAAAATCATTAATTTAATTTAAATAAAGGTAATAATTATTTGTTTTATTAAATTATTTTATCAAAATAAACAATAATTTTTTAACAAATCACTCATTCATATTCAAATTAATTTAATCTGCTATAAATAATTAATATTTTTATTAAAAACTTATTATTTTAATAATACATTTTTGTGTATTAAAATAAATTATTATGAAATAACAATGGCTTATGGAGATTTATTTTATTATAACATTTTATAAATTAAATTATTGGCTTTTACTCTCAGTTAATTTATTCCTTCATTTCTAAAAATAATTAACTTTTACCACTTCAAAATTTTTAGCATTCCAAATATAATATAGTTATTACTGGGTAATATTTACTCTCTTATTTCAAATATAAGTATCACAAACTTGTTAATCTAGTAACTATTACTACGATAACAATTGCCCCTAATCTCTTACCCTCAAATTTTTTAGCCCATACCAAACATGTCCTAAATGGGTTAACTGGTTGGATTTGAGTTGACTCAACCCGCCGAATCAAAACCCAACTCGCACCACCGCCTAATATCTACACGAGCTTCTTGGCTTTTAATCAACTTCTTCTTCAGGCGTAAACCGCATAAAAATTATTGTTTTTCATTCAAAGTTTGAATAATAGCTTGGTTTTGGGAACTATTAGTTCAATTTTTCTTTTTTTTTTTTTTTTTTTTTACGTCTTAGATTTTTTGTCCTATATAATTTGTTTTTCATCAAAGTTTGACTTTTGCTTTTTAGTTGGTAGCTTTTAGGAATATGTTATTAACATTCATCAAAATTGCAAAAAAAAAAAAAAAAAAATTATTAAAAAAAAAATTATGTATAAAATAAAAAAAATTAGCTTTACAAAAAAATTCATATGTTTTCTTATTTGGAAGTATTTTTTAGTGGAGGTGAACAACGTGTTTAAATGGTAACAAGTAACCAAAAAAAAATTAAAATTTATTAATAAGAATTATTATATATAACTAAAACGGACAAAATTTAAGCTAATGATTGCCAGTGGCAGAAATAGGAAAAGTAATGAACTGGGGTGGAGATGACCTAAAAATTTTGGAGCCTAAAAGAAATATATATTGTTTTTGGTAAGTTATAAAGAAATATTTGATAATACCTATCTAAAATTGATAAGTTTATCTTAAAAACTAATAAAATTAGATAAATGGTAAATGATGATAAAGGATAAAAATAAGTTTACCTAAAAAAATGATAAGGTCTATTCAAAACTGAATAACAATAACTGGTACAAATAAGTTAAAGTTAGATAAAAATAATAAATGATAAAAAAATTAATTTAAAAAGGTGATAAGTCCTTTGTAAAAGAAATGTATGAAGTGAATAAAAAAAACAAAAGAGAAGCTAAAATTGGATAAACAAGAAAATCATTTTTAAGATTTTGATTATAAATATGTGTTGAAAAAATTTTAAATACAAATGTGTAAATCAGGACAATTGGATATGAGTAGGGTAAGTAAAGAATAAATGAGGTAGTAGGATAAAAGAAAATTTAATAAGGTCAATATTAAAAACTATGTGTAATATTTTTTTTTTTTTAAAAATAAGGAGAAATTGCTTGTATTCTAACCATAACCAGCTCCACTAGGGATGTAAAACAGTAGGGGTACTGACCTAATTAGTTAAATCTCATTATCAAACTCGTTTATTTTTTTTTTACGCATCATTACTGTCTCAAACCCGTTTATTTTTAATTGAAAATCCCAAACCCGTTCCATATCAAACTCGTGAAACCCGTCCTAAACCCACAAAATTATTTATGTTCAATTGGGTCAAATTATTTAATTAAGTATTCGTTAAATACTCGATTTGAGATAAAATAAAAAATTAGTAAGTAATTAAAAATGTTAAATTTATTAAATTGAACAAATTAAAATGATAAAAGGACCTCCAAGTTTCTTTTTTTTTTTTTTTGAGAAGTAAAAGAAATCTACTAGAAAGTATAGAAGTAAATATATAAAATTCATATGGGTATACTCCTAGAACAGTACAATTAGAATTACAGTTCATAAATGACTTTTAAACCCAATGTAAAACAATCTATGACATGTGAATAAAAATATATATTATATATTAGGGAAAAATATATATTATATACTATGGTTATTGATATACCAATTATATATTATGGCAAAATGAACGAAATTCCATAAATAGCCTTGACTTTAGAATTCCAAAAATTTTATTTTAGGAATAAAATTGTAAATATATAAAATATATATTATTTTATTTTATTTTGTTAAACAGGTATTTAACAGATACCTGCGGGTATCGAAAATCGAGTATCCCATAAATATAAACAAGTATTAGGTACTGAGTATTGAATACCTTACAAGTAAATTTCAAACATGTCCTAAACCCACACGGGTATTAATGTTCAATACTAAATCCGTCTCAATCTTATTAAGGTATTTCTCAATGAATTTTTATTAGGGTCTATCAGATTGATATTTCCGTGTACTCGTCCCATTGATATTCTTAATCTCCACCCTTGATGATTGCGAAACCACCTCGATAACTAAAAAGCAAGAAAACGAATTAGAAGAAACAAAATTATACGGTGTACTTTTATTAAATGGGAAAAAGAATATACATAAATCCTTCTGGCTTACGTATAACTCCTGTTCTTAATGGCATTATATTGTCATATGTAAACCATAGTGTGAGATAGTTTGAGTTCAGTTACAGTGCTTTTAGATTGTAACTTTAATTATTTGGGGTGGGAAGGGACAAATTGCGAAGGAAAGATGAGTTCTTACAATTAAAAACACCTTGGAAAATGTACATTAATGTAAGTTATTTGATCTTATAATTATTCCCTAAATATATATTGAACATACCTATTTGTATCATAAAATTATTCCCCAAATATATATTTAATGAGTAATGTTATTCTCTATATATAAAATAAATTTAGTAACTTTTAATAGAAGAATAGTATGTAATAAACTTAAAAAAGTTACACATATGAATATTAGAACACTAAAATCAAAAATAAGATTCATACATGTATTTATCGCAACCATATGGATCCTTTAGTATGAATGATGAGCACAAGATTTGCAGCGGATGACTAGGGCTTCCACTCATTCTCTTGTTCACAATGACGGCTCTCAATGGGACAGCCAAGGCACTAGGGTTTTCAATATTAAGAGTGGAGTGGGGACTTAGCCAATATGTTATATTTATAGACTCTAATAGGGCCCTTCCATTATGAGCTACTATTAGATTCAATGGCCTACACTAAGCCGTCCAACTATATCTTATTAAGTAGGTGTGTATGGGCTTAACACTAAATTGGATCATAACAAATAAAGCCCAAATAATTGTCTCATTATAACTGTATTATATTCAGTCTTCACCAAATAATTAATGGAAGCCCAATAATATTCTAACATTCTCCCACTTGGGCAACATTAATTATGAACTCAATAGACTGAATAGTAAAAAACTCATAGGTGGCCACAAATAACACTAATACAGTTGAGACCACACCTTTCAACACAATTCAGTCCAACAAGATTACTAATATTGAACCATAGCGGTATATATGTCCTTTATTGACATAAAACCTTCTGTGATTACAAATATTATAATAATGTTGACATGAATTAAGATATAGTAGTGTAGCAAGTAATAGTTTTCTCATATGATCCAAAATTTATACTATTACTTGTCGGTCCTCTCACATATGATTTCTCTATTACACATATGCCTCAATTATAGGCTACAGGAAAAAATCCATAAATTAAATTATAACTCTATTGTCTCTATATCACACTTGAGACATATTATAATATGTATATCTCCAATAATCTCAATGAGATATACTAAGTCATAAACAATAAAACTCAAACTATGACAATTTTATCATATCTCAAATGCACATAAAATAATGATAATAATCAAGAATAATAACGCCATTAAAAAGTGATAAAATCAAAAAATTTGTTCACAAAAACAATGCCAAGCCAATATAGTGATGCAAATTAGAACTCTCCAACTAACCAAGTACATCAAAAGATTCTAGAACACCCATATCATGAACATGCTTATTAAAAATGATAGGTCTCAATCCCTTAGTTAATGGATCAACTATCATAGCCTCTGTATTGAGATGCTCAATCATAACATCTCCATTCTTCACATGATCTCTAATAGTAAGATACTTTATCTCAACATGCTTCAATCCACCAAAACTTTTATTATTCTTAGAAAAGAATACAGCAGCGCTATTATCACAATATATTTTCAAAGGTCTTGGAATAGATTTACCATCATAAGCCCTAAAATAAAATTAGTCAACCAAACAGCATGTGTTACCGCCCCATAACATGCTATAAACTCTGCGTGCATAGTGGATGAAGCTGTAAGAGTTTGCTTAACACTTTTTCACGAGATTGCTCCTCTAGCCATCATGAAAATATAACCAGATGTAGACTTCAAGTCATCTGGGCAACCAGCAAAATCTGAATTTGAGTAGCCAACTATATCAAGATGCTCAACTCTTCTATATGTCAACATGTAATTTTTGGTTCGCTGTAAATATCTCAAAACCTTCTTAGCTGCCACCCAATGATCATGTCCTGGATTAGAAAGGAACCTACCCAGAACACTCACAGCATATGAAATATCTGGTCTTGTACAAACCTGAGCATACATTAGACTACCAACAACACTAGAATAGGGCACATTACCATATTCTCTTTCTCAACATCATTCTTAGGGCACTGTTTCTTACTGAGTTTATCACCTTTCACAATGGCTACTTCTCCAGGTCTACAATTTTGCATATTGAACCTCTTGAACACTCGATTACTATAGGCTATTTGAGAAAGTCCCAACAACCCACGAGACCTATCTCGTTGAATTTCAATGCCTAAAACAAATGAAGCCTCTCCAAGATCCTTCATATCAAAATTCTTAAATAATAGCTCTTTAGTCTCATATAACAAGCTCAAATCACTGCTAGCTAACAAAATATCATCAACATATAAAACAAGAAAGATGAATCTACTCCCACTGACCTTAAGATAAAGGCATTGATCTATTTATTTTCAATGAAACCCAGAGAAGTAATTATTTGATCAAACTTCAAGTACCATTGGCGAGATGCTTGTTTAAGACCATAAATAGACTTTTTCAACCTACATACAAGATGTTCCTTACTGCTTTCAATAAAACCTTCAGGCTGTACCATAAAGACTTTTCATCTAAAACACCATTTAAAAATGCCGTTTTCACATCCATTTGGTGTAACTCTAAATTATAATGAGCTACCAAAGCCATAATAATACGCAGAGACTCTTTAGTTGACACAGGTGAAAATGTTTCACTATAATCAATACCTTCTTTCCGAGTGAAACCCTTAGCCACTAATCTTGCCTTGAATCGCTCAATCTTTCCTCGAGAATCCCTTTTGGTTTTAAAAACCCACTTACAACCAACAGGCTTGCAACCTTCAAGAGGTTCTACAAGATCCCATACTCCATTATTAGCCGTAGATTGCATCTCTTCATTCATAGCATCCAACCACATACCAGCCTGCGAACTAGTTACAGCATCAGTGTATGTTACCGGTTCAACAATATCATCATGATCATAACCAGTTTCCCCAAGAAAAACTACATAATCATCAGAGATAGCAGAACGCCTCTGTCTAACAGATCTTCTCAATGGCACTTCTATTGGAAGTTCTTGAGGTTGATTAACCTCATCATTTGGTACTGTAGTCGCATCTTGTTGAGGAACAATTTCCTCAATAAGTGTGGGTGCGAGTGCAGGGGGTGCGGTTTCACGTATTACAGGCAAAGGAATAGACACAATTTCTTTCTCCTGACCCACATCAACAAATTGATCACATTTAACATCAGCAGCATC
This sequence comes from Vitellaria paradoxa, assembly GCA_019916065.1. Taxonomy (NCBI): domain Eukaryota; kingdom Viridiplantae; phylum Streptophyta; class Magnoliopsida; order Ericales; family Sapotaceae; genus Vitellaria; species Vitellaria paradoxa. The sequence continues at coordinate 13,264,234 of CM034237.1, forward strand.
AGCAACATCATATTCAAGAAACTTTGCTGTCATAGACTCAACAATTCTAGTACTGCGTGTGGGGCAATAGAACCTATATCCCTTAGATCGTTCTGGATAGCCAATGAAAAAACAACGGGTTGATCTAGGATCAGTGGTTTTCTCAAAAGAGTTATAAATCCTCAACTCAGTTGGACAGCCCCATAATCGAAAATGATTCAAACTGGGTTTCCTATTAGTCCATAATTCAAAAGGTGTTTTGAGGACAGATTTACTAGGAACTCGGTTAAGGATATATAAGGCGGTTTTGATTGCTTCACCCCAAAAGAAAGTAGGTAGGTTAGAACGGCTCATTATACTCCTCATCATGTCTTTAAGAGTACGATTACGTCTCTCAACAACACCATTTTGTTCAGGACTCTCAGGCATAGTATATTGGGCAATAATCCCACACTCTTGTAAATATTTGGCAAACGGCCCCATATGCTGCCCAATATCACCATGTTTGCCATAATATTCACCCCCGCGGTCAGATCTCACAAATTTGATAATTTTTTTCAATTGTTTACAACCTCAATCTTAAAAATTTTAAATTTTTCAAAAGCTTCTGATTTTTCTTTTATCAAATAAATGTAACCATAACGAGAAAAGTCATCAATAAAAGTAATAAAATATTTATTACTACATAATGTGGGAGAATAGGGTCTACTGATGTCAGTATGAATGATCTCTAAAAGATCTGAACTACGAGTTGCACCTTTATTTTTAACTTTGGTTAGCTTACCCCTAATGCAATCAACACAAGTCTCCATATCTCCAAAATCAAGAGAAGGAAGAATGTTATTTTTAATTAATCTATCTATCCTTTCTCTAGATATGTGACCTAAACGCTTATGCCACAAATTGAAGACTTTCTTTGATTAAGGGTCTCTTGGGTACTACATTTTCAGTACTCAAAGAAGCATACACACTATTAGAGGCCAAACACATTTGATATAAATCATCATTCAAAATACCATGACCAAGAAGTTGAGAATTTAAAAGTAATTCAACCTTTCTATTTCCAAAACTAAAAGAATATCCCATTTTGTCTAATAAAGAAATAGAAATCAAATTTCTTCTAAAAGTCGGTACATAAAAAGTATTCTCCAAAATAAGCTGAAAACCAGTTTCTAAATTTAAGCAGACAACTCCTATGCACTCAACATCAACTTCAACATTATTCCCTACTCTTAGCTTGGCCTCTGACTTATTTGGTTTCCATTTGTTTTGGAACCCCTGCAAGGTAATAGCAACATGAATGGTAGACCCACTGTCAAGCCACCAAGAATTAATAGGAACATTAACTAAATTAGTTTCAAAACAAACAAGGGCTAGTGGATTACCATTTTCTTTCTTTTTTTTCTCTAACCAAGTAGTAAACTTTGTGCACTCGCTCCTTTTATGACCCACTTTATTGCAAAAGAAACAGTTGACATCTTTCCTAATGGCAGCCTTAGGACCTCCCACCTTATGTGTCCTGACCTGTACTATACCTTTTGGGATCCTGGACCCCCTTACGAGTATGATGATTAGGTTTTTTCTGGTTCCTTTGTTTCTTATGAAAATTGGGTTTAGGTTTGGATATAGGGAAAACACTCTCACCTTTCTCCTTTTTAACTTTATCTTCCTCAGCAACACATTTGGTGATAAGCTCATTGAGGGACCAGGTTCCATCATGGGTGTTGTAGGCAGTTTTGATATAGCTAAATTCAGTAGGTAAAGAATTGAGGGCATGGCTAACAATGAACTTGTCAGGAAGGGTGATCTGAAAGTTTTTCAGTTTGGATTGTATATGGACCATTTTGAGGATATACTCTCTAACCCCACTCACATTATTGTATTTCATACCCGTTAATTCACTTATTAGACTTCCAGCCTCAGCATTATTAGAGACTTAGGTATATATTGTCCACAGCAGTAAAGAATTCTTTAGCATTCTTAGTGTCAGGCAAACCACTAAGAAGGTACGTTTCATGGCAATCAAACTCAAACGGTTGGATTTTTCCCATCTAGCATAAAACTCCTTTTGTTCAACAGAACTCTCAGTTGTAGGTGTAGGTGGCTCATTCTCACGCAATGCCAAATCAATATCAGCAATTCCCAAGGCAAAATCAATATCTTGCTTCCATTTTTTAAAGTTAGAACCATTCAAAATTTCAATAGTAGTAGTATTGTTATTCACACCAATGCTAACTGCAAAACACAATAAGAATGCAACTAATTAATAAAGTTGGGCAATAAAATTATGCTTAAAATAAAATATGATTTAATTCTCATAAGAATCCAACACATCACTTACAACCCCCTTTGGGCAAGTTTACAAACATGTATTAGGATCTCTTTAAGTGAAGCTAAACAATGAGAATACACAAGTGTTTGAAACTTTAACTCCTTTGGGAGATAAATTTTCTACACTAGTGTACTTCTACTCAATACTTCACAAAAACTTTCAAAATTAAAATATACAGTCACCCCCTTTGGGTAGGTAATTGGATATAGTAATTTTCAGATATCCTAATTGCACAAAATATGAGAAAATTTTTATAAATTGTCATAAATAGACCACTTTGGTGGTAACCATCCATAACAATTCATAAAATCAATTTACTCAAGTTGATTTTTTTTTTAAATATATATATATATATAAATATATTTAAATTGCCCAACACACAATTATGCATTAAACACATATATGCACTTTTGTAATCATCACAAATGGTGTGCTTTTATATACACATAGGCACACACAGATTACTAATATAATATTAGTTGCATTCTATTTTATTGTATTATTTTAATACCTAAAATAAATACTTAAATAAAAGAACACATTAAATATATATACTCAGTATATATAAATAATCTATATATTTACACATTTTCAAATAAAGATTTCAACTTCTGACACAAGAAGCCAAACGTTATCAATAAATAAATAAAATAAAACAAAACTGTTGAAAATTTTTATGTAAAAGTTCACAAACTTTGACCCTCAAGTCTATCAAGTAAAACGTGAAAAGACTTTTATCAAATATAAATTTCCAGTATGGAGCATTCCCTTGTAATTCGGCATATATATATGTATACACACACACAGAAGAGAGACCGAATCCTATGTGACTTTGAATTCAAAAGTAAAGCTAATTTGGATTTTGAATTTCAGACCCAATCTCATATGTATGTATATATGTATATATATATATATATATTTGTACTTTCCGTAAAAGCTTACAAAATCTCACGTAAACGGAAAATAGTGAAACTTGGAATCAAACAATTAAGCTCACGGTCTTCCTTTTTGCACGGTTTTCCGAGTTGCAAATTGATTGACTTTTATTAAGCTCATGGAATCAATTAAGTTGCGTCCCGTGCAACTTGGAATCAATCAATTTTTTTTTTTATTTCACCCAGTTACTAACAGTACTTTCAAACTATTTAAACAAAATAAACCAGCAGCAGAGACACGGAGAACGGCGCGGAAATAATTCTAAAATATTTTAGATTTAATCTAAAATTTTAGAATTTTAGAAATTAAATTCAATAAAAAAAATATTATCTAAGATAGAAATTTAAATTTGATGCAAAATAGGGCAAAACAATGATGAGATCAAACAAAACTGAAATCAACATTTAGTAAAACTAAATCATAAAGGTTCTAAATTCATATGTGTTTGCCTCTGATACCACATGTAATAAACTTAAAAAATTTACACATATGAATATTAGAACACTAAAATCAAAAATAAGAATCATACCTGTATTTATCGCAGCCATCTGGATCCTTTAGTATGAATGATGAGCACAAGATTTGCAGCGGATGACTAGGGCTTCCACTCCTTCTTTTATTCACAATGACGGCTCTCAATGGGACAGCCAAGGCACTAGGGTTTTCAATATTAAGAGTGGAGTGGGGACCTAGCCAATATGTTATATTTATAGACTCTAATAAGGCCCTCCCATTACGAGCTACTATTAGATTCAAGGGTCTACACTAAGCGGTCTAACTATATCTTATTAAGTAGGTGTGTATGGGCTTGACACTAAATTAGATCATAACAAATAAAGCCCAAATAATTGTCTCATTATAACTGTATTATATTCAATCTTCACCAAATAATTAATGGAAGCCCAATAATATCCTAAGATAGTATTCTCCGTATACATATGATTCGTACCATACCTTAAAATTAATTTATGTAATTGGGCACGAATATCCATATGCATGCAGCCCAAGAACTTATTCAAGTGGTGAAAGTGCAATCGATTATTGGCATGGAAATTTGGCAGGAAGCAGCGTTGGTAGCCGAGATTTGCGACAAAGCTCAAGTGCCGGCTCTTTCATTTGCACCCACTGCAATTGCACCGCCATTGCCACAATTGCAATGGCCGTTCTTGGTCCAAATGACGAGCAATCTTACCGAACAAATGAAATTCATTGCAAATATCACCCACTTCTTCAATTGGCGACGTGTCATAGTAATCTACGAAGTCGACAGATACGGCGGCGATTCCGGGATGTCCACGGCGCTAGCCCAAGAGCTTCAGAATGAAAACTCAAACTCAAACATAGAACATCGTATAATTTTCCCGCCATTCACGTCTCTTTCAGACCCGGAAGAGCATGTCCGCGAAGAGTTAGCAAAGTTAACGAGCATAAGTCCCAGGGTTTTCATCATTCTTCAGATGTCTTTATCATTGGCGACACATTTGTTCAAAGAAGCGAAGCAAATGGGACTCTTGGGTATAGATTCGGCATGGATAGTCACAGACATCATCGCGAGCCAGCTCGATTCCGTAAACACTTCTGTTATCTCATCTATGGAAGGTGTCGTAGGAATCAAATCCTATTTTCACGAAGGCAATCAGCCTTTCAAAAGCTTCAGACGACAATTCAAGCAGATTTTCGGATCCGAGTACCCCGAGGAAGATAATTCTGAGCCCGGAATCCACGCCTTGAGAGCTTTTGACAGCATTAGTTCAATTACAAATGCGATAGACGGATTAGGTGGTAATATCAGCTCTTCATCTTTGCTGCTTGAAAGCATTTTATCGAGCAATTTCACCGGTTTGAGTGGCAGCATTGGCTTCCAGAGTAGACAGCTATTGGCTTCCAAAGTATTTTCAGTTGTGAATGTCATTGGAAAGAGGTACCAAGAAGTTGGTTTTTGGTCATCAACGTTTGGTTTCTCAGAAAAAAGTGGAGAAGTAAATAGGACAGCTAACGATGACAAAAAAATCAAGGTTCTGGGAGATGGAATGACCTGGCCTGGAAAGCTTGTGAAGCGTGCCCCAAAAGGTTGGGCAATGCCTAGTCAAGCAAATCCGATGAAGATTGGAGTTCCTGGTAGAACTGCTTTTGACAAATTTGTGAAGGTGGTGGGAGAGAATCAAGTTTCTGGTTTCTGCATTGATGTCTTCTACAAGGTGTTAAATCTTGTGGAGAAGAATTACCCCCTGCCTTATGAATTTCATTCATACAATGGCACCTATGGTGATCTGGTTGACCATGTCATCAACAAGGTAATGATCATGAGCTCTTAACTTTTTTAATACGGAGAAATTATTGATAAAGTGGTGAAGTAACATCCGCTTGTTAAAATCCTGTACTCTCAAAATTTTATTTATAATAAATTGGGGTAAAAATATATTTTAATATTAACAGGAAAAAAAGTAAAAATATAATGACGGCAAAATATAAGAAAAAAGTATAATTTATAAGAGAAATAATAAAATTAATAGAATTTTAAAATAATTTTTAAAATCAGAGAGCCTTGTTTGGGTTTGACCATAATGCTAAATACTCTCATTAATTAATTTCTGCAATACAATGGACTCCCATTTATTGAAAAATATGAGTAAGGAGATACAAAAAAATAATTCAAATTGAATTAATCAAATCTCTAAGATTGTGTTTGGATCAAGAATTTGTCAAAGGAAAAAGAAGACAACAGTGATTCAAAATTGGCCTTATATTAGGTTTTAGATGGAAAATGAAATAGAAAGAGTATAAAATTTGATAAATTAAAAATAATTAAATTAATTTATTGGTAAATAACTTCTTTTTTTTAATATATTTTCTAATCTATTAAAGTAAAGTTTTACATTTAGGATTTTATATTTTTTTCTTTTTTTGGTTCCATTATCCCTAAGTTTTTTCTTTTCCCTCACTAATTCCCTAATCCAAACATACCCTAATTGATTATGGGCGAGGATTTGAACGATATTACCATAATATTGATTGATGTGATCACTAGTAATCTTGTGTTTCTTTAATGTTATTACCTCTCAAATCCAAGTTAAATATTTTTAAATTGGATGACTTAATCTCATGAAAAACGTGTTGCTGTAAAGACTGCTTTCATGCAAATAATGATCATATAAATAAATACGACACAATAAATACGAAAAAAAAAATGTGTTTATGCTTCTTCTTCTTCTTCTTAAGTGTAAAAATATGTGTGCATGCATGTGTATACTTACTAAGATGATATTTCCTGCTTAATTAAGACCCTTTCTATTTTTTTTATCTGTAAGCTATAATCTCTTTGTTACCTAACAATTAAAAATCGTATTTTTATTATTATTATGGAAAAAAATTGAAGACATTTGATGCTATTGTTGGTGATGTGACAATACTGGCGAATCGATCGAGGAACGTGGAATTCACTCAGCCATTTGCAGAGTCATGCTTGACCATGATAGTTACAGAGAAAACTGAAGATAAAACATGGATGTTCTTGAAACCTTTCACCGCGGGAATGTGGGCAGCCACTGGTGCCATCTTAATCTACACCGTTTTCATAGTTTGGCTTTTGGAGCGACAATCTAATCCAGAATTCAAAGGGCCGTGGAAGAATCAACTTGGCACTGCATTTTGGTTCACTTCCACCTCTCTTTTCTCCAAACAAAGTAAGTCACTTAAAGATCAGCAAATCATGAGTATCCATTCTATGAACTAATTGCTAGTCATTTTGGGGCATCATTTTGGTTCACTTCCACCTCTCTTTTCTTCGCTCAAAGTAAATCACTTAAAGATTAGCAAATCATAAGCATCCACTATATGAACTAATTACAAGTCCTTTTGGGGCGTGTTGGATTGAGGTGACTTAGGCGCTATTTGGAGGCCCAAAATTTTTTAAAATAGTCAAAAAGAAAAAGAAAAAAAAAAAAAGAGGACTCCAAAAATTTTTAATTTTTCAAATCAAATTTCGTTACTATCACTTTTATATTATTTTAATACTAACTTTTAATTAATTTATTTATTTTTTGTTTCATAGTAACTAGCTGAGGATGTAGGCCCCAGGGAAGGAAATAAATCGATCTATTTGAGTTTGGTTCGAACTCGGTTTGTAACTAAAACAAACATGAATCAAGTTAATTTATGATTCATTTATATTCGAGTTTGAGTCTAGAAAAATTCAACTTAAAAGCTCGTAAACCGACTTGATAAAATAATATATATATATATATATATTTAATTATACTTCTATATTTTGTTTAATAATATTTTTATTATATTTTTATAATATTTTATTTATTATATTTTAAATTAAAATGACATCATTTTAATTTAAACGAACTATTTGCGAGCTGAATTCGAGCCTAAATTTGTTTTTATCGAGCAAAGTTCGAGTTTATGCAAAAGTTTGAATCGAGTTTAATCTTAAGTTCAGTATAAATAGCTCGAGCCTCACTCAAATAAGTTAAATTTTGATTTGATTCGACTCATTTCCACGCTTAATAACTCAATTTGGAGGAGCCCCCACCAAAAAAAAAAAAAAAAAAAAAAAAACTCACTTATGGTGTTTAGATATTTGGTAAAATATTAAAATTTGTCAACAATTTTACGTAACAAGTTTTCAATACACCAATTTTTTTGAGTTAGTGAGAATCATAGTAGTCATTTTATTTAACCTAACTCAAAAGTATCAAAATTTTTTATCAAACACACAAAAATTTACTAAAAGTTATTAAAAATTTTTGTTTATTTTACTAAACAACTAAAAGTTACCAAAAGTTAGTAAAAATTACCAAAAATTTTATTTATTTTACCACACATATTAAAAATTTCACCCACTAATTTTTATCAAAAAATATCAAAAGTTGACCGAAAATTGAACATCCAAATGGGACCATAAACAGTAATTTCTTGTGGATGACAAGGCTTCCCCATTACTTAAGTTCGAGTAAGAAATCAAAACTGCAGCTCAACCTTTTAGGATTCAATAACCTTTTTCTCCACCTCCCCCCCTTTTTTCCCCCTTCATTTCTTATTTTAGTATTCAGTAACTTTTAGCTTATTTTACTGCCATTGGATTGGAACATAAACGAAAATAATTAATAAATTTTAACGTTTTGCGCGTTAATAAATTATTATAATTTTTTTCTAGCAATTGAATGTTAAAATAAATCAAAAAGACTAAATTATATTTTCTTTTAAAAAACATTTAACTAATGGGGATAAATTTATTAATTCATGTCTTATAAAGAGTTCAGTCAGTCCTTTACTGAATTTTTAAATACCATATCAAATCTTGAAATCTTAGGCGACATTTAATTTGCATTTCTATTTTTTATTTATATGCTTTATGTTTTGAAATTTTAAAAATAAAAAAATAAAAAAATATATTTGATTTAATATTTTTTATTTTTTGTATTTAGAGATTTTTCTTATTTTTGGTTAAAAACGCTCAAAAATTTTTTTTGCCATTTTACATTTCATGTGCAAGTCTATTTTTTATTTTCTAAAATAGATTTTAAAAACACAAGTGATTAAATATGTTATGAACTATTTTTCTTATTTTTAAAATATAAAATAAAAAATAAATTTAAAACAGATATACAAAATTGTGCCTTGTATTCCGTAAATTGGAGAGAGTGAATGTTGTTGTTCCATAGCCACTCAATTTACTTTATCGGAGAACGTAGGAAAGAGAATAATTTTTAGGAAAATAAAAATTGTAGTTGTTTATTTACTCGAAAATTTTAAATTTTAGAAAAAAATTTCATATTTTTATGAAAATATAAGAGAACAACTTTCACGATATTTTTTTGGAAGATATTTTCCAGAAGCAGAAGAGTTAAATAAATTTTTTGGAAGATATGTTCTCGAGGTGGGTCCTCTCTCTTTCTGTCAACAGTTAAATAATTTTCGAAGTTTTTATTATCAAACAACTTAATTTTTTTTAAAAGAAAAAACCTATAATTAGAAAAAATTTTATCAATATATGTATATATAATTTCCGATGAACAAACAGAATGTTAATCAAAGATCAACCTAAACATGAATATTCCAGCTGACTAGAGAACTTTTCATTCCAATTTCCTAGTATATAGGCAACCAAACTTAACATTCAAAAAGTATAGTTAGATACAAGGTATTTTTTTTCTTTTTTCTTTTTTCAAATGCAAACAATTCAATGTGTACTGTGCAGGGGAAAGGATTCATAGCAGCTACACACGAGCGGTAATGTTGGTATGGTTTTTCGTTGTTTTGGCCTTAACTTCAAGCTACACTGCAAATCTGTCTTCAATGCTCACAGTCCCCAGGCTTAAACCCAACGTCACGGATGTAGAGTGGCTAAAAGCCCACAACGCGCCGATTGGCTGTGATGGCGATTCATTCGTAAGGAATTACTTGATAGACGTCCTTAAATTCCAGCCAGACAGAATCAAGAATGTAAGCAAGGAGGAAAATTACCCAGATGAATTCAAGAATGGCAGCATCACTGCAGCCTTCCTCGAACTCCCTTATGAGAGAGCTTTTCTCCAGCACCACTGCCAGAAGGGATACAAAGGCAAGGAACTTCCTGATAGATTTGGTGGATTTGGATTCGTAAGTATATATAGAGATTTCATGGGTTTATTAATATCTTTGTTGAATGTAACATTCCCCCCCCCCGGGAGGGCCTTTTTTTTTTTTTTTTTTGTTTTTTCCCCAACCAAACAGAAAAAATTCATCTTGGTCTTCTCCGTGCAGGTATTCCAAAAAGGATCACCAATAGCAGCTGATTTCTCAGAAGCCATTCTAAACATGTCAGAGGACGGAACACTAAAACATTTGGAAGAAATCTGGTTTGGTTACTCTACTGAGTGTTTAGCTTCCCAAACTATCTCAGAAACTGATAGCTTGAGCTGCAGGAGTTTTCGGGGTCTTTACCTTCTTTCTGCTCTCATTTCCACAATTTGCTATCTTCTATTCATCATTCAGCAGAACTGTAACAATCGCCGTGGAGCATATGCAGGTGATTCAACTGCAAATTATGATAAATCATGGAAAAAGAAGTTTGTTAATTTTGTGTCATACTTCTGTTGCTGGACGATGAAGGGTCCAAGGGGAGCTCCAAACAATATTGGTCAAGCAGTGTCAGAAGGAAATGAGTTTCACTCTCTGAGGTTGGAAAGTATGAGATCTCCGGATTTCTCTGCAACAACTAGTCAAATTGAAATTAATGAATTAAGCATCAAGAAATAGTTTAAACACTTGCCATCTTCTATGTAGCAACTAATAGTACAGAATATTGTTGGGTTTAGGATAAAAAATAAGCCTCAAATCACATGAATGTATTGAATTGTAATTTGGGTTAGCTTCACAGAGAGTCTGTGTGAGCTCTCAATCCCTCTGGTTTGCAATTCTACCTCACCACCATTTAGACACTGCAATGTCCTAGGTTTTATTTATAAGCAAAATAAATCGTGTACAAACAGTACTAAACAACTTGCATGAATTTTTCAAAATTTCCAGCTCAAATTGCATGCAACTTACATTGTCCAGTTGTTTCTTAGTTGGGGGATTGTTCTTGAAGCTTCTAGTTCTCTCTTGCAGCTAGTTTTAGGTTGAATACAGATGGTGGAAGGTTGTGGAAACGTTGATATGAAAATTTCAAATTGGTTTTCTGAACACCCCCTCTCAATTTGTAATTTTCAGCTTCTTTTTAAATTTGTAGAATTTCTTGATTGTGACAATTTTTTTATGAGGATGTCTGCTGGTTGATTTTCTGGTTGTGGCTTCTCAATTGATTTGTCTCGTAGTTTCTTTACCTTGTAAACCCATTTTTATTTTACTGTCTTTATCTCTTTAGACTTTGGCACTTGATTCTGATTTAATTTGATTCCTTTTCGAGGTTAGAATCTTCTTTTACATATCCTTTCTCCATGTTGAGCTTTTGGTATTATTTGTTTACTTTTTTACATGGCAGATGGGCTTCAATTGTGTTATTAAAAAAAATATAAGTAATACTATATAATGATAAAAATTTGCAAGAATGATGCGGAAGATTTGCGTATCATTTAATAAATACAATAAATTCATAGGATTATATTTTATTTACAATTCTGCCAATGTCATATATTGGTAACAAATATGTGTGGTGAATGTTATGTCTCGATTAATTATTGAGATATACTTTAGGTTGGATGGGACTGAATTTTTGAAATTAAGGGCCTTCATTTTCAACGCCCAGATCCTTAATGATCTAGACAACAGCTACCTCTAGGAACCTCAACAAAAGAGTCTTCGGAACGGAAATGTATTAATTAAAGATGCTTTGAATAGTAACAAAACAAATGTTTGGAAATTTCATATTTTGAACACAATTTTATGGGATTTTGAACTGAAATTAAAGTGGGGTCCACATAACATTATAAATAGATTCATATTAAAAAAAAGATTTGACCCGAAGACATTCACTCCCTAGCCTCATTTGGTCTGTGCCACACACACCAATCCCTTAATATGTGCAGCGGTAAGTCGCAGACTAACGTAGTGACAAGTTGCGGATTTGTGCAGCGATCGGACCCACAACTAAGAATTAGATACAGTTCGTCTAGTTAAGAAGATCCGTTCTACTAACTTTACTATGCCTTGTGTCCGTGGTTGGTCCCAAGAGTTATTAGGGAGAGGATTTAAACCTGAGAGTTTTGGGTTTAAGCCGCTAACTCTTAGACGAAAGCCAACTCACCTAACTCTTTGGGGTTAAATGGATTTATATTAGAATTAATAGAGTTACATATGAATATCAATTGTATATATTCACTTATTTAAAACTATGAATTGTGTGAATGGAAAGGATCCGGAGTGTTAGTTTTGAAATTCAGATTCCAAAAGTTAAATCTCATCCGTTCAATTCTTGTTAAATTGATCAAATTGATCTAACGGTCAAATTTAAAAATAATAACCTTTTAAAATTTAATGATTTAAAGGGTAAATCAATATATATATTAAAATTCAAAAGGGTAAATGATTTAAAGGGTAAATCAATATATATATTAAAATTCAAAAGGGTAAATATTTTTTTGAGAATCTCTAAAATTAGAAACCCTAGGAAGAAGAAGATAAATTCTCTCTTTCCTCTTCTCCTTGTTTTCTCTCACCTTCACCGTCGACTTTGTAGTAGCTTTCAACCTCACAACGCCTTTCTCTCTCTAACACACCTACATATATAATATAATTATATATAAGATACCCAGTAAATTATTTTCATATTTCTTCTTTCGTTTGCTTATTTGTTTTCTGCATCAATCGCGAAGACTAAAGGCCAAGCTTGGAGCAGGCAAAGGTGAAAAGGAATAACCCCATTGAGAGATTGAATCAAGTGGGCTGTTTGATGATGATGTTGATATGAGAGAGAGAGAGAGAGAGAGAGCGAGAGAGAGAGAGAGAGACTGAGACTGATGAAGATGGCGGGAAAATTTGGTTGGCTAAACTAATTGGTTTACGACGAAATGTAATTTTTTTAACATAATTAATGATTTACCTTTTAAAAAAATAAAAATTTATGTTTTTAAATTTGACCGTCAAATCAATTTTTTAAAAAATAAATAGACGATATTTAATTTTAAGAGTCTGAATTTTAAAATCAACTTCAGGTCTCCCAAATTTGAATGGAACATGGCTTCAAACTGTGTATATACCTTGGTAAATGATATTTGAATTAATTTTTTAACATCACATTTAAATTTTTAAATTCAAATTTTTCTAACGATAAGAAGTATTCAAATTACAACAAAAAAATTTGAATTTCTCGCCAAATGTCTATTTGTACATGACACAACTAGAAGCATCTATTGCCTATCTGGTACGTTCGTTCACAAATAATATATATACTTTTAGTCTTTAGGTATGTCTGTTCAGAACAACATCAATGCTTCGAACCACTAATTAAATTGAATTAAGCATTTCCAATTTTTTTCTTTTTTTTTAATCATTAAACTCAAACTTAGCACTTAATAGCTTAGTTTCTAATTTTAAGCTCAAAACTTTTAAACTTATTCGTCAATACTTCCGAAAAGCTTCCCAAATAGCCCGAGATGTTTCTGAAGCCATATTCTACAACTATCAGAAAATGGGATGCTGGAAAAACTGGAACACAACTGGTTTTGAGTGTTTCATTGATAGTAGTTTCAGTATAAATAGCTTAAACTCCAGGATTTTCGGGATGCATTGACTAAAACCAGGACTTTGTTTTAGTCAATTTTCAAACTTTTATTTATTTTTTTGCCTGTGTTTAGATGAGCTTCAATTGTGTTGCAAAACATGTACGATGGATCTTCTATCTCAATTGTGGAGATAATCTTGAGGTTGGTAGGGACAAGGTCAAGCTCAATGAACAGTAGCACAGACAGATCATGCATACAGAATCGAGCATTTGGGCTGGCAAGCTAAATTTTCAAAACTAATTAAAGGCCTTCATTTTCAATGACAGATCCTTGTGACCCGGAATGCAGCAACTTCTAGGAACCTCAACGAAATAGACTTCTTAGAGTGGAAAGGTACTAATTTAAGATATTTCATAGTGGTAACAAAGCAAACATTGAATGCTTTTTATCTTATTTGTTGGACTAATTGGGGGGATCGTCGGAAGTAATAATCAAATCAAGATATGAAGGAAAGAAGAAATATAGTATAACCTAATGTAACATCATGATAAATCATAAGGGTGAATTTATTAGTCTTGGATTAAGACTTTTAAGACTTAATGTCAGTCAACTTTTTAGACTAAATAAATTGGTAAGTGAGTGCACTCTATATTAAGTAAACTTAACTATGAAATAACTTATCAAATTCCCCCCCTTGTTTTTTTTTCCTTTTGATAATAACTAAAAAAGTGACGTAGAACATGTGGAAGAAGAATCATTAAAGTTTTAAGATAAGTTAAATAACAAAAGAAATCGGAAGTGGTAGCAAAATTACTTGAGAATTGTGTATTCTTAATTTTTATGAATTTAAAGTCTCATTCATGTTGATTTAATGGCAACACGTTATATTAAAAAATAATATCTCGCTTAACGATTTGTCACAGTTAATAACGCTAGTTAAAATTAGAATTTAATTTTTTTTCCTTTTTGAGTGATAATTAAATTTAAAATCCCATTTCTATTGAAGCATATACAACTTGTCGTTGCTTATAGTTGATCAAGTCAATAGCTTGTGGAGGTAGACAATTGAGGTTATATTGAATACATACACTTTCGCAGAGATTTCATAACCGCCACGACAGAAATGGACAACAGCAACCTCCACAAGCTTTACAAAGTAGCTGTTGTTTTTATATTATTTATCCCGCCGCTATTTAAGAAAATGGTAAACCCTTCCATCATTGCTCAATAAAAGGTCACTTGTTAAGGGCATATTGAGTGAAGCTTGTGCTCTAATTCATCACGCAAGTGATTAACATTGGCGCAAGTGATTAACATTGACAAGGACAATTGGGAAAAGTCTAATGAAAATATATATGGGAAAACGTGTAAATATCTAATGTTTTACGTTGAAAAATTATACTTTTTACAAAAATTTATTATCAAAATAATATAATAATTAATGACATTTGTATGATAAAGATATATGTTGGTGGATTATTATTTTAGAAGTGATAAATTTATATATAAACATTACATCATTTTAACAATGAAACCTTATTATAAGTGTCTATTTAGAGTGTCAAATTTTGGTATAAAAATAAAAAAAATAAGTAAATTTTAGATTGTCAGGAATTTGGTGTACGTGTTACTCAAAAAGTGTAAAAAAAAGTTGGTAAGAATTGAAGAAATTAAATAAAAATTGAAGAAAATTTATATATAAACATCATATTATTTTTACCATAAAATCTTACAATAAGTATTTGTTTGGAGTGTCAAAATTTTGACATAAAAATAAAAAATAGGTGAATTTTGAATTATTGGGAACTGGTGTTAACTTGAAAAATGGAAAAGAGGTTGGTAACAATTGAAGAAATTTAGTAAAAATTGGAGAAAGTTGAAAAAGTTAGATTTTTTGTGTGGAGAATGTTGATAAAGGTTGAAAAATTTAAAGAAGTTTAAATTTTTATCCAAATTTGACACTTCAAACGCACATTAAATTATGTTAGAATAGCATTACTCTTCTATAATTTACACCCTAATTTTTTTATAAAAATAGTTAATGAAAAATTCTCCAATAAAAATCAATTTTACGTTGCAATAAAATAGAAATATAGAAATTTGGAATGTGTTTGATATACTAGAGAATGCTGAAAAATTTTAAAAATTTTAAAAGTTGTTTATTTTTTATCTCACTACATGTCAAATTTGGATAAAAATTTAAACTTCTTTAAATTATGCTAAAATAGCATTGTTCTTCTATAATTTACACCCTAAATTTTTTTTATAAAAATAGTTAATGAAATATTCTCTAATAAAAATCAATTTTACGTTGCAATAAAATAGAAATATAGAAATTTAGGATGCGTTTGATATACTGGAGAATGCTGAAAATTTTTGAAAATCTTTAAAAATTATTCATTTTTTATCTCACTACACAAATTACAAATCTGTAAATTGTTTCAAATTATCCCACTTTTTATAATTCCCAATGCATTCTTAATTATTATAACTCAAAGTTAATAGTTTAAGAATAATATATTTTAGAGGGTGTTTGGTTGAGTAAAACTAACTAAAATTTATCAATTTTTATTAACTTTTTGTATTTTTTCAATAAAAATTTATTACATATTACTTTTACATCAAATTTTTATATTTTTTTACTGTAAATTGTAGCTAAATTTTTACCAATCAAACATCGCCGAACTACTGGGATGTTGGCAGTACGTGTGCCACAAGGCATAACATCCCCACCTGCCTACTTACCTTCGTGTACGATGATGTAAGAAATTATTAAATAAGAATAACGATTGTTGGTGACAAAATCAAACAATAAATTAATGAAAACTGAACACACAAGTGTTTTGGTCTGGCAACATCGTTAGACTTTTCACAGTTAATATTTTAATTATGTTTAATATTATAGACAATTCATTTTCTGATATACATACTACTCTAATTATGCATAATATTTAGAGTGGCTGATTGAAACAAAAATAATCAGAGTAATCCTAATTTGATTTGATTAATTAAACACGTCATGTTGTTAAACCCCCAACAAGATTTGTTTAATTAACTTGACGCAATACATGTAACTCATTCAATGAATGTGCTAAATTATAGCACACATCTGAAGTGTTAATTAAATTGGTTAAATTACATGATACAGTATAAATTGACATGATTAGGAAGGCATTTAGAGGTATAATTTTTTTAAATTTCTGGTATTTTTTTGTCAAAAGTTACTAGTTGTAATTTTTGGTGTGTTTGGTAAAGTAAGTAGCAATTCTTAGTAATTTTTAACAACTTTTTACAACTTTTGGGTGTTTGATAAAATTTTTAGTAATTTTTGGTATTTTTTAGTAATTTTTGACAACTTTTAACAATTTTTAACAATTTTTAATAACTTTTGAGTTGAGAAATTACTGTAATAGAGTAAAAAAGTGACAAATTTGGTATTTTGCCAAATACCTGAAAAGTAAAATTTGGTATTTTCTGTTAGAAATTGTGATGCCAAACGCTACCTAGTATTTAAAAATTTACATATAAATTAATAGATTTATATGCTATTATAATTAATATCTAGGATGATAATTAATGAAACTTACAAATTTAATTAATAATCAAATATAAAATAGAAGTATTAAATTTTATTTTATGAAATTAGTAAAATAACTATTTTTTTATTGTATCTTCAATAATACTAATTAATTAAACGGATCAATGCGAGTGGTGTGAGTTATCTCTTTTTCATAAATGAATCAAATTCATTTATGCTAAACCCAAATATATACAATTCGTCGTGTTGTGTCACGGCGTGTTGTGTTTATAAGTCGCTTCAGGCATTGGGAGCTCCGCATTTGGTCATAATTTGCTCTATCAGTAAATTTTGTATTCTTCTGAATGGTTAGAAAATTAGTCAATTTATCAGTTATACTTCCGCACTGTGGTTTTCCAGCTGGAAACCGAATTCGAATTGGAGCTTTAATAGCTCTATATCAAGGAAAGTATATGAGAAAGACTCCAAAAAACTATTCATTGCTAGGTTGTGGAATTGAAGGCGAGGACTCCGTTGGAAGCAACTTGTGTTGTTCCTATTAAATTGGAGCGGAAGTAAAATCCCTTAAGTTCTGTTTAGTCTCTTGCACTCCTGTAAACGGAGTCGCAATCGGCATGTGTGGGGACAAAAATATATATGCTCTGTCATGTGTTTTCTGACTAGAAAATTTATGATTATAGATTATACTCTCTATTAAAGGTTATGTTCTATTTAAATTAGAAATAAATAATTTAACAATTATGTGATATAATTATTTGAGTTATTATCGAGGAGCTCTCTTTATGAAATTGTCATTGTTATAACTTTTTTTTTTTTTTTTTTTGTAACGGAGGAAATCGTCCAGTGATTTTATCCACTGAGTTACAAACCCTCAAAGGAACTAGCATAACAATTCACTGCGTAGTTTTACCATCGGGAGAATTAGTGCAGCAACTTACCGTCATGGCCCCCACTTAAATCCTGACCGTTCCAGGTGAGAATCGAACCTGCGACCTGTGTATATCACTCAAATCTCAGGCTTGACTCCCGCTCCACTGGATCAACCAAAGTGGGTGTCATTGTTATAAGCCGTTTCTAATTTTGGTTGAAACCTCTCCGATCACTCTATTTTACCCCCCTTTTTTTTTTTAATAAGATTTGCACTGGGAGAAGAAGCAAGTAAGGTAAAAATTTCGCCCATGTAAAGTTTTTTAAGTTTTATTTTTTGTTGGTGGTGAAAAAGTCACACCGGACTCCAAGGTTTCATTTGACTGCCTCGACCTCCTTTGGCAGACCTTCTGGTTGGTTCACAAATATACAACAAAGCACTAATGACTTCAATAATATCAATCAATTTAGCTCTACTCTAATTGGTGTGTAGGAAAAACGTCAAGATGGTCTATATACCTAATGGCTTTGACATGTTTGGCGAATAACGAGGATAATAATTAAATAATTTTACTTACTCTGCCACTATATTTAAAAATATTTCTATCCGTAAATTAATTTATTTTTAAATAAAATTTTGTATTTAAAACACACGTTTGAATTTAAGAATTAACTTGATTTAGTTAAAAAATGTTAAATTAATTTAATAATATTAATGAAAAAAGAAAATAGGTTAAATATAATATATAAAAATAAATTTATTCATTTACTTAAATAATTTTAAAAAATAATGAATTCTAATAGTTTGATTTCAAATGATATAGAAATTTCAAACTTCAAATTTCAAATTATAAAATGAAATAAAATTTAACATATAAAATTTTATTTTGACTCTAAATATAAAAATCAGTAAGAATTTTTATTAAATAAAATCAAATTCAATCAAATTTATCACGCCCCAGGTTTCACAACCTGAATATATAAACAAAAGAACACACATTACACCATTTAATAACTTTTCCTATCTCACATCAGAGCCATACACAGATACTATGGAGCAAAGAAAATAAAATAAATAAAACTAAACTTTAAATTTAAATAAATGCCTTAGTCGAAATTAACTAGGCAACAAAGCTCCAAAACTATTCAAACAATCTCTCAAAATTAAACAATTAACTGTTACCTCACAAAGAGAGATTTACTAAAATTCACTAAAAATAATTTCTTAGAGTCTAAAATAATTATATAAAAATAATAAATAAAACTTTAATTCCTATGCTCAGAAGGTCCAGCACTTGACTCAATTTCATTACCTACATCACAAGTTGTAAGGGTTTAACACTAATACCACGTGTGCTCGAAGTCCTAATAATAATAATGTAAATGCAGTATACCATAGCATGCTATTAAGTGAAATAACTATGCACAGATAGCAGATTTAAGAAAGAAATTAAATTAATTTATCAATTTTATAAAAAGCAGTAAGGATTTTTATTAAATAAAATTATATTCAATCAAATTTATCATTTTAATTGTTGTGTAAAAGTTATATTACGGAAATATTTATTTAACAAAATATGACACTAATTTCACTTTATATCTAAATAAATCAATTTCTTCCTTTATTCCATTTTTTTAAATTTAATTAAATAAATAATATTCTCACAAAAGCTCACAATCAATCTCGTCACAAACACAAATCAAACAATCTGTCACATTCCAAAAAAAAAAAAAAATTTATTATTAAATCGGCATACATCAAACGATATATATATATATATATACATTTAAACTAAAGTAAACGATCAGTTCACATGAAGACAAAAGACTAAACCGACACTAAAGACGAAAGAAATTCATACCGGTCACTTTCAATCACCAAAGACACACTCCAGCAAGTTTACTTCAATAAATTAATTACATATATACATATATGATAGAGATATAAGCACATCAGGTGTAATGGATTCCGCCCCTTACAAAGTAATTATTAAATTTAAACATTAAAATAAATTTATTAAAAAATTAAATATATATATATATATATATAAACTAAACTAAATAAAAATTCAGACTATTACAAAGTTTATCATTTTAATCATAGTGTAAAAGTTACATTACAAGAATATTTATTTAGTTAAAATTAATTGAAACTCAGTTAATTTTTAATAATTTTTTATATATTTTTTTATTAAATTTTATCATATTTTAATTTTATATCAAATTTCTATATTTTTACTCTACTTTTTAATCAATCAAATACCTCCTGCATGCTTACGTAGGTGGTCCATGCCTAATTAATTTATCTAACGAGTGAACATGAAGCAAATCGGGCCATTAGTTGACCCGATACTGCCGTGCTATTAAAGAAAAAGAACGAAAAGATTCTCGGTATAGACCTTAAAAAGCAATAAATTGGTGATGCCTGAATTGTCGAAGAGTCCAAGGCCGGCCGGGGATAGGAAGGCCAGACTTTTCAATGGCTACTCAGTTACCTGGTAATTTCTTGTACATCCGCTTAGTTGAGAGAGCTAGCCCAGTCAATCCATGCCAATCAAATCTACGATAACAAATTTAGGGACCCATGACGGAAAGATTAATCTAATCTTATCTCGGTAGTTGGTTTTTTTTTTTTTTTTAATATTCAATTGTTTAAGTTTTTTTATTTTTATTTTTGTTGTCATTTTTTTCTCTCCCTCTTTTTTTCAAATAAAAATTAAAACTGCACTTGAAATTCAATTTGTTCACAATAATTAATTTTTATTTTAATAAGTAAAATATTTAATTTTATTGATTTTTAAAAAAATTAGTTGAATTTAATAAAATATATTTCCGATAAATTTAATTAATTGAGTTAATTAAATTAATTTAATCATTTTAATTATATTATTTATTAAAAATAATTTCATATTAATTAATTAATTGAATTATTAATTTAATTATATTATTCATAAAAACATATTTCATAGTAATTTAATTAGTTAAATTAAATTACATTAATTATATTATTTGTTAAAAATAATTTTAGTTTAATAAAAATTTGAAAAACTAAATCATTTTAATACGTTATAACAAAAATAAATATAAGTGTTAAAATTGATAAAATGTTTATATTGAAAAAAAGAGCGTGAATTTTTTTGTTGAAGTTTTTTTTTTAAATAAAAATAAATTTAACAAATATGTTTTTGTTACCAGTTTTTAAAAATTTATAAACATAATTAAAAAAATAGTAAATATAAACAAGAGGTGGAAACGAATTGAGTTATTCGAATTCAGCTTGGACTCGGCTCTTGTCTTGACTAGAATAAGCTCCGATCAACTTTGACTTGTAACTCGTTTAGATTCGATCTCAAATTTGAGTTTAGAAAAACTCAGCTCGAAACCTCATAAGCTAGCTTAATAAAATAATTTATAACTTTAAAAATTTTTTATATATTTATAATATTTTTATTATATTTTAAGAATATTTTATTTATTGTATTTAAGATTAAAATGGCGTTGTTTTGATTAAATCGAATTATTTGTGAGTTGATCTCTAATCTAAATTCTTTTTTATCGAGTCTTGCGATCTCGAATCTATATATAAATTCAAATGGAGTTCAAGTTTGAGTTTGATATAAATAGTTTGAACAGAAGTCAAATAAGTTAAAACTAAACTTAACTTAGCTCGTTTTGACTCTTTGTCATAAACGTTGCTAAACTCGGCCTAATATTTAAGGAAAAATCCTGCGATGCTGACACAACGGTTTGGAGCAAGTTAATTAGCTTAATCATGTACAGATTATAACGGGAAAAAAAAAAAAGAAAAATACGTATTGGCTTCCAAACCCGGTTAAATTTTGATACGCTTCCCATTTAATTTACTGAATTAGTAAAGACCTCGTAAATAAAAATAATTTTTAATATATAAAACAAGAAATTTAGAAAAATTTTATGAATACAAACGTATCATAAAAAATATATAAACTATTAAAGAGTAGTTTTATTACAAAAATATTATTATCGCATTATTTTTTGGTTTTTCTAGTAAAACAAAGAAATTAAAAATATATTTTTCAAACATAAAAATATAAAAAATGTATTTTTATGTTATTTTTTATTAAGAGTTACTGTCCGTGCATTATTATAACATAAAAGTTTATTTAAAATATTTTATTTTATAATCCCCACTTGGCTTGGTATAGGGAGAAAAAAAATTATTTTTTTTTCTTTTTAGCTTACCTGCTTCTTATGCGAGTTATTTTACCCAAATTTAATTTTTTTTTTGTTCGTTGATTTTTAGCCATGTTAATTGCTTTTATTAAAAATATATTTAAAAAACACTACCTAATCGAAAAATTAACGTACATATAAAAAAATCAATTTTTTTAAATGTGCTTTTCTAACTTGTACTTGAACTTTTTTATTTTTTTCTATAATTTTTTGGATATGAATAATGTCTAAAAACTGTCAAATTAAAAATATATTTTAGAGGACGTTTGGATGACACACAGTGAGATAATTTATGAATTTGTAACTTTGCAGTGAGATAAAAAATAAATAATTTTTAAAAATTTTTAAAATTTTTTTAAATTTTTCAATATTTTTTAACACCAACGCACCCTTGATAAAAAACTGTATAAAATGAAGATAAGTTAAAAAAACAAATAGTAATAAATTCTTTATTCTAAATCAAGCTTTTTTTTTTTTTCCCTTCTTTTGGCAACTCAGAGTGTCAGGTTAGCACACCTTGACTAATTTTTAAAGTTCTAAAATTAATGACCAGCTAAACCCTTCAGTTACCTTGATGAGACGTGATTAATTTTTGGAGTCGAGAAATTCTTCTTTAGTGGTTTTGAGAAAACTTGAACTAATAAACTCTAAAAAGTAAATTTAATATTTTACTAGTTAAGCTAATCATAGGATTCCAGAAGCGAGCCTAATTAAATTTAAGATGATGAAAGTTGTAACACAGATCATATTAAGAGAATGTTTGGAATTATCAAATGTGAGATGAAATGAAATAAGTTATGGGTTTTAATTTGTGTAATGAAATAAAAAATTGACAACTTTTAAAAAATTTTAAAAATTTTTAGAGAATTTCTGGACACGCAGCTCTATTAGTCAAAGCGGTGCGGACTTGTTGATTGAAACCTAAACTAGTGAGAGAAACATCGAAATGGGCTGGGGGAGATGAGGTAGAAATGGTCCATGTCAACTCTGGTGCCGAAAACTTCCTGGCAACTTCCCGTTTTGCTGAAATTAACATAAAGAGATATAGAAACCCCAGAAACAGTATATATATAGAGAAAGAGAGAAGTTTAAATGCCAAATTCAAAGCTGCATAGCCGGCATTCCAGTAAAATAATGACTGTTAAATTTGCTTCCCAATCCACCATTTGCATCCCAGCCATGCCCATCTTCTTTCTTCTCATAATTTTCTTGTACGTTGGAACCATTTCGGTAGCACAAAACAAAAGCACAATCAATATTGGTCTGATCATCAACCTTGGTTCTCGGACAGGTAAAGAAGTGAAAACAGCTATGGAAATCGCAGTTCAAAACTCCAACAACAACTCAAAGGATTACGTGTTTTCTATCCATCCTCGAAGCTCCGGTAGCGACCCACTTCAGGCAGCAAGTGCGGGTTAGTTTTTCTTTTTAACTCTCACGCACGAACATATAATATATATATATATATATTTATGTATGTATACATGTATATATATGTATATACATGCAGCATAGGCATTATATGCCACTAAATTATAAATTATTACCCTACTTTCCTCGATTGTCCACCAAATCAGAGAAAGGGTCCTACCCCATCCAAAAGCTCCCACGTGGATATATAAGTGAACCGGGTGATTGTTATTTATTCTGGCATTATTTTAAATGTTTTAATTCAATTACCAGTCACTTATTTTGGCCCAAAATCATTATTGTAATCCTCCAGGGATTAGGATTGGAAATATTTCAAGATTTAATTAGGAATTTTTATTAGACAGGACACTAGAATTGAAGAACCTTGGGAGGCTCACTTTGCTCCCATATAGAGTTATATCTAGCTCCCGGGGTGCGCTTTCCTACTTAAACACAAATAATTCGACTCAATCTCTTATGTTTGAAAGCATTTTTTCTCCAAATATTAATTTGATTTTAAAATAAAGAATTGATAATTGATTTAATTTAATTTGATTTGATTTGACAAATAAAACTTAATATTTAGAATTTATTTTGAATTTAACAATTAAATTAATTTGATTTAAGAGAAATATTAAATTTGACAGAAGTAGAAAATATGATAAATATAATATGAGAATAAATTTGTGACGTAAGAAAATAATAAATTCTCATTAAATTCTATTATTTAGGATTATATTTCAAATGATATAGAAATTTTAAAATTAAAGTTATGAAATTAAATTAAATCTAATTCATAAGATTTTATTTTAAATTCAAATATAAAAATTGATATAAATTCTCATCAAATAAAATAAATCTCCTCAAATCAACCGTATCCACAGTTCCAAATGAAGTGTTAAGAAATTCAAAATGAGTGTTTAGATATTCTTCAAATTGCTTAAACCCATATGGTACTTTAAAACTGAAAAAGTTTAAATATAAAGCTGAAAAAAATTTAAAAATTGAATTATAAAAAGTATATGTTTACATATATTTAATATTAAAAACATAATTTAGATTATAATAAAAATTATCTCATTCATAGGTAACCTGTTAATTAACCTGTTTTCTTTAATGAGATGTTTGTTTTGGGGGCGGAGATTAAATTTTACTGCGATAATTTTTATCTTTTATTACATTAATGACAAGGATAATAACTAATCTAGATTAACAATTACCTTCATATGTGGATAGATTTTTACTTTAGAGAGGAGATGGGTAATGGTAGATAATGAAACATTTTTACCCTTTTCTCATTATCTATGTAAAATATTTTTTTACTCCGTATAAAACCTTAAACAATATTTTCCTTTAAATAGTTATAAGAGATATTATAAAATAATAATTTACTTAATCGAACTAAAATTAATTAATTATTAAATTATTTTCTCAAAATAATATTTAATAAATAACAGTTTATTATTAAAATATTTTATTTTATTAAAATAATACTATTGAAATATTAATTTATGATTAAAATTATTTATTTTCTCAAAATAAAATTAATGTTTAATAAATAATAATGACTTATAAAATAATTTATTTTATTAAAAAATTTTATTAAATGAAAATTATGTCTCATAAATAATAATTTACTAGATTATATATTGTATTAATATAATTTATTAAAATCAATAATTTATTTAAATAAATTAAAATTATTTGTTTTATTAAATTATTTTATCAAAATAAAAATAATTTTAACAAATAATTATTCATTTTTAAAATTAATTACTAATGAAATATTAATATATTATAATTTTTTTATAATTAATATTTTTATTTAAAAGTGTATATTTTAATAATACATTTTTATTAAAACTAATTATTATTAAAATAATAATGATTATAGTGATTTATTTTATTATAACATTTTATTAAAATTAAATTTTAACTTTACTCTTAATTAGTTTATTCTCATTATAAAGACAATTAATTTTTACTACTTCAAAATTTTTAGTATTCTAAACATAATATAATTATTACTGCGTAATATTTATTTTGTCATTTCAAATGTAAGTACCACAAACTTGTTATCTCGGTAATCGTTACAAGGGTAACAATTACTCCTAATCTTTGATCTCTAAATTTTTTAACCCATACCAAACATATCCTAAATGGATTAACTGGTTGGATTTGAGTTGACTCGCCAATTCAAATAAAATCTAACCCGCCAATTCGAAACCCCACTCGTGCCGCCCCCAAATATCTACACTAGCTTCTTGGCTCTTAATCAACTTCTTCTTCAGGCATAAACCACATAAAAATTATTGTTTTTCATTCAAAGTTTGAATAATAGCTTGGTTTGGGAACAATTTTATTTATTTATTATTATTATTATTTTTTTTTTACGTTTTAGATTTTTTATCCTATATAATTTGTTTTTCATCAAAGTTTGACTTTTGCTTTTAGTTGGTAGCTTTTAGGAATATGTTATTAACATTCACCAAAATTGCCAAAAAACAAAGAAAGAAAAAAAACTATTAAAAATAAAAAAAATTTATGCAAAAGGTAAAAAATTAGCTTTAAAAAAAATTCTTGTTTTCTTATTTGGAAATATTTTTTTAGTGGAGGTGAACAACGTGTTTAAATGGTACCAAATAACCAAAAAAAATCAAATTTATTAATAAGAGTTATATATATATATATATATATATGGTGTAAAAAAAGTGAGATAAATTGAGAGTTCGTAATGCATGTAGCGAAAGAAAAAAGTTGATATGATATAAAATTAATAGAAATTTATAAAATTTTTTATTATTTGTTTGTAAACCAAACAGGACCATAACTAAAATAAATAAAATTTAAGCTAATGATTGGCAGTGGCAGAAATAGGGAAAGTAGTGAATTGGGGTGGGGACGAACCTAAAAGTTTTGGAGCTTACAAAGAAATATTTGATAAGGCCTATTTAAAAAATTGATAAGTTTACTTGAAAAACTAATAAAATTAGATAAATGGTAAATGATGATAAAGGATAAAAATAAGCTTATCTAAAAAAGGATAAGATTTATCCAAATTTGAATAAAGGATAAATGGTACAAAAAAGCTAAAGTTAGATAAAAAGAATAAATGATAAAAGAAAGCATATTTAAAAAAATGATAAGTCCTATGTAAAAGAAATATATGAAGTTGAATAAAAAAAAAAAAACAAAAGAAGGTAAAGTTGGATAAACGAAGAAAATAATTTTTAAGATCTTAATGATAAATATCTGTTGAAATTTCTAAATAAATGTGTAAATCAGAGACAATTGGATATGGGTAGAGGCAAGTAAAGATAAATGAGGTGGTAGGATAAAAGAAAATTTTAATGAGGTTAATCTTAAAAAATATGTATAATAAATTTGTTTAAAAAAATGAGGAGATTTCTTGTATTTTATCATAACCATCTCGATTAGGGATGTAAACGGGTAGGGCACCCGCCTAATTAGATAATCTCATTACCAAATTCGTTTATTTTTTTACATATTATTACTGTCCTAAACCCGTTTATTTTTTAACTGAAATCCCAAACCCATCCCGTCCCCAACCCGTGAAACTTGTCCTAAACCCGCAAAATTCATTTGTGTTCAATTGCTCAAATTATTTATTAAGTACCCGTTAAATACTCGATTTGAGATAAAAAAATAAAAAAATTAGTAAGTAACAAAAATGTTAAATTTATTAAATTGAACAAATTCATTAGTTAAAGGACCTTCGATTTTTTTTTTTTTTTTGGGAAGATAAAAGGAATATACTATAAATAGTAGAAGTAAATATATAAAATACATATGAGCATGCTCCTCTAACGGTATAATAGGAATCACAATTTATAAATGGCTTTCAAAGCCAATATGGAACAATCTATAACATGTGAATATAAATATATATATTATATATTAGGGCAAAAATATATATTATATATTATGGCTACTGATATACCACATTATATATTATGACAAAAATGAGCGAAATTTTATAAATGGCTTTTTCTTAAGAATTTTAAAAATTTTATTTGAGGAATAAAATTGTAAATATATAAATATATATTAGATTATATTATATTTTGTTAAACAGGTACTTAATAGGTACCTTACGGGTATCGGTTATCAGATACCTCATAAATATAGACGGGTATCGGGTACTAGGTATCGGGTATCTTACAAGTAAATTCCAAACCTGTCCTAAACTCACATGGGTATTAGTTTTCAATTCTAAACCCATCCCAATCCCTTTAAGATATTTTTAAACGAATTTTTATCAAGGTCGGTCGAATCGATATTCGTTCCATTGACATTCCTAATCTCCACCCTTAATGGTTGCGGAACCACCACGATAACTGAAAAGCAAGAAAACAAATTACAAGAGACAAACGTTATACGGTATACCCTTATTAAATGGGAAAAAAGAATATATATAAATCCTTCTTATTGACGTATAACTCCTGTTCTTAATGGTGTTATATGTCCATATGTAAACCATAGCGTGGGATAGTTTGAGTTCAGTTACAGTGCTTTTATATTGTAACTTTAATTATTGGGGGTAAAACAAAAAAAAAATTACGAAGGAAAGACGCGTTCTTACAATTAAAAACACCTTGAAAATGTACATTAATGTAAGTTATTTGAACATATGTATTTGTTTCTTATAATTATTCCCTAAATATATATTGAACACACCTATTTGTACGTATCATAAAATTATTCCCTAAATATATATTTAAAGAGTAATGTTATTCTATATATATATATATATATAACAAATTTAGTTACTTTTTATAGAAGAATAGTATTCTCCATATACATGTGTACCATACCTTAAAATTAATTTATTTAATTGGGCACGAATATTAATATGCATGCAGCCCGGGAACTTATTCAAGAGGTGAAAGTGAAATCGATTATTGGCATGGAGATTTGGCAAGAAGCAGCGCTGGTAGCCGAGATTTGCTACAAAGCTCAAGTGCCGGTTCTTTCATTTGCACCCACTGCAATTGCACCGCCATTGCCACAATTGCAATGGCCGTTCTTGGTCCAAATGGCGAGCAATCTTACCGAGCAAATGAAATTCATTGCAAATATCACCCACTTCTTCAATTGGCGACGTGTCATAGTAATCTACGAAGTCGACAGATACGGCGGCGATTCCGGGACGTCCACTGCGCTAGCCCAAGAGCTTCAGAATGGAAACTCAAACTCAAACATAGAACATCGTATAATTTTCCCGCCATTCACGTCTCTTTCTGACCCGGAAGAGCATGTCCGCGAAGAGTTAGCAAAGTTAACGAGCATAAGTCCCAGGGTTTTCATCATTCTTCAGATGTCTTTATCATTGGCGACACATTTGTTCAAAGAAGCGAAGCAAATGGGACTCATGGGTATAGATTCGGCATGGATAGTCACAGACATCATCGCGAGCCAGCTCGATTCCGTGAACACTTCTGTTATCTCATCTATGGAAGGTGTCGTAGGAATCAAATCCTATTTTCGCGAAGACAATCAGCCTTTCAAAAGGTTCAGACGACAATTCAAGCAGATTTTTGGATCCAAATACCCCGAGGAAGATAATTCTGAGCCCGGAATCCACGCCTTGAGAGCTTTTGACAGCATTAGTTCAATTACAAATGCCACAAACGGATTAGGTGGTAATATCAGCTCCTCATCTTTGCTGCTTGAAAGCATTTTATCGAGCAATTTCACCGGTTTGAGTGGCAGCATTGGCTTCCAGAGTGGACAGCTATTGGATTCTCAAGTATTTACAGTTGTGAATGTAATTGGAAAGAGGTACCAAGAAGTTGGTTTTTGGTCATCAACGTTTGGTTTCTCAGAAAAAAGTGCAGAGGTAAATGGGACAGCTAATGATGATGAAAAAATCAAGGTTTTGGGAGATAGAATGACCTGGCCTGGAAAGCTCGTGAAGCGTGCCCCAAAAGGTTGGGCAATGCCTAGTCAAGCAAATCCGATGAAGATTGGAGTTCCTGGTAGAGCTGCTTTTGACGAATTTGTGAAGGTGGAGGGAGAGAATCAAGTTTCTGGTTTCTGCATTGATGTCTTCGACCAGGTGTTAAATCTTGTGGAGAAGAATTACCCCCTGCCTCATGAATTTCATTCATACGATGGCACCTATGGTGATCTGGTTGACCATGTCATCAACAAGGTAATGATCATGAGCTCTTAAATTAGTTAATACGAAGAAATTATTGATAAAGTGGTGAAGTAACATCCACTTGTTAAAATCCTCTACTCTCAAAATTTAATTTATAATTAATTAGGATAAAATTATATTTTAATATTAATAAGAAAAAAAGTAAAAATATAATGGTGACAAAACATAAGAAAAAAAGTATAATATATTTCTAAGAAAAATAAAAAAAATTAATAGAATTTTAATATAAATTTTAAAATCAATGAGTCTTGTTTAGGTCCGCCCATATTGTTAAATACTCTCATTAATTAATTTTTGTAATACAATTGACTTCTATTTATTGAAAAATATGAGAAAGGAGATACAAGAAAATAATTCAAATTCAATTAATCAAATTAATCTCTAAGATTATGTTTAGATCAAGAATTTGTCAGAAGAAAAAGAAGGTAACAGTGATTCAAAATCGATCTCATATTAGGTTTTATATGGAAAATGAAAAAGAAAGAGTATACAATTTGATAAATCAAAAATCATTAAATTAACTTATTGGTAAATAACTTCTTATATATATATATATATATATTCTAATCTGTTAAAGTAAAGTTGTACATTTAGGATTTTATATATTTTTTTTCTTTCTTCGGTTCCATTATCCTAAGTTTTTTTCTTTTCCCTAACTAATTCCCTAATCCAAACATACCCTAATTGATTGTGGGCGATGATTATATTACCATAATATTGATTGATATAATCACCATTAAGCTCATATTATTCTTTAATGTTATTACCTCTCAAATCCAAGTTAAATATTTCTAAATTGGACTTGATTTCTTCAAAAACGTGTCACTGCAAAAACTGCTTCCATTCAAATGATGATCATATGATTAAGTACAACACAATAAATACGAAAAAAATTGTGTTCATGCTGCTGTTTCTTCTTCTTCTTCTTCTTCTTCTTTTAATGCAAAAATACGAGTGCATGCATGTGTATACTTACTAATGTATGCATCGTTGCATGCATATGCATGTTATCGTAAGTAAATTGGATACCTTGTTTGTGCTCCATTTTTAATAATTTAGGGCTCATTTGATTTATTTTTTCATTTTTTATTTTCTGTTTTTGTTTTCTATTTTCTGTTTTGAACTCATTTTTTATTTAACATTTTTAAAAATAAAGAAAAAACTCAAAACGTATTTGGCTACTTGCATTTTCAAATTTTATTTTAGAAAACAAAAAATAAACTTACACGTAAAATGAAAAATAATAAAAAGTCGTTTTGAGCGTTTTTAATTTAAAATAAAGAAAATTTCAAAATAATAAAAATAGAATATTTTCTGTTTCTTTATCTTGAGATTTTTAAAACATAAAATAAAAATAAAAAATAGAAAACAAACAACAGAAAAATAAACCAAATGTCACCTTATAAACTGTTAGCCTGCTACAGAATATCAAAGATGATATTTCCTGCTTAATTAAGACCCTTTCTATTTTTTTATCTGTAAGCTATAATCTCTCTTTGTTACCAAACAATTAAAAATCATTTTTTTATTATTATTATTATGGACAAAAATTGAAGACATTCGATGCCATTGTTGGTGATGTGACAATATTGGCGAATCGATCGAGGTACGTAGAATTCACCCAGCCATTTGCAGAGTCATGCTTGACCATGATAGTTACAGAGAAAACTGAAGATAAAACGTGGATGTTCTTGAAACCTTTCACCACGGGAATGTGGGCAGCCACTGGTGCCATCTTAATTTACACTGTCTTCATAGTTTGGCTTCTGGAGCGACAATCTAATCCAGAATTCGAAGGGCCGTGGAAGAATCAACTTGGCACTGCATTTTGGTTCACTTCCACCTCTCTTTTCTTCGCTCAAAGTAAGTCACTTCAAAATCAGCAAATCATGAGTATCCACCATATGAACTAATTGCAAGTCCTTTTGGGGCGTCATTTTGGTTCACTTCCACCTCTCTTTTTTCTTCGCTCAAAGTAAGTCACCTATAGATTAGCAAATCATACATGATTTGCAAGTCCTTTTGGGGCGTGTTGGATTGAGGTGACTTAGGCTCCGTTTGGAGGCTCAAAAGTTTTCAAAATACTCAAAAAAAAAAAAAAAAAAAAGGAACTTCAAAAATTTTAAATTTTCTTTAATCAACTTTGGTTACGTATCACTTTTACATTATTTCAATACTAGTTTTTAATTTGTTTATTTATTGTTTTATTTCATAGTAACTAGGTGAGGATATAGGCCATTGGAGAGAAAACAAATTGAGCTATTCGAGTTTAGCTCGAACTCAGTTTGTGACTAAAATAAACTTGAATCAAGTTTGATTTATGGTTTGTTTATATTCGAGTTTGAGCCTAGAAAAGCTCACCTTAAAAGCTCATAAGCCGACTTGATAAAATAATATATATATTTTTAATAATATTTCTATATTTTGTTTAATAATATTTTTATTATATTTTTATAATATTTTATTTATTATATTTTAGACTAAATTGATGTCATTTTAGTTTAATCGAACTATTCGCGAACTGAATTTAAACTTAAATTCTTCTTTATTGAGCTAAACTCGAGCTTATGTAGAAGTTTGAATCAAGTTCAAGTTCAAACTCAGTATAAATAGCTCAAGTTGCACTCAAATAAGTTGAATTTTGACTTGATTCGACTCATTTCCACACTTAATAATCTCATTTGGAGGAATCTAGAAAAAAAAACACTCAGTTATGGTGTTTAGATATTTGGTAAAATATTAAAAATTGTTAATAATAATACGTAACAGGTTTTCAATGCACCAACTTTTGTTGAGTTAGTGAGGAGTATAATAGTCATTTTATTTAATCTAACTCAAAAGTACCAAAATTTTTTACCAAATACACAAAAATTTACTAAAAGTTACTAAATTTTATTTATTTATTTTTCTAAACAACTAAAAGTTTCCAAAAATTAGTAAAGATTACTAAAAGGTTTTATTTATTTTACTGCGTACACATACTAAAACTTTCTCCCACTAACATTTACCAAAAAAAAAAAGTACCAAAAGTTGACCGAAAATCGGACGTCCAAATGGGACCATAAACAGTAATTTCTTATGGACTACAAGGCTTCCCCGGTACTAAAGTTCAAGTAAGAAATCAAAACTGCAGGTCAACATTTTAGGATTCAATAACCTTTTTCTCTCCCCACCCGCTACCCCTTCACTTGTTATTTTAGTATTCAGTAACTTTTAGCTTGTTTTAATGCCATTGGATTGGAACATAAACGAAAATAATTAATAAAATTTAAAGTTTTGCGTGATAATAAATTATTATAATTTTTTTCTAGCAATTAATATGTACAAATACATTTAGAAATTGAATGTTAAAATGAATTAAAAGACTAAATTATATTTTCTTTTAAAAAATATTTAACTAATGGGGATAAGTTGGCTAATTCATGTCTTATAAAGAGTTCAGTCCTTTACTGAATTTTTAAATATCATATCAAATCTTGAAATCTTAGATGACATTTAATTTGTATTTTTATTTTCCGTTCATATGTTTTATGTTTTGGAAATCTTAAAATAAGAAAAATAGAAAATACGTTTGATTTAATATTTTTTATTTTTTATATTTTGAGATTTTTTTTATTTTGAATTAAAAACGCTAAAAAAGATTCTTTTACTATTTTACATTTCATGTACAAACTCATTTTTTGTCTTCTAAAATATATTTTGAAAATATGAGTGTTCAAATATATTTTGAGCTGTTTTTTTTATTTTTAAAAATGTAAAATGTAAAATGAGTTTAAAACAGATATCCTAAATTACACATTGTATTCCACAAATTGGAGAAGGTGAATGCTCTTGTTCTATAGCCACTCAATTTACTTTATCGCAGAACGTAGGAAAGAAACTAATGTTTGGAAAAATAAAAATTGTAGTTGTTTATTTACTCGAAAATTTTAAATTTTAGAAAAAAATTCTCTTTTTTTATGAAAATATAAGAAAACAACTTTCAATATATTTTTTTGGAAGATATTTCCAGACGCAGAAGAGTTGAATAAATTTTTTGGATGACATTTTCTCGAGGTGGGTCCTCTCTCTTTTTGTCAACCGTTAAATAATTTTTGAAGTTTATACCATCAAACAACTTAATTTTTTTTTTTTTTTTTTTGAAAAAGAAAAAACCTATACCAAACAAATATTCTTTTAGAAAAAATTTCATCTATATATGTATATATAATTTCCGATGACCAAACACAATGTTAATCAAAGATCAACCTAAACATGAATATTCCAGCCGACTAGAGAACTTTCCATTCCAATTTCCTAGTATATAGGCAACCAAACTTAACATTCAAAAAGTATAGTTAAATACAAGAAATTTTTTTTCTTTCTTTCTTTTTTTCTTTTTTCAAATGCTAACAATTCTATATATACTGTGCAGGGGAAAGGATTCATAGCAGCTACACACGGGTGGTAGTATTGGTATGGTTTTTCGTTGTCTTGGCCTTAACTTCAAGCTACACTGCAAATCTGTCTTCAATGCTCACAGTCCCCAGGCTTAAACCCAACGTCACAGATGTAGAGTGGCTAAAAACCCACAACGTGCCGATTGGCTGCGATGGCGATTCATTCGTAAGGAATTACTTGATAGACGTCCTTAAATTCCCGCCAGACAGAATCAAGAATGTGAGCAAGGAGGAATATTACCCAGATGAATTCAAGAGTGGCAACATCACTGCAGCCTTCCTCGAACTCCCTTATGAGAGAGCTTTTCTCCAGCGCCACTGCCAGAAGGGATACAAGGGCAAGGAACTTCCTGATAGATTTGGTGGATTTGGATTTGTATGTATATATAGATTTCATGGGTTTATTAATATCTTTGTTAAATGTAACATTCCCCACCCCCCCCCCCCCCCGGCGGGGGGGGCCTTCTTTTTTTTCCCCACCAAACACAGAAAATTCATCTTGGTCTTCTCCGTGCAGGTATTCCAAAAAGGATCGCCAATAGCAGCTGATTTCTCAGAAGCCATTCTAAACTTGTCAGAGGACGGAACACTAAAACATTTGGAAGAATCCTGGTTTGGTTACTCAACTGAGTGTTTGGCTTCCCAAACTATCTCAGAAACTGATAGCTTGAGCTGGAGGAGTTTTTGGGGTCTTTACCTCCTTTCTGCTTTCATTTCCACTATTTGCTATCTTCTATTCATCATTCAGCAGAACTATAACAATCGCCGTGGAGCATACGCAGGCGATTCAACTGCAAATTATGATAAATCATGGAAGAAGAAGTTTGTTAATTTTGTGCCGTACTTCTGTTGCTGGACGATAAAGGGTCCAAGGGAAGCTCCAAACAATATTGGTCAAGCAGTGTCAGAAGGAAACGAATTTCACTCTCTGAGGTTGGAAAGTATGAGATCTCCAGATTTCTCTGCAACAACTGGTCAAGAAATAGTTTAAACACTTGCCATCTTCTATGTAGCAACTAATGGTACAGAATATTGTCGAGTTTAGGATCAAAAATATGCCTCAAGTCACATGAATGTATTGAATTGTAATTTGGGTTAGCTTCACAGAGAGTCTGTCTGAGCTCTCAATACCTCTGGTTTGCTATTCTACCTCACCACCATTTAGAAACTACAACGTCCTTGGTTTTATTAATAAGCAAAAGAAATCGTGTACAAACAATAAACAACTTGCATGAATTTTTCAAAATTTCCAGCTCAAATTGCATGCAACTTACATTGTCCAGTTGTTTCTTAGTTGGGGGATTGTTCTTGAAGCTTCTGGTTCTCTCTTGCAGCTAGTTTTAGGTTGAATACAGATGGTGCAAGGTGTGAAAACATTGATACGAAAATTCCAAATTGGTTTTCTGAACACCCCTCTCAATATGTAATTTTTAGCTTCTTTTTAAATTTGTAGAATTTCTTGATTATGACAATTTTTTTATGAGGATGTCTGCTTTGATTTTCTGGTTGCGGCTTGTATCTCTCAATTGATTTGTCTGGTAGTTTCTTTACCTTGTAAACCCATTTGTATAATACTGGTTTTATATCTTTGGGCTTTGGCACTGGATTCTGATTTAATTTGACTCTGTTTCGACGTTAGAATCTTCTTTTACATATCCTCTCTCCATTTTGAGCTTTTGGTAGCTTCTTGGGATGCTTTTCCTTGTCTTGGATGAGACTTCTTGAGCATACAGTGTGATACACTGTTTTCAAATTTACATTTGTAACACCTTGTTGAATGTCTCAGAATGCACTTGCACACATTTTGGCATCCTCCTTGTGTACCCTTTGTAGTTCCTCCATCCAATTTTGTGCTATTCTTTGTGTTGGTGGCTCTGGGTAGTCTCCTTTTACTATGTTCCAAAGATCTTGGGAGATGAAGATAATATTCATTTGACTACTCCAGTGATCATAGTGTACTCTCTCAAATAGTATGCTTAGTTTGAAGAATAGGCAACAGTGGATGAAAATGATAAAAGGTTATATGATTTGATTTAAGGGATAAAAAATAGTGATATTGAATTTCAACATGTTGTAATAAAAATTTGGTAATTTTGACTGCACGGAGGGATCCAAAATGTTGAAAAACCTTGGGCATGGCATTTTTGGGGTTTTGGGGCTAAAATGTAATTTCAAGGACCTTAAATTGAAAATGATTTGAAAGTTTTGGGGCCAAAGTATAATTTTTAAAATTTATAGAAGGGAATATGCTAAGTATATTTCTTTTTGACACGTAATAGCTTCTTATTGGCTGGAGATAAGTGTTGTATCCTAATTGGTTTGATCAGGTCTTCTCCGACAATGTAGCTACTGACACATGGGTTTTGGGCCAAGTGAGTAGGCTTTTTGTTGTTGTGCATGAGAGCATGTACAAGCTTATTTTCCATTATCTTCTAGGGTTTCTAAATATTCTAAAATATTTTTGATACCAAATTTGTTGGGTATAGGATTTGAAAATAAGCCTAAAATCATTTGAATGTACTGAATTGGAATTAAAAGTTTATAAAATACGAGTTGGCCTTAGAGAGAGTCTGTGAGCTCTTAATTCATATGGTTTTCGATTCTATCTCACTACCAGCTAAAAACTACAATGTCATAGGTTCTATTTATAAGCAAAAGATATAGAATAGAAACAATAAACAACTTGCATGAAATTTTTAAAATTTCAGCTCAACTTGCATGCAACTTGGATTATCTAGTTGTTTAAGAAACTAGACAATTTTAGTAGTCACAAAGTAATTGCAAAAAATTTTAGTGGCCACTTAGAAACTTTTAGCGGTCATTTGTAACAGTGACTAATAATGCTATTTCTAATGTTGTTTTATAGTTGGAGGATGGTTCTTGAAACTTTCAGCTCTCTGCTTGCAGCAAACTTTAAGTTTATGTTTTCATCAATTTTTAATTATATTTATTGTTATTATTTATTTATTTACTTTTTTACATGGTAGATGAGCTTCAATTCTGTTATTAAAAAAAAAAAGTAATACTATATAATGATAAAAATTTGCAAGAGTGATACGGAAGATTTGTAAACCTATCATTTAATAAATACAATAGTTTCATAGGATTATATTATATTTACAATTCTACCGATGTCATATATTGGTAACAAATATGTGTGGTGAATCTTATGTCTCAATTAATTATTGAGATAACCTTTAGGTCGGATGGGACTAAATTTTTGAAATTAAGGGCCTTCATTTTCAACGCCAAATCCTTATGATCCAGACAACAGCTGCCTCTGGGAGCCTCAACGAAATAGTCTTCAGAATGGAAATGTATTAATTAAATATGTTTTGAATAGTAACAAACAAATGTTGGAAATTTCATATTTTGAACACAATTTTATGGGATTTTGAACTGAAATTAAAGTGGGGTCCACATAACATTATAAATAGATTTATATTAAAAAAAGATTTGGTCCCAAGACATTCACTCTCTAGGCTCATGGTTTGTGCCGCACACGCCAGCCCCTTAATATGTGCAGCGGCAAGTCACAAATGTGCACAATGACAAGGATTTAGACCCAAACTCAAGAATTGGATACAGTTCGTCTAATCAAGAAGACTCGTTCTATCAACCTTATTATACTTTGCGCTCGAAGGCTAGCCCTAAGAGTTACCAGGGGGAGGATTTGAACCTGAAAGTTTAGGGTGATAAGTCTCTAACTTTCAAACCAAAGCTAACTCACCTAATCTCTTGGGGTTAAATGGATTTATATATATTAGAATTAATAAAGTTACATATGAATATCAACCGTATATATTCACTTATTTAAAACTATGAATTGTGTGAAGATTCCTTAAGTTAAATCTCATCTATTCAATTCTTGTTACATTGATCTAACGGTCAAATTTAAAAAATAATAATCTTTTAAAATTTAATGATTTAAAAGGTAAATCAATAAATATATTAAAAATTCAAATGGGTAAATTTTTTTTTGGGAATCTCTAAAATTGGAAGCCCTAGGAGGAAGCCCTAGGAGGAAGAAGATAAGTTCCTCTCTTTCCTTTTCTCATTGTTTTCTCTCTCCTTCATCGTCGACTTTGCAATTGCTTTCAACCTCACAACGCCTTCCTCTCTCTGACACATCTGCATGTATAATATAATTATATATGAGGTATCTAGTAAGTCATTTTCATATTTTTTTCTTTCATTGCTTCTTTGTTTTTTGCATCAATGGCAAAGACTAATGATCGCCTCTAAAATATACAATTAGAAATAAACCCCCAAATAT
Organism: Vitellaria paradoxa; assembly: GCA_019916065.1. Taxonomy (NCBI): domain Eukaryota; kingdom Viridiplantae; phylum Streptophyta; class Magnoliopsida; order Ericales; family Sapotaceae; genus Vitellaria; species Vitellaria paradoxa. The sequence continues at coordinate 13,302,558 of CM034237.1, forward strand.
AAGGGTGTGTAGTGTAGTTTTACCTGATGAGTCCAAGATTGTATCCACAAAGAATTTTGAGATTAAACACTAGAGTTTTTTAAGTCCTTCTATCTATTGGTTTCTTTTTAAAAACAGGAAAAAAAATTGGTTTTGAATATTGAAAAGTTTTGATTAAGTAACTAATAACCAAATAAAGTAAATTGCAAAAATTAAACTAAACTAAAATTTAAGAACTTAAATTACTTTTATTCTATTTAATAGAAGAGCAAGATTCAAAATTAAATTGAACTAAGACAATGAAAGCAATAAAACTAAACATTCAAGATAATTAAAGATCTTGGTCTAACCTTTACATCCGGGTGAATTTATTATTTTACAGTTCGATGTATTTTCACTACTTTATTATTTCATAATTCGATATATTTTTACTAAATTCATATTTCACGTAAGAGGAAATGTAAACTAGAATATGTTTTCTTGAAACCCCTTTCAAAATCCACGACATAATTTTAAAATCTCGTTAAGGATTGAAAAATCAAAAGATATTCTAAATGATTAATCCTTGGTTTCAGATTTGACCTACTTGATTCAAACTTTTTATGAAATTAAAATCAAAAACTCTTTCTAGGGATTCTAGAGAACATGAACAACAATTTTTGTTTTCGAAGGTATTTGAAAGAGAATAAATCAAAAATTTGAAAAATATAAATCAATGCATGAATATTTTTACATTACATGTATTGGTCTAAACACATCGAAATATTTATAATGATTTACCCCTCATTATTATGGTTAGATCAAGATAATAACTTAAGCTTAGCATGGTATTTATAATAAAACAACAAATAAGAAGATGATACGAAAACAAAATAAATTTCATTGAATAAAACGAAACATGTACCGTTCTTCGCAGTGAATTAAACTTGAATTCGAAACTAATTGATCCAAAAACAACACTAAAAACTCTTTAAACTAATCTATTTTAATGAAAAACTAAATCTAAAAAAAATACAGAGAAAAGCCCTCCTATGACAGTTGAGAACAATTTATATATATAGCATAAATCAAAACCCTAAAACCTAAAATTTTGTGCATGTTGGTCGCAGGTGTCCGGACAGTAAAGAGGATTAAGTCCAAATTCGGTTTTTATTCATTTTTCTCCACCTATCTCTTTGCTGTTGTTCTGATTAAATGTCAGAGTGTCCGGATAGTAGTGACTTCATCCTCATCTAGATCTTTTCCACTACTAATTTCAATAATTTTGATTTTTTTCTTGCATTTGTAAGAAAAACACTATAAATAATAAAAAAAAACTAAAAACTTTAATATTAATAAAATAAATGTATGATTTATGTTCTAAATGATGGTTTATAATTACACTTTTAAAGTGTAATCAACTAAAGACCAAGACTGGGAGCAAGCAAAGGTGAAAAGGAAGAATCCTATTAAGAGATAGAATCAAGTGGGCTGTTTGATGATGATGTTGATAGGGGGAGAGAGAGAGAGAGAGAGAGTTATGGAGACGACAAGAATATTTGCTTTGCTCAATCAATTGGTTTATAATGAAAAATAATTTTTTAATATAATTACTGGTTTACCTTTTAAAAATAAAAAATTATATTTTTAAATTTGATCGTCAAATTAATTTTTTAATAAATAAATAGATGGGATTCAATTTTAAGAGTCTAAATTTTAAAATAAACTTCTAGTCTCCCAAATCCAAATGGAACATGGCTTCAAGGTGTGTACCTTGGTAAATGATATTTGAATTAATTTTTTAACATCACATTTAAATTTTTAAATTCAAAATTTTCTAATAATAAGAAGTATTCAAATTACAAAAAAAAAAAAAAATTGAATTTTCCGCCAAATGTCTAAATGTACATGACACAACTAGAAGAGTCCATTGCCTATCTGGTATGTTCGTTCACAAATAATATATGTACTTTTAGTCTTTAGGTGTGACTATTTAGAACAACATCAACTCTTTGAACCACTAATTAAATTGAATTAAGCATTTTCAATTTTTTTCTTTTTTTTTTTAACCATTAAATTCAAACTTAGCACTTAATAGCTTAGTTTCTAATTTTAAGCTCAAAACTTTAAAACTTATTCGTCAATACTTCTGAAAAGCTTCCCAGATAGCTTGAGATGTTTCTGAGCCATATTCTACCATTATCAGAAAAACTGGAACACAATTGGTTTTGAGTGTTTCATCAAGTCCCAAACCAGTATAAATAGCTTGAACCTCTAGGATTTCCGGGATGTATTGACTAAAACAAGGGCTTTGTTTTAGTCAATTTTCAAACTTTTTTTTTTTTTTTTTTGGCCTGTGTCAGATAAGCTTCAATTGTGTTGTAAAAAATGTACGATGGATCTTCTACCTCAATTGTGGAGATAATCTTGAGGTTATTAGGGACAAGGTCAAGCTGAATGAACAATAGCACAGACAGATCAAGCATACAGAATCGAGCATTTGGGCCGGCAAGCTGAATTTTCCTAACTAATTAGGGGCCTTCATTTTCAATGACAGATCCTTGTGACCCGGAATGCAGCAACTTCTAGGAACCTCAAGGAAATAGACTTCTCAGAGTGGAAAGGTACTAATTTAAGATACTTCGTAGTAGTAATAAAACAAACATTGAATGCTTTTGTCTTATTTGTTGGACTAATTTTTTTTCCCGGGGGGGGGGGGGGGGGGAATATAGTATAACCTAATGTAACATCATGATCAATAATAAGGTTGAATTTATTAGTCTAGGATTAAGATTTTTAAGACTTAATGTTAGTCAACTTTTTGGACTAAATAAATTGGTAGGTGAGTGCGCTTTACATTAAGTAAACTTAATTATGAAATAACCTCTAAAAGTTTTTTTTTTTCCTCCCTTTTTTTTTTTCTTTTGATAATAATTAAAAAAGTGAATTCTTAGAGTTTTAAGATAAGTTTTTTTTTTTTGGAATATCTCAGGTGTCCGGGGAATTTTAAGATGAGTTAAATAACAAAAGAAATAGGAAGTGGTAACAAAACTAATTAAGATATTCGTATTCATACTTGATTTTTATGAATTTAAGGTCGCATTTTTACTGATTTAATGGTAACATATCATACTCGAAAACAATATCTCGCTTAATGATTCGTCACAACTCACAATGCTAGTTAAAATTAGGATCTGATTTTTTTTCCTTTTTGGGTGATAATTAATTAAGATTAAAATCTCATTTCTACCTTGAAGTATATATAATTTGTCGTTGCTTATAGTTGATCTAGTCAATAGCTTGTGGAGGTAGACAATTAAGGTTACATTGAATACATACACTTTGGCGGAGATTTCATGACCGCCACGACAGAAATGGACAACAGCAACCTCCACAAGCTTTGCAAAGTAGCTGTTGTTTTTATACACAGGAGGCTTTCAAGAGCTCATCATCACCTGGTATATATAACATTAACTTTTGTTTTATTTGTAGAAATTAATGAGGGGGTTTGTAATTAAGTTCTTATCAAAGAAATAATTACACGTCGTCGCATCGATCTCCTAAAACATAACAAACAACAATACATAAACATACTTAACAATATAAATCAACTGTCAATGATAAGGGCAGGTTCAATTAATTATCCCATCGATCGCTATTTAAGAAAATGGTTAACCCTTCCATCCTTGCTAGATATAAGGTCTCTTGTCAAGGGCATATTGAGAGAAGTTTGTGCTCTAATTCATCACGCAAGCGATTAACATTGGCGCAAGTGATTAACGTTGGCGAGGACAATTGGAAAAAGTTTAATGAAAATATATCTGGGAAAACATGTAAATATCTAATGTTTTACATTGAAAAATTATACTTTTTACAAAATTTTATTATCAAAATAATATAATAATTAATGACTTTTGTATGATAAAGACATATGTTGGTGGATTATTATTTAGAAGTGATAAATTTATATATAAACATCACATCATTCTAACAATGTAACTTCACTATAAGTGTCTACTTGGAGTGTCAAATTTTGGCATAAAAATAAAAAATAAGTAAATTTTGGATTGATGGGAATTTGGTGTACGTATTACTCAAAAAATGTAAAAAAAAAGTTGGTAAGAATTGAAAAATTAAATAAAAATTGAAGAAATTTATATATAAACATCATATTATTTTGACTATAAAATCTTACAATAATTATTTGTTTGGAGTGTCAAAATTTTGGCATAAAAATAAAAAAAAAAAGTAAATTTTGAATTATTGATAACTGGGGTTAACTCAAAAAATGGAAAAGAGGTTGGTAACAATTGAAGAAATTTAGTAAAAATTAGAGACAATTGAAAAAGTTATATTTTTTGTGTGGAGAATATTGATAAAGGTTGAAAAATTTAAAGAAATTTAAATTTTTATCCAAATTTGATACATCAAACGCAAACTAAATTATGTTAGAATAGCATTACTCTTCTATAATTTGCACCCTAATTTTTTTTTATAAAAATAGTTAACCGATAAAAATCAATTTTACGTTGCAATAAAATAGAAATATAGAAATTTTGGATGTGTTTGATACACTGGAGAATGTTGAAAATTTTTGAAAATCTTTAAAAGTTGTTCACTTTTTATTTCATTCCATGTCAAATTTGGATAAAACTTTAAATTTCTTTAAATTACTAGAATTTGTTTGAATTAAAAAATTATTTGACCTCTGAATTTTAAAAATTCTATTATCTTATAAATTTGGCATTAGATCTCTCAACCTTCTTGGAAAAACTTTTCACTGAATAACTCACTATTATATAAATTTCATATTTTTTCTTTCACTTGTATTTTATATTAATTATTTTTATCGAAAAATTGTATCCAAGTCATACTTGGTAATCTTTTAAAGCTATTAGTCACACTCAAAAAAAAGTATTGCTTTTAAGTCACATTAATGTGAAAAGTTTTGTATTTAAGTCATACTTTTGAGTGGGTCCCACGAGTTTGTTTTAAATATAATTTATAATATGACTTAAATGCCCTTTTTCTATAATTAACTGAGATGAAGTTTCCGAAAATTATGGAACCGAGAATCACTTTTTCCATTTTTGTTTCATTCCTTATAAATTGCGTGAAGATATAGTGAGATAAAAATCTGTTAAAGGATTATATACGAAGGAATACACACGGATTACGCGAGTTTGTGCTGTGAGATTAACGTCGGTCGAATGAATATATACGGATCTGGATTACGTATTCAAACCCATAACTGCAATACTATTTTTTTAAGGATGCATGCTCGTTCAAAAACAGTACCGCATGACTCTATCATGCAAACATCACATTTAAACACAAAAATAGTTCACATATCAAACGAATAACCGACAGTACCACATGTGTGACAGTACCACATGTCTGCGGTATTGGTTTTTTTAGGATGCATGCTCGTTCAAAAACAGTACCACATGACTCTATCATGCAAACATCACATGTAAACACAAAAATAGTTCACATATCAAACGAATGACCGATAATACCGCATGTGTGACGGTACCACATGTCTGCGGTACTATTTTTTTTAGGATGCATGCTCGTTCAAAAACAGTACCACATGACTATATCATGCAAACATCACATGTAAACACAAAAATAGTTCACATATCAAACGAATGACCGACAGTACCGCATGTGTGACAGTACCACATGTCTGCGGTAATATTTTTTTTAGGATGCATGCTCGTTCAAAAACAGTATCGCATGACTCTATCATGCAAACATCACATGTAAACACAAAAATAGTTCACATATCAAACGAATGACCGACAGTACCGCATGTGTGACAGTACCACATGTCTACAGTACTGTTTTTTTAGGATGCATGCTCGTTCAAAAATAGTATCGCATGACTCTATCATGCAAACATCACATGTAAACACAAAAATAGTTCACATATCAAACAAATGACCGACAGTACCGCATGTGTGACAGTACCACATGTCTGCGATACTATTTTTTTTAGGATGCATGCTCGTTCAAAAATAGTACTGCATGACTCTATCATACAAACATCACATGTAAACACAAAAATAGTTCACATATCAAACAAATGACCGACAGTACCGCATGTGTGACAGTACCACATGTCTGCGATACTATTTTTTTTAGGATGCATGCTCGTTCAAAAATAGTACTGCATGACTCTATCATGCAAACATCACATGTAAACACAAAAATAGTTCACATATCAAACGAATAACCGACAGTACTGCATGTGTGACAGTACCACATGTCTGCGATACTGTTTTTTTAAGATGCATGCTCGTTCAAAAACAGTACCGCATGACTATATCATGCAAAGAATGGTGCTATTTTAATGAGGTACTATCTTACTATGCGGATCTGTTTTATTATGCGGTACTGTTTATTATGCGGTACTGTTTTATTATGCGGTACTGTTTTATTATGTGGTACTATTTTTTATGCAGTACTGTTTTTATGCGATAATGTTTTATTATGCGGTACTATTTTTTATGCGGTATTGTTTTATTATGTGGTACTGTTTTCCTAAATAGTTTTGATTTTATTTCCAAAAATAAGTTTTGCTTGTTTTGTAAAGAAGATGGAAAGTCGCGGAATTAGGTTTTTCTCAAACAGTTTTGATTTTATTTTCAAAAATCAGTTTTACTTTCTTTATAAAGAAGATGGAAAGTCACGGAAGTTATGAGTAAAGTATGCACTATTTTCGGATAAAACTGGCAGTTTTGAAATGTAGTAAAAAACGCGTGATGTCATTTTTTGTCTTTTTGTTGCAAGTGTGACTTATTCACAAGTAAGTTTTTTGGGTATGACTTAAATCATTATAAGTACATAAATAGTGACCGACTTCCAAAAACCCCTATTTTTATTTATCATAAAGTAAAGAAAAAAGACTAGTTTTCGTATTTTGCCTTAGGGCCCAAGAAGGATTGGGCCGCCCTGTTTCCAAGTCTCAGTAAATTTCAGGCTATAGTAGGTACCTGGTACCAGAATATAAGGTGAGAATAAAATAAGGATGGGAATAGAATATCAGATTTATTTGGTTGCTACAACAAAAACTATGGGAATAGAATAAAAATTTTAATTCCTATTATTTGATTACATATTTTAAATATGAAGAGGAAATGTAATAAAAATTACTAACTTCAATTTTTTAAAAAATATAAAAAATAAATTTATTTTTAAAATGCAAACTTGGACCCACCGGTTAAATTATCATTTACAGCTTGAGTTCATACGGATCAAATTTTTCTTAATTACTACGAAACATGCATGTAAATGAATTTATTTTAGACTTTTGAGAAACCTAAAATATGAATCTGGGCAAAAAATGAGTTCATGAGCAAAATGGTCAATTTATAGTCTTAGTTCAGATCAGGTCAAAATTTTCTTATTTATTAAGAAATATGTTGATGAATAACTTTTTTTAGCTTTCTGAGTAGCTTAGAAAGTGAATTTGGTTAAAAAATGGGTCTAAGCGTAAATTTATCAGTGTACAGCTTGAGTTTAGAGTTGTGTTGCAATTCACTTAGCTATTAAAGAGCATATCAATAAATATTTTTTTAACATTTTTGAAAGCCTAAAATATGAACATAGGCAAAAAAATGGGTCTAGTGATAAAATAGTCATTTTACAGATTAAATTTGAATCGGGTTGAAATTTTCTTAACTATTGAAAAACGTATCAATGAATAATTTTTAACCTTTTAGATAGTTTGAAATATGAATTTGTGCAAAAAACGAACCCAATGGTAAAATGATCATTTTATAACCAAGTTCAAATATAAGTCAAAATAGGGTTCATGGAGTACAATGGTTATTTATTTTACTAACTTGAGAAAATGATCGGGAGAAATTAATGATTGCACAATAATTGTTCTCTTTTTCTTTTCTTTTCTTTTTTTTCTTTTTTATAGAATCTTAATTAGAATAAAATAATTACTTCATTACTTAAATTGAGAAATGTCACTTTTGTATTTAATGTGGGAATAATTATTCTTAGAAAATAACATTCCAACTTTAATTTTTAATACCAAACATGAACATAAATTAAAGTAAAATTAATTTTATTTCATTTTATTTTATTTTATTTCTATGTACCTAACACAGTCTAAGTATCTAGTGGTGCACAGTCATGGAGTTGGGGCAACAACTTAAGTAAATTACATCCAAAATATATATGGTGACTATTTGCCATCAGGGTGATGGGAAAAAATGAATTTGGGCGATCTATAATACGTAGTTGTAAGTTAAGTTGGTCTTACATTTTTTTTTTTTTAGTCCAAGGTAGGATGTTTATAAAATTTAATACCGTCCTAAAAAGAAAAACCATACTAAATTATTTGTTATAGAGATGGCTAATATTGGTCGAGCAATTGAGTAGTTTGCATGGCTAAATTTGGATTACGATTTTTTTTTTCCCCTTTGTTATAGTATCCCTAATGTAGGCCGGCAAATGTACATTGGAGGAGTTCCAAATTCCACTGATGCTGACGTTAATAATTACAATCCCAAGCTAGATCAACTAATAATCTAGATAGGGATGGTAACAGGGTAAATTGGAGACGGATATGATAATATCTGAATCTAAACTCTGAACTCTCCATCTGCTTCTAAATTCATCCCGAACTCTGAATGGATATTTTTTTTTACCTTCATCCCCGCTCCGAACAGAGAACAGACATATCCGTGGATATCCAAAAATCCGAACCCTTTGCCTGCATTTGAATTTGCTGATAACTTGATACATAATTTAATTGCATATGAAACCTATTTCTACCAAATAATTCATGTCGAAAACCAAAATAATATATAAACATTATCATAATAATAATTCACAAAAATAATACATAAACATCTCCAAAACTAACATTTCACCAAAGTACTATTTCACGATCTGATACAAAATAAAGTTATATAATTCCAAAGTACCAACATTATCTTAACTAAAACTAACAAATACAAAATATTATAGTTCATAATATAATTATTAATTTCAATTTTTTGAACCTTTAAAAAAATCGGATATTGGACTTAGGACGAATTAGGATAGATTCGGATCGGATATTAGATTCAGGGCGGATCGGGGTGGAAGGAGTCCCATCCCCATATCTGATCCGATATCTAAATTTTAAAAAAAAAAATCCAAATCGGATTCGATCTCCCAAAAAATTCAAATTCCACATTCATTCGATTTGGATAATAGATTAGATTCGGATAGGTCAGTTGTGATAACTATCCCTAAATCTAGAAAAAAAAATTAACACTCCATTTCAAATGGTGGATTTTATGGGATTTAATTTCATTTCATGAGAATTTTCATTAATTCTTATATTTGGAACTAAAAAAAAAAAAATTATGAGTTAGATTTAATTTTACTTCATAATTTAAAATTTGGAATTTCTATAAAATTTGAAATCCAATCCAAAATAATAGGATTTGATGATAATTCATTTTTTTAAGCAATTTAAGTAAGTGAATAAATTTACCATTTTATAACATATTTACCTTTTTTTTAATTTTCTATTTATATGGTTAAACTTGGTATTTCACTTAAATTAAATCAATTCAATTCATAAATTCAAAATATGTTCCAAACATAAAATTTTATTTACCAAATCAAATTTAAATTAATTCTTTATTTTAAAATAAATCAATTTTAATAGTATAATGTTTTCAAAGAAGAGTAAGACACGCAACAGGGAGTTGGTTGGTCTTAAACGTGCAAGCGTGCTTCTTGCGGTGTTGACTGGCATAAATTAAATATTTTCTATGTATAAATACACGGTCACATGGATGTGCAATATATACATAAATATATAAATATATAGAATGATTATGGTTGCTATTACTAGGAGTCTTAAGAGGCACTATTCCGATTCGAGAACGGTATGTTGCAATCTGGCCCTTCAACTGATTATGGAAAATAGGACATAATTATGACCTATTGAGTGTGTTGCAATGTTGATTCTCAAATATTATAACTTGTTTTGGTTGATGAGCAAAATAGGACAAGGGTTAATAAATATTATTTAATGCACACCGACATATATATGTGTTAAGGTACGAATTTCAGGGCTGCGGTAAAGAAATTTACTGCAGGGGCTGCAATGAAAAATCAAAAGTTAAGATTTATTTGTTTTTAATCAGATGGTTCTAATTTAATTTAATTAAAATTATTTTTAAAATAAAAATTAAAAAAATTCAATTGAAAGACAATTAATACAGAATGTCAAAAGTCACGCGTCATTAAAGTGAGAATAAATCTCAATAATTCATTTCTTCACTGCAGCCCCCTGTAACCCGTTAAGGTACAACCTTGCATTTATCCGGTTCCAGGGACTGCAGTAAAGAAATTTACTGCAAGGCTGCAGTGAAGAAATGAAGGGCTGAGATTTATTTTCAAAGCGTGACTTTTTACATTCTGTATTAATTGTGTTTCAATTAGATTTTTTTAACTTTTATTTTTATTTTGAAAATAATTTTAATTAAATTAAATTAAAACTATTCGATTAAAAATAAGTAAATCTCAACATTTGATTTTTTACTGCAATCCCTGTAGTGAATTTTTTCACTGCAGTCTCCTGGAACCTGCATTTATCCCGAAAGGTTGCTCATATTTATTTAATTTCCGACTTTCTAGAGTACAATACCCACAAACTGGAATTAATACTGGCTTTGTGCTTTGAGATCCATCAGCTATTAATTCTTCGCATTCAATTTTGAAATGACTTAATTTATTTGTAGAGTATATTACAGTAATTACATTTGCGTGCGGTTGACACCTTTTGTATTTTTGTTCTTCTAATTGAAACGGTAATTGTGACATTTTAACTCCTACAATTTTTATCAAGTGTGAATGTGACTTTTCTATCTATTTCTGTCTGCAAACATTGAAGCACTAATATCATTACCTAATATGTAGCATTTTGTGCTGTATTTCGATTACGAGACATTGAAGTATTTAAATAGTCATGAACAAGCTTTTCCAAATACATGTCAAATGGCCTGCCTTTGAGCAATAGTTTATTTTTTGTGTTGAAAAACAAATTTAGAGTGCAAAACCGAGTGGCGGACGCCCTGAGTCGGCAAGCGTCCTTTTTAACAGTCATGCGAAAAAAGGTACCCAGTGTTGAGACTTTCCGTGAGCTCTTAGCCACTAATACCCATTTTTCTAGTCTCCTTCAAAAGTGACCACAGGTTAACATGAAGGGTTTCACCTTCAGGATAGCTTTCGTTTTAAGGGCAGCCAATTGTGCACTGTTGAATCAAGTTTGTACCTTTAAATCATAAAAAAGAAAAAAAATTACACGTTGAAGTTCAGGTAGGGTGGGACAAGGCCTATACACTAGTGCAATCTTCCTATTTTAGGCCATCCAACAAGCATGATGTGTACCGGAATGGAAACGATATCATATTTGCCAAGTGTCCAAAGGTACAGGTACAAATACAAGATTATAAATGTCCTAGCCCATTCCTGAAAAACCTTGAACCGACGTGAGCATGGAGTTTATGCTGAGGTTGCCCCAAACATAGTGGAGACTTGACTCCATCTATGCGGTTATTGGCGGGTTCTCGAAGATGGTGCATTATATCATTTGTAATTAAGAAGACAATAAATGTAGTGGATGAGTCTCAATTGTATTTCAGGGAAGTGCATCGACTACATAGTTTGCGTCTTTCTATTGTTTCTAATAAAGATACACGTTTGCTTAAATATTCTTGGTTTTACTTGTGGAAGTTAGCTAACACCCCGCAAAACATTAGTATAGCATGTCACTCTTAGATAGATGGGCAGACGGAAGCCATAAAGAGCTCATTAGCTAATTTGCTATTGAGTATGCTGGAAAGTCGAGGCAAGGGTTGGGATCAGACCTTATGTCAAGTAGAGTTTACCTTTTAATCACTCGATCAACCGCAATACATGATTCTTCCATTTTCAGGTACTATATAGTTTTGTTCCTTGCTATTCACTTGATCTAGGTTCAGTGCCAGATTTAAAGCGAGTAAATAAAAAGGCAAAGAATTTCATCTAGCAAATCTAGTAAGTTCACTAGTCTACTAAATAAGCACTAGCCATATTCACTGCTAAGTACGAGACAAATGTTGACAAAAAACGACAATTGGTGGAGTTTGAAGAAAAAGATTTTGTGCGGACAGTCCTCACCAAAGATCATTACCTTGTGGGAGAGTGTATCAAGCTTGCAGGAAATAAGATTGGGTCGGGTCAAAATTTTGGAGAAAATAAACGTTCTAATGCTTATTGCCCAAAGTTACCTAGCCATCAAAAGACATATGATGTTTTCAATGTTAAGCATTTAATTTCTTATGTGGGAATAATTCTAAAGATTAACTGAATTCAAGACCTAACTCTTTTTAGCCATCATCTCGGATTGTGTTGGATTATTTGGAAATGAGAGATTACGGGAAAAAAAGTTATTTTAATTATTGCTATTTTGAGTTTCAGTGTTTATTTTAGTATTATAATATATTAATTATGACTTTTTTTTTTAGACATATGCATTTTAAGACCTATGGTTGTGGTAGATGACTCCGGAAGCTTAATTCATTCATTTCAACCTTTATTTCTTATGATTTTTTGTTTTAAATAATATTTTTGCTTGGTAAAAGTTACATTCTTTCTTAAACCAGGTAGTTATTTCATGTCTTAATTTTGCTTTATTACATTTTTATCGCTTCTTTTATCTATTTATAGGGTTGAAAGCTTTGGAGCAAAACAGTTTATTATCAATGCAATTTCAAAATTGTTAGAGAAATTTCCTTAGCAAAATTTGTGCATTTTTTTTAAGGATTCTCATACTGAAAAGGAAGTGTACAATCGATCTATTCTACTCTTTGAATTAGTAAACTTTCTTGCATTAAAACTAAAAGGGTGAGATTACTATAATTTACCTTTATTTATTTGCTAGTCACCATTGCCACAACCAATGGCTAAGTTGCACACTGCAAGGCCCAATTAAATTAATTGATAAATAAACAGCTTCTTCACCATCAATTTTTTTAAACATTCAAGGATAGTTTTATTTATTTACCTACTTTGTAGGTGATAGGTGGTGAGTAAAGAGTTAATAGTCATCTTTTCTGGGCCCCAGTAGCGACTTCCCCCACATATATGTGACTTCAACGACAGCTCTGCACAATCAATCAAAACTCCCAAGGGAGTTCAATTCCCCATTGGTTAATTAAAAGAATCAAGCAAAAGATAGAGATACATCTCATATATTGAAACCATGCCCTGAGGTTGGAATATATAATAAATTTTTTCTACAATTATATATAACAGGTACAAAAGCAATTAGCTGACAGTGGTATTAATTAACGTTTAGGGGTTGTTTGAAAGAAAAAAAAGTTGGTAAAAAAGTATAGTAAAAATAGAAAGATGTGATATAAAGGTAATATGTGTTAAAATTTTATTAAAAAAATATAAAAAATAATTAAAATTAGATAATTTTTAATAAATTTTAGCCGACCAAACAAGGCCTTAATTTACCATCAAAACCCACAAAATTTGTTCATAACTTTGGGGCATGACGTCATTACGTCACGTCATACATGAGATGGGTACGTGGTGTATGGATGTTAGTGAGAGGAGTTGAAATTAAGCAAATAAACTTCATTTTCTTTCAAAGCAAGACAAACAAAATTAACGCTACCTTCTTGTTGACTTTTATGCAGGCCGGCAAGGGCAGCGACCAAGAAATAAACGCCCCGCAATTTCCAGGAAACTGAGGCCCCTGAGCACGTACTGTAGCAACTAGCAAGACGATTGACTTAGATTTTCTATCTTATTTTTACCAAAATAATAATTAAAATGTAAAACTAAAATGATATGATAGCAATAGAATTATAATTAAGGTAAATTATTTAAATTTATTATTTTTAATTACATTTTTTTTCTATAGTTATGTAACATTACTCTTTTGTTATATATATCGTGGTGATAATATATATGGGGTTACTATATAGATAACTTTTTTAAGTAATAAATAAAATGAACGAAAGGCTACCCTCTAATCTAGCATTATATGTATTCACCAAGTTTCATCCCTGGTCCACATGACCACAAGCACACCAAAAATGTGTATAATTTAAGTGTATATGAACAAAGATCTAGGAAAAGAAGAAAACCAAAGCGAGAGAGAGAGAGAGAGAGAAGAACAGGATAGAAGTAAAAAAAGTATGGTAAAGCCGAAATACTTATCTTATATATTGAATTTTCAACTAAATACATCCTTCCTAACAGTTTACGGTACTTCATTTGGACAGAAGTTTGCAATGTCAAATCGTCGGAACGGTTTGGTGCAAACCACCAAATCCTTCTAACGGTATTGAACTATTATGCTTTATACTTTATCCTTCAATGCAAGCGTCTAAATAATTTCTACAATCCATCAGAACGACTTTGGAAAAATTAGTCACAGTGAGTATCACTCGGTAGTTTGAAAATTCGTAGTGAGAATAGTAAAAATAAATTTTACTATTTGATTAATCGAATTTTAGTTATTGATTTTTTCAGAAGATATTGAACTTTTTGAAATTTTGAAAAAGTAATAAAGTATAAAAATATAATAAAAATTTTTAAAAATTTTTAAAGATTTTCAGTAAATTTTGTTTAGCCATCAAAGCTTCGTTTTCTTTCAAGGCAAGAGAGACAAAAATTCTTTGTGAGGAAGTAAACTTCATTTTCTTTCGAAGCAAGAGAAACAAAATCAACGTTACCATCTTGTTGACTAGCATACATGCCAGCAAGGGCTGCGACCAAGAAATAAACGCCCTGCAGTTTCGAGGAAACTGAGGCCCCTAAGCATGTACTGCCGCAAGACCATTGACTTGGTTATTCTATTCTTATTTTTACCCAAAAAAAAATAATAATAATTCGAAAGGTGTTTGGATAGTAAAAAAATAAAAAAAATTAATGTAAAAGTGATATGTGATGAATTCTGATCGGAAGAAATTGAAAAAAAAATTATAATTTTTTACGAGTGTGGGTGAATTTTAACTAACTAAACACCACTTAAAATATAAAATTGAGATAATACAACAATAATGGAATTATTATTTTTAATTGTAATTTTTTTATTATAATTGTGCGACGTAACTCATTTATCATGTCCTTGTCATAATATATATGGGGTTACTATAATTTTAGTAAGTAATAAAAAAATTGAAGGAACGAAAGGTCACCCTCTAATCTAGCATAATATATATTCACCATGCTTCATCCTTGGTCCACAAGACCACAAGCACACCAAAAATGTGTATAATTTAAGTGTATATGAACAAAGATCTAGCAAAAGAAAAAAACCAGAAGAGAGAGAGAGAGAGAGTAGAGTAGAGTAGAGTAGAGCTGGGAAAGTATGCTAAAGCCGAAATACTTATCTTATGCACTGAATTCCCCACTAAATACTTCCCTCCCAACAATTCTCCCCTACTTTCTTCTCATTCTGTCATACCATGTAACCATCATAGTGGCTCAACAGAGAAACATAAGCATCGGTGTGATCATCAATGTCGATTCCCGCTTTGGTAAAGAAGTAAGAGCGGCCATGGAAGTCGCAATTCAAACCTCCAACAAGAACTCAACGGATCACTTGTTTTCTCTCCGCTATAGGAACCCCGGGAACAACCCCCTCCAGGCAGCTTACGCTGGTAATTTAAAGCTATCCTTAATCTCCTCTCTTGTGTCAACTCTCATCTCTTTTAATGTAACTGGTACATGAAAGATTTAGTTGGTTGATGCTGTGGTACAAGAGGCTGAACTGATTGTAAATTGAAGCTGTAACATACTTCTCATAGAACTCGATTTAAGAACAAGAGAGAATACTATGGAACACTTATGACTCTATAACATCAAATTAAGAAGTAAACTCATAGAAATATGTTTTAATTACTATATTTGTCATTCCTATTTTGATTTCACTTTGTGGTGTATTCTTCATCTTCTTCCGTAAGAAAAACAAAGGATAATGATTTTTCTTTTCTTTTTTTTTTTCTAGGTATTATCACTTAGAAACCGTTGACTCATATTATTTCACCTTCCATTCTACACCAAAGATTACTATAATGAAAGCAATCATTTAGAAGAAAATGAGACTGTCAAACTTTGTAATAGAGTGTTGTTTGTATACAACAAGTTCTACTGTGAACCGATGTACGACCCATTCTATCGAAAAGTTTATTCAGGTTGATTGTTATTTTTATTTTTTTTTCAATTGAATATGTAGTTTTCAACAGTACTTTATAGTTTCTATATAGTGTAATTAAATTGCTTAGCGGGCATCTTACACATGTAAGCACTGGCTTTTATTTTAACTTATGTTCTAATACCATCAGGTAGGGATGAATTCAAGAGAAAAAAATTTAAAAAAAAAACAATGTTAAAAGCGGATATAATTTGTTGCAAGAGGAAGTTAAATAATAATAATAATAATAATAATAATAATAATAACATTAATAATAATAATAATAATAAAGGGATGGCTAAATTTTAAACATTCTAGTTGATAATTAAATTTGTTAGGAATATCCTAATGTATATATAATTTTCTAATATTTAGTTACCTTAGTCGTAGAAGATTTGTATTTAGGAAACTCACAATTATAATCTTATTAAGATTAGGTTTTTTGTTCACCTTATAAATATAGGGTTTCGTAGTACAATATTGATCATCAATATTAATACATAATTATATTCTTCTTCTTTTATTCTAACATGGTATCAGAGTCATGGTCAATTAGGTTATCATAGCCAGTTGTACCATCGCCAAAAACAACCCAACCTCACACCTCGGTCTCTGTGCCCAACCCAATCCCTCTATCCTACAAATCCAATATACCATTGGATTCGTCTCGTCTTTCTGAGTCCATCTGTACAAAAATCTCGGCCAAAAACCCAAGCACGCCCTCCCACGTGCCACCCGAATCAGTCCCACGCGCCGCCCTCTTGTCATACGCCTCCACAGGCGATCCTCAGTTGCAGCTCATCCAAGTTGGCTTCCCTACGCGGCTCGCCTCGCACCGTAGCTCTCGTGCAGCCGTCCTCCAGCGCCACGGCTTACATGACTTCCTCTAACGCCGCGGCTCCCTAGCAGCTCCCTCCAGCGTCGGTTCACCCTAAATTGGTCCAGACCGGTTTTAGCTTTCTTCTGGCCGATTCAGGCCCCTCCACTTGCATTCTTAATTAGTTCAATTCGGTTCTTAGGATTTCTTATCACCCTGAATCCATTTTTAACATCGATTCTACCAAATTTTGCTTCTAAAGCATACTGCTTACTTGGTATTATTCATGGAGCGTACGGATGCTGCTCTACCTATCACCATTGTCCTCTCCGACCCTAATTATCTGCTTTGGGCTCATGTCATGTCTAGTTTCCTAAAAGCACACAAGTTCTGGCGTTATGTCTCTGGTGATATCCGCCATCCGACCAAGAGTGAGAATGAATCTAACGAAAAGTTTCATGACCGTCTTGACAAGTAAGACAGCAAGAATCATTAAATCATCACCTGGCTTTGCAATACCTCTATTCTTTCTATTGGGTCTCAATTTCATCGTTTTGAGACTGTTAAAGAGGTTTGGGATTTCCTTCGCTCTCACTACACTATTGATGATCTTGCTCACCAATATCAAATTCTGGCCCAATTTCACCGTCTTCATCAAGAACCTAGCCAATCCATTCACAGCTTTTTGGCATAAATGCAAGTTTATTGGGATCAACTGTTTGCTTCTGAACTTGATTGGACTAATTCCATTGATGCAAAGAAATTTTCTTTCTATTGTGATAATCAGCGGTTGATCATATTTCATATGGCCTTGAATGACAGTTTTGAGCCAGTTCGAGCATCTCTCCTACATCGCAGCCCCCTTTCTAACCTTGATCAAGTAATCTCTGAGCTTCTTTCCAAAGAAACTTGTCTTAGCTCCTTCCAGATTCAGGCACCAGATACTGCTTATGCTGCTCGATCTATTACGTCGAGTTATTCTCATGGACACCTTTTAGATCAACCTATGTAAGTACTGCAAACAACCTCATCACTCCTTACTACTGTGTCCTAATCGTGCATGCGTTCACTGTCACAAGTGAGGCCTTGGACACCTAAATCATCAGTGTTCCAAAAAGTCACTTGATTCTCGCACCAATAAGTCTCGTGGCCGCAACCAATAGCACTCCAAATCCATGGAGCCCACTCAGTCTACGGCTACCTCTACTTTGTCAAAACATGCTACATCCTCTTCATCCAACCTGACCACAACTGACATTGCAGATATCATTCGTCAACTCAGTTCTATTTCTGGTAATCCTTCTACTGCTATGTCTACCGTTACAGGTACTTCTTCCTGGCTCTTTGACTCTGCTTGCTCCAACTATATGACACCAAATCCTAAACTCTTCACTACCACATTCTCTGCATCACATGTACCTATTATTAAAATTGCTAATGGCTCTCATATGCATGCTCAGCATATTGGCCATGTGTCTACTTCACAACTTTTCCTTCATCAAATCTATTATTTACCCAAGTTGTCTCTAAACCTTATTTTTGTTGGTCAATTGTGTGATCTTGGACTTAATGTTACTTTTTCTCCTTCTGGTTGTCTTGTGCAGGATCCACAGTCGAGGCAAACCCTTGGGATAGGCCGTAAGCATGGTCAATTGTTTGAGCTAGTTCATCTTCACCTTCCATCCTCTATTCAACACTCTGCTGCAACTACCTCTGCTAATTTTCCCCTATTATTTATGGCATTCTAGATTAAGACACCCTTCAGCCAGTCGTTTACAATTTTTAATTTCTAATAGTTAGTTAGGATCGGTTGAACCTTTTGATTGTGTGTCATGTAAACTAGCAAAATAACTTGCTTTATCTTTTAATAAAAGTGACAATTTTTCTTCATCTGCTTTTGATCTTGTTCATTCTGATGTCTGAGGTCCTTCTCCTACTACTACTATGGGAGAGGCTCGCTATTTTGTTATATTTGTGGATGATTATACTCACTTTACTTGGCTTTATCTTATACACAGTCAATTCCAACTCCCATAAATTTATTTTGAGTTTGCTACCATGGTTAAAACACAATTCTCTCATACTATTAAAATTTTTCACTCTGACAATGCCATGAAGTATCAAAAATCTTATTTTCTTTCTTTTCTTTGACAACAAGGCACTCTTCCTCATCGCCCTTATCCTCACACTTCTCAGCAAAATGGTCGAGCAGAACGCAAATATCGTCACATTCTTGACACTGTTTGCGCTCTTCTCATTTCCTCATCCTGCCCTGAAAAATTTTGGAGGGAAGCTACTCTCACTACTGTCTATACTATTAATCGTGTTCCCACTCCCCTCCTTTATAACCAAACTCCCTATGAACGATTATATGGGTTTCTGCCTCCCTATGAACTTTTTTGTGTCTTTAGATGTGTTTGTTTTATTTTGCTTCATTCTCATGAACGCACCAAATTGGAACCTTGCACTCGTATGTGTTATTTCTTGGGTTGTGGAATTGAACAAAAGGGCTATCGTTGTTGGGATCCCATATCTAATCGTCTTCGTGTCTCCTGCCATGTAGTCTTCTGGGAACATAAAATGTTTTCATCCATATCTTCATTTCCCTCTCTTTTTACTTCTACTCCATCATTCTTTACTAATTCACCTATTGATCTCTTCCCTAACGATGCCTTTACATCTCTTTCTGAGGCACCACTAGCTCCCCCCATACCTACTCTGAACCTATCTCCCTCTTTCTTTGAGCCTCCATCAGCTCCTGTAATACTTGCTTCGGCCTCTCCTCATTTTTCAGTACCGCCTGTTGATCCTCCACCTTCAAACACTATATCTATACTACTTGAGTCCTCTCATACCGATTCTACATTTCTTGACCGCTCTACTCTGGTAAGGAAGCTTTCATTTCACCTTCATGATTTTTACTGTTTTTCTACTATTATCTTCCACCATAAGCCTCGCTCTTTTCGAGAGGCTAGTTCTAATCCTCTCTGGCAACAAGCAATGTCTGAAGAATTATAGACTCTTGAAAAGATTCACACTTAGGATTTGGTTGATCTTCCTCCTAGTAAGACAACTATTGGCTGCAAATGGATTTACAAGATTAAGACTCGTTCTAATGGGTCCATTGAGCGTTACAAAGCCCGTCTAGTGGCTAAAGGTTATACTCAGGAATATAGGATTGACTATAAGGAGATCTTTGCTCCTATAGCTCGACTCACCTCTGTTTGAAGTTTGCTTGCTGTTGCTACCGCTCGTCAGTGGCTCTTATTTCAGATGGATGTTAAAAATGCATTTCTCAATGGTGACTTAGCTGAATAAGTTTATATGCAACCTCCTCCTAGCTCCTCTTATCCTTCACATCAGGTTTGCAAACTACGCCGTGCTCTCTATGGACTCAAGCAGACACCTCGTGCTTGGTTTGCTAAATTCAGTGCTACCATTGGTACATTTCGGTATTCTTAAAGCCCTTATGATTCTGCTCTTTTCATTCGAACATCAAGACATGGCACATTTCTTCTTCTCTTATATGTGGATGATATGACCATCACTGGTGATGATCACAGGGGCATCTCTGAACTCAAGTCTTTGCTCAGTTCTCATTTTGAAATGAAAGACTTGGGTAATCTCAGCTACTTTCTTGGTTTAAAAGTTACTAATGATACTACAGGTTACTTCCTTACACAGGCTAAGTATGCTTCTGATCTGCTCTCCCAGGCTAGACTTACTAATAACAAGACTGTACCAATTCCTCTTGAGCTTGGTGTTGGCCTTACACCTTTTGATGGCACGCCTTTGTCTGATGCCACATCGTATCATCAGCTAGTTGGGAGTCTTGTCTATCTTACTGTTACTCGACTTGACATTGCATATGCTATTCATATTGTCAATCAATTCATGTCAGCTCCTCACTCAGTTCATTATGCTGTAGTTCTCCGTATTCTACGATATGTTAAGGGCACCTTATTCTATGGACTTTATTATTCTTCTCAAACATCTCTGGATCTTCGAGCTTACATTGATGCTGATTGGGCTGGTCATCTTACTGATCAACGATCTACCACTGGGTTTTGTTTCTTCCTAGGTGACTCCCTTATCTCTTAGCGCAGCAAGAAATAGACTATCACTGCTCGCTCTAGCACTAAAGCAAAATATTGTGCTCTTGCTAACACACTGCACAGGAATTACTCTGGTTTCGTTAATTACTCTTTGACATGAGTAGGTCTCATCTTGCTGTCACGACTATTTACTGCGACAATCATAGTGCCATTCAAATTGCTCACAATGACGTTTGTTGGATCGATTCACACACACACACACACACGATATATGGAAGAAAACAGTAAAGAGATCAACACACAGATTTACTTGGTTTCTCAAAATCCAGGTACGTCCACGGGAGCATGAGCGAGAGTTTTTTTTTTTATTGATCATAGGGTTACATAGAAAATATTTATAGCCACATTTATTCCTAACCCTAATAGGATTACATGGTCTATTCTTAATCTTAATAGGATTACATGGTCTGATTCCCAAAATACCCTTAATTACACTATATCGTACCGCAGGAGACGTTGCCCCCCGCACCGCCCAAACCTTCGAGCTTACGGCCCAGCCCACTACATGTTAAATTCGAGATGAAGGCGGATGCTCCGCTCTGCTCCGTTCCGCTCGGTCGTTTCGCTTCCTTCGCTCCGCTTCGCATCCGCCCCTCATTCCTACCACTTGGTTCCTCTCCATATAAGCCACAAGTCCTAACAACGTTTTCCATAATCGCACCAAACACATTGAGATCGACTGTCATTTTGTGCGTTAACATTTGGCACAGGGTACCATACAGCTTACTCATGTGACTTTTGCTGCTTAGACTACTGACTTGTTTACTAAAGCATTACCTCCTGGAAGATTTCATGAATTAGTTTCCAAACTCAAGTTAGTTTCTTCTATACCTCCTTGAGTTTGTGGGGACATGTTAGAAATATCCTAATGTATATATAATTTTCTAATATTTAGTTACCTTAAGTCATAGAAGATTTGTATTTAGGAAACTCACAAAATTATAATCCTATTAAGATTAGGTTTCTTGTTCACCCTATAAATATAGGGTTTCGTTGTACAATATTGATCATCAATGTTAATACATAATTCTTTTTTTCTTCTTTTATTCTAACAAAATTGATAAAGCCGCCAAAGAATGCCTAGAATTTTTATTTACTTGTGCTTTGGAATGTAACAATAGTGAGACTACAGTTTAATTAGTAATGCTACACTTACACCCTCTCTCTTACACCCCCACTGGTTATGACGGGTCATGGGTGTAAGAGAGAGGGTGTAAGTGTAACATTAGTTCAGTTTAATTTATACCAAAACTTTTTATGGAAATATTTTAAATATTTGATGCAGCTGAAGAACTTATTCAAAAGGAGAAAGTGCAAATGATTGTAGGAATGGAGACAATACAGCAAACAACGTTAGTAGCTGAGGTTGGCAACAAAGCTCAAGTGCCGGTTCTTTCACTCGCAGCCACTGCCATCCCATCGCCACTAGCACAATCAGAGTGGCCGTTCTTGGTCCAAACGGCAAGCAATCTCACTGAACAGATGAAATTCATTGCAGCTGTCATTCACTTCTTCAAATGGCAACGATTCATAGTAATCTACGAAGTCGACAGATATGGCGGTGATTCTGGGACGTTTGCTGCTTTATCTGAACAACTTCAAAATGTAAGCTCACAAATTGAGCATCAACTAGTTCTTCCACCGGTCACTTCTCTTTCCGATCCGAAAAGACTCGTTCACCAAGAGTTAGCAAAGTTAAGGTGGAGAAGTCCCAGGGTTTTTGTCGTTCTTCAGTTATCTTTATCCCTGGCTACGCATTTGTTCAAAGAAGCGAAACAAATGGGACTCATGGATAAAGATTCGGCGTGGATAGTCACGGACATCATTGCAAGCCAGCTCGATTCTGTAAATACTTCTGTCATCTCATCCATGGAAGGCGTTGTAGGAATCAAATCCTATTTTCACGAAGACAATCAGCCTTTCATAAGCTTCAGGCGACAATTCAAGCAGATTTTTGGGTCCGAGTATCCTGAGGAAGACCATTCCGACCCGGGAATCCATGCCTTGAGAGCATTTGACAGCATTATTACAATTACAAACGCCATAAACGGATTGGGAAGTAACATCAGCTCTCCGTCCGCGCTGTTCGAACGCATTTTATCGAGCAATTTCAGCGGTTTAAGTGGCGGGATTCGCTTCCAGAGCGGAGAGCTATGGGAATCTCAACCATTTACCATTGTAAATGTCATTGGAAAGAGGTACCAAGAAGTTGGCTTTTGGTCATCAAAATTTGGTTTCTCAGCTCATCTTTTTACAAATTGGAGCGTTGTTGATGGTGGTGATGATGACAAAATGGATGTTCTGGCAGAAAGAGTGACTTGGCCAGGACACCTAAAGAGTTCCCCAAAAGGATGGGCAATGCCCAGTGATGAAAATAAGATGAGGATAGGAGTTCCAGGCAGCCCTTCTTTTGACAAATTCGTGAGGGCAGAATCAACCACAAATTATACTGGTTTTTGCATTGCTGTTTTCCGGGAGGTGCTGAAAATCGTGGAGCAGAAGTATCCCCTCCCTTACGAATTTCATCCCTACAATGGCACTTATGATGAACTGGTTAACCAGGTCACCAACAAGGTAATAATCGTGACTCCTAAGCCTGAAGTCCTACCTTAATTAAAAGTATTTCAAAATGATAATTACTATGATGAAAGCCTCTAACACAGACAACTGCTTCTCGTATAGCCGGGGCCCAGCCTTGGGCTCTTCCGCCCTGCAGGCTGGCTAACCTGGCCCACCAAAAAAAAAATTTATTTAATTTTTTATTTTAAACTTAGTTCACCTTAAATTTTGTAACCAACTCACTTTACCTTTAAACTTTTATTCAGCCTTAATTTTTATAGTATAACTCACTCTATTTTTAAACTCTTTATTCAATCCAGCCAAATTTCAAATCTTAAATCTATCCATACAGTATGGCAATCTTAGCGTCAGTTGTTCATTTGTGTACTTGGGTGAAATCTAGATAGAACAACTGCTTGTGAAGATTTAACACGACCAGGAATAGAGCTATGTAAGGATTGTGTGGAGTATTTCTTCCCACGACGATTAAAATTATTATAAATATCTTACATCCTGTAGTTAAAAACTTAATAAATAAGTAATTGGCATGCTAAAATTCAATGTACCTATTATACTTTAATAGATTTAGAGATTTTAGCTCCCCTTTACTCAACATTCTTAGCTTCGTCCACGACAGTCATGACTAATCAATCTCCTTAGTTATTTCTCTTGGATCCACAAAAAATCCAAATAAATAAACTGTGGAGATTCAAAAATATTGATTAACCAATCTTCATTAATTATACATATGTATGGGACTTGTGTGAAACTCAAATAGAACAACTATGGAGATTCAATTGACAAAATGTCCTTTAATTAACATAACTACAGGAAAAAATTTTGGGATGAAAATGCTTAAGACCCTTTTTTTTCCCCTCATTTTACTGTGTGTTCTTTATTTCTAATTGCCAAAGCTATGAATCAAAATTGTAGACTTTTGACGCGGTGATTGGTGATGTAACAATACTAGCTAAACGGTGGAAAAATGTGGAATTCACTCAGCCATTTCAAGAGTCGTGCTTGACTATGATAGTTGCACAGAAGCCTGAAGCTGGGAAAGCATGGATGTTCTTGAAGCCTTTCACCCCGGGAATGTGGGCAACTACTGGTGCCATCTTGATCTACACCGTCTTCATAGTTTGGCTTTTGGAGCGACAATCCAATCCAGAATTCGAAGGGCCATGGAAGAATCAACTTGGCACTGCATTTTGGTTCACTTCTACCTCTCTCTTCTTCGCTCAAAGTCAGTCTCTCCTTCTCATATTTAGCACATTATATATATATATATATTTACACGCGCACACTCGTATACATATATGAAACTAGCAAATTCATATCTTCATAATGAAATCTAAAGTGTATAGTGTAAGAAAAGTCGTACTTTCTGTGACAAAAATTTTCACGTTAAATATAGTTTCCGGGTCTAGTGCATTAACTTTCTACCTATGGGAATCTTAGTGAGGTAACGTGTGCACAGAGACTTATCCTCGATAAACTAAAAAGTATTTCTAAGTATTAAACCTGTAACTTTTAAATAAGAAATAAATAACAACCTTATCTTTGCGCCAAACTTATAAATACATAATTTATATATATATATTAGAATTTTTATGTTATAACACGGGAAAAATTTGTCATCCCATACTTAAGGGCTCTTTTCTCTTTTTTCCTTCGGGTAATTTGTAAAATGGATGATGCCAAACGCCCCGCCAATGGGAGGTTGCTAACTAGGGGAAGTCTTTTTTGGGGGGGGGGGGGGGGGGGAGGAGGTATAACACCCAAGTCAATGACACGTTTCATAATATAGAAGAAAAAATACGAGTTAGGATTTTTCCAAGCCTACCATAGTTGAATTGTCTACTTTATATATATACATATATAATGGAAGATAATATTTAATTATTCTAAAAATATTCTCAAATAGAAGTGGGTCCATTTTTCTTGAGTTGAGGAAACATGTTCCTTTTCCCTACTCATTTCACATTCTTAGGTGTTGGACAGGGAGAGGTAAATTTTAGATATGACTCGACTCACCGTATGAAATTGTATTTTATGGCTTAATCCGCCGAATCTAGTATATGTGAGTAATTTGGGTTAACACATCTCCTATGCCAAGGTGGAGAGATATGCAATGCATATTTATAAGCTATTAGTTGTCTACCTTTTATAGTTACTATATAATAATTTAAGAGAAAGTCAAGATTGTGACTTGTTTTACTAATGCTCGTAATTTTAAAAGATGAGAATTTGCGCGATAACAGGAAGAGATGGAAGGCAAAGTTAAATTTTTTTTTCACCGTTTGTAGTGGGCTAAATATTAAATTGGACTATGACTGGCCATTAAACTAGATTATGAATTTTTCTTGCCAAGTTATAAATTGAGTAGTTAATTAAATTATGAATGAACATAAAACTAGAGTATAGAAAATTAGACCAGAGTATTGTATACTATTACAACTAAAAAAATCTTTTGGGCCAAACTTTTATATGTACTATAGCCCATCCTAACCCCTACATACATTCACCGCTCATAGAACTAAGTTTAATTTAATCAGCAAGAAATATACAAATCGAGAGAGAAATAGTACATTGTTTCATCTACTGTAGGAGAAAGAGTTCACAGCAGGTACACCCGTGTGGTTGTTGTGGTATGGCTATTCGTTGTATTGGCGTTGAACTCAAGCTACACCGCCAGTCTCTCTTCGATGCTCACAGTCTCAAGGCTGGTGCCAAATGTGACGGACGTTGAGTGGCTAAAGAGATACAACGCAAAGATTGGTTGCAACAAAAATTCATTCATAGGGAAGTACTTGGTGGATGTGTTGGGATTCAAAAATGAGAATATCAAGAAAATCAGTAATGGAACACTTTACCCTGCTGAATTTGAGAGTCGTAATATCACCGCAGCATTCCTTGAACTCCCCTACAAGAAAGCTTTTCTCCATGACTATTGCCAAGGATACACTGGCATCGACCTTATCGACAGATTTGGAGGATTTGGATTTGTGAGTATATAGTTACTGGAACTCAAATAGTCTCTTCTTTGGTAAAGTTTGGGAAATAAAAAAATTAATTTTTTTTTTATAAAATTTTTATTTTTTTTATTTTTTTGTGTTCAGAAAGGGAAAAAATTAACTTTTTAATAATTAATTCTTTAATTTTTGTTAATTTAATATTTTTAAATATAAGAGAGTAAATTTGATCATTTAAAAAAAAATACAAAATAGAGTAGCTAAAATAGAGCTAGCAACTAGTAATTGTCAAATACAAACTTTTGAATGCATTAATTAATTTCAAATGGATTGATTTGAGAGTTAAACTTGGAAACAACAATTTGTGTTAAGGTATCGTGTTATGAATTTTAAATTAAATTGTATTAAAATCTAAGATAGTTATTTTATGTAAGAATACATGAAAGTATTAAATAATCAATACAATAGTTAGTGTTACTAACCCCTAAAATGTTAAATTACTATTGCAAAAAATTTCAAATGATGACTACTTTTTCTGTGATTTCAAAAAGTTTTATCATTTGAAACTATTTGTATACCTGGGAAAATCCCTATATAAATCAGCTAAAAAGTTATTTTAGTAATTTTCTTAAAATAATTAATATCAGATCTCTCGATTTTAAATTCATAAATTCAAACACTACTTAATATCTCAAAATTTAATTAGTGTCTATATCTTCTATATTGTTATAAAGGAAGAACATTTAATATCTCCTATCTGCATTCAAATTTAGAAATTGTTTTTTTTTTTTTTTTTAATTTTTCCAATTGAATGTAATTAACAAACAGAAATTATCCTTCATTGTCTCTATGCAGGTGTTCCAGAAAGGTTCTCCAATAGCAGCTGATTTCTCGGAAGCCATTCTAAACTTGTCAGAGAATGGAAAGCTAAAACAGCTGGAAAACGACTGGTTTACTCCCTCTGCCGAGTGTTTAGCTTCCCAAACTACCTCAAAAACTGGCAGCTTGAGCTGGGAGAGTTTCTGGGGTCTCTACCTCTTCTCCGGCATCA
Organism: Vitellaria paradoxa; assembly: GCA_019916065.1. Lineage (NCBI taxonomy): Eukaryota > Viridiplantae > Streptophyta > Magnoliopsida > Ericales > Sapotaceae > Vitellaria > Vitellaria paradoxa. The sequence continues at coordinate 13,330,249 of CM034237.1, forward strand.
TTTCCACGGTCTGTTACATTCTGTTCTCCATTCACCGGTGCTCCGATCAATCCCGCCGCCAGGGGAGATACGAAAGCGATTCAGCCGCAAACGAGGACAACTCATGGAATTACAAGTTGGTGAAGTTCTTGTCGTTCTTGCAAAAGGGGAAGATGAAGGATCAAGCCGGGGGAAGTCGACCTAGCATTAATGATGAAGAAGCAGCACCAGAAGTTGAGTTTGGATCTCTGAGGTCGGAAAGCATGAGATCTTCAAGCACATCAACAGCTGATGATCAAATTGAAAGGCAAATGAGTATATAGATTAATTGTTATATATTTGGTAACTAAACAGTACCGTAAACAGAGGCCATGAATGGCATGTATGGAACTTGGTGGCCTTATTGTAAATATTTGTAATTTTGTTGTGCTCGTACCAGCATTTTTGTTGAATTACATGGTTAGGCTTTTTGTTTTAGAAATTGCCATGCATGCATGTAGTTAAAACTTAAAAGTTTGTCTGGTCAATAATTTTTGTTATGCAACTTTTATCTGATGGTTTTGGGTTTTCTCTCTCTCTCTTTTTATTTTTTATTCTTTTTTCCTTTTAGTTTTCTTAGTGAATTCTAGCAATAGTTGGGAGAAACAGGTTTGAATTAAGTTGTCAAAATTTTCAAATCAAAATAAAAGTCTATAATTCATTAGACCACTTTCTCAAAATTAATATTTAATATCGAGAAGAATTAAAAAAAAAATTCTATTTCATTCAAATTAAATATTTCAAAAATTTTACTCACCTCATTTAAATTAAATAAATGATATTTATTATCATGTTTTTTATTTTAATATTTAAACCAAAAAATTTCCGTGCAACATAATCAGAGAATGGCTAGAAAGAATAACACGTACGAACACAAGCATAACCCCCCAGAGGGGTGTGAAGACTAACCCTTGGTCCATAATTCATACCTAACCTGCTAATCATTCTAATTAAAACAAATTACAATATAATAATAATAATAATAATAATAATAATAAACTGACATGAAAAACTATAAAAATAACATATAAAAATAAAAATTATTAATCAAATAAGAGTAATGTAATTATGACGTCACAGACACGCTTTGGTCAAAGCTAAATTTATATAAAAAGTTATAAATAACTTATAAAATAAAAATTACTAATATTACCATGACTTGAACACACCTTGACCCAACCTAAATTGTAAATAACCAAAAAAAAAAAAAAAATCAATTAAACAGCTAAAATCTAAACCAATAAAAAAAATTACGAATTAAAAGAGATAATGGGTAATGCATGTAGCTATAACTTAAACATATCTTAACCAAATTAAGGTTACATAAACAAAAAAAAATCAACTAATTCAATAGTATGACCAAATAGTTCTTTCATTTTACTATATGTATAGACAATGAAATGTTAATATAATGCACAAGTAGTTCATGATATAAAAATATAACATTATGTTGTTAAAGTATTGCTCATCCCTAAAGGCACTTTCTTAGGCATATCATAAACCTAACATATACCAATTTGTAAAGTAATGAAAAACCAAAGAATTATTAAGGCTAACAACAAAATACAAAAAATAAATAAATAAATTCATGTAAACAGTTGCATACTAACATTCACACAGGAATCTCAAATCAAGAAGAACTTGAATAATTTGATTGCATCCTAAATTGGTTTGGACAAAAATTGAAAACTATTTAACACATAATTTGAGATGCATTGACATATTGTAACAATTAAAAGTTAAAATAATCTTTTTAACTAATAGGAATTGCAACAATTAATAATCTTGTGACGGATTGTCCTGGTTATTTTACGTGTACATCTTTAGATATCAGGTAAGTGCTTTGCTTTACTAGTATTAAAATTTGTAAATTGATTAATGCATAAAAATGTTTTCAAGGTTGGATTTTGTGAACTAATATTTGCGAAAATATATTTATTTTGAATAAGAAAATTTATATTTTATGCTATTGAGCCTAAAGGAAATTTTTTGAACACTTATGTTCAGTTTGATTTTATGAGATGGTGATAAATAGTTATTTTGTGAAAATTGGAATTGAAATAAAAGTTTAGGGGATAGGATTTTTAAGTGGTGTGACTCTGACAACTAGGGAATATGTTCATGAAAACAGTGGTGACTCTGGTTCTCAACGATTATAGGAACAGACCCGTAAAAACCACGGTGACCTCAATTGATCAGCTTAGGGAAGAACCTAGGAGCTAGACTAGGTGACTCTAAATGTAATGTTGAATCCAACCGGGCACTGCCCATGAGAAATTATATTGGCACATTTGATATTTAGTTCCCATATATCCAAGGATTAATGTTTGTCGTTATTGTTGTGATTGATGGATTGATTTATGAATGTTGTTGCACTCTAACGTGCAGGTTATAAAATTATTATTATTTATGCATGGACGTTGTTGTTTTACTTGAAATGTTTTTGATTAAATTGTTTATTTTAAAATTTATTATTTTCAAATTACTATTATTATTTTTGTCTTGGCAATTCATTCACTGGCTTTTTAGCTCACCTCTCATTTTTAACATTTTTCAGGTAAGATGATAAAATCATCATAGTCAAAAATTCTGGATTAGTTGGGATCGTGACATCATGAGTCTGTGACCTCCTATAAGAATATTTAATTATTTACTTTATGTTGAGAATTCACTACTGGAAATTGTGGAACTAGCGACCGCTTTTGGCGGTCGCTAAAGTTAATATAGCGGTTGCTAAAAGTATTAGTGACGGCTTAGCGACCGCGTCAAGCGAGTCGCATTTGGGTCATCGCTAAAAAGTATTAGCGACCACTAAGACGGTTGCTAAATTATTTGCGACCGCTCCTGCGACCGCTCGAGTTCAAACGTCAGGACATTAGCGACCGCTAGGAGTGGTCGCTAAATATTAAAAAGCGGTCGCTGTTTGTTTGGCGCGAAAATGCTGCTACTGGCGCCAAATGGCGCGAATAATTAGCGATCGTAGGTGGCGGTCGCTAATATTGAAGAGCGGTCACAATTATTTTCACACGGAAGCCATGGCCATTTTGCGCCAAGGAAGTAGTGACTCGAATGGGGTATTAGCGACGGCTTTTAGCGGTCGCTAATACTTAGTAATTTTGTTTTTAAAAAAAGAATTTAAATTTGTTATAATAAGATCTCAATAATTTGTTTTACAAATCAAATTACTTAAAAAAAACTATTTAATAATAATTTATTTTTTATTTATAATAATTATTTATTTAATAGTTATTAATTATTTATAATAACTATTATATTTAATTATTTATGTATAAATATTTATATTAAATTTAATTTATTAAATTGCACATGGAATTAATGAAATTTTTCATAAAATCAATAAAAAAAACATATCTCCTAATTATGATTATATATACAAACACAATATCAAATTAGATTACAATTAAAACAAAATTTTATTATATGGAAATGTTCAAAATACAAAAACAAGAATATATATATAAATGTACTGATCAAAATATATACAAATAGATCCTAATCAGTCCAAGAGGGCCATCCGCCATCGTCCAGGTCCTACAATGAAATAATAATGAAATTAGAACGTGATAATTAAGAAGAAGTGAATAAATAAATTTATAAAATTTTAATGAGTAATAGTAACGAAAAATAAAATTTTTAATCTGAGGAGGAGGAAGTGGATGGCTCTGACTCTGAGAAAGGCGCCTCTCCATCTCAGCCATCATCTCGGCCCGAAGTGCTGCCTCTCGCGCGTCCATCTCAGCTCGAAAGGTCTGCAGCAGATCCTGATCGCGACGTCTGGCCTGAGAAGATAACTCTGCTCGTGCGACGGATCGGCGTTGAATACCTGCGCCCCGCGTAAATGTGTATCCATGACCATCGCGTCCGACAATAGAGAAAAATATCTCATCCCTCCTCTCTTCGGACTCCCTCTCATCCGGCGGCAGCTCGTCTAGACGTGCATTAAACTACGCCTAATACAAACAAGCCGAAATAGAAAAAACAAGATAACTAACTATGTTATCTAAAGAAAAAATTAAATTATATGTTGATTGGACAAAATATTAAAATTTGTTACCTGTATAGCCTGAACCTCCGGCGAATTAGTACGTCGAGTCGCCAACCACATGGACATCTGATCTATCCTCAGGCCCTCCTCTGTCCTCTGTTGAAAGGTAAATTATATGTTAATAATTTACTGTCATTAAAAAAGATAAATAAAAAGTTGCTATTGGCGTGATAAGCTAATGTTTTTACCTCGTGGTGAACCTGAGAAAAGTGTCGAGTCCCCTCCTTGTGCCCCAGCCCCTGCAATCCTCGATTTCACGAGTTCCTTTGGGCCTCCGCCTATTTTAAGTTTTTCTCGATTACTTTTTGTAATTTACACTTTATAATGTCAAAACTTAAGGAAAAAAAATTAACTCGCAATCTACTCACCTGTGCCTCGGGACTCGACCAATACCTGACGAGCTCAGCCCACTGGTGGGGAAGAACGCCTGGTGGGACCCGCTGGAGGATGTCAGGGTCATTCTCATGACCCTTCCAGTATTTATCTTTAATCTTATTTTTATGATCCTTCCACATCTTCCGACATTTGGCGAATATAATGTCCCGGAAGTCAGGAGGAACATCAACTACATTGGCCTAAAAATGACAAATTGTAGAATATTATTGGTTACAAGTTTCAGCACATAAATCACGTACAATTAGAATATAAAATTTTCATACCTGCACCTTGGTCCATAGACCCTCGAACGTAGAATCTGGGAAACGATCCCACTCAAGGGTGGTCAACGGGAATCTGATCGGATTCCGGATCAAATGTCCAAGCTGTGAAATCAGAGACCGTCCATCCTTCTCCATCGGATGGGACGTGTCATCCCACTGAATGGTCATCCACTGAGATCCGCAGTTCCACTGCGGCAATTCCTTCGAGGGCCTTCTGCCGGACCTCAAAAGCCTGCTTGGAGTGGGAGAATCTGTTTCAAACAAATTGTTACACGATAAAAAAATAGAATATAACTACTGTTGTTGGATAAGATAAATTCTGAAACTAACGAACTTTACTTGCATCTGTGTCAGTCACTTAAGGACGCGCGGACATAGGTGGTGAAGGTAGGACAACATCTGCTGAGCTACTCACGGCACAGGATAGCTCGAGATGCTCAGCCATCGTCCTAGGACCAGTCCTCCTCCTAGAGCGTCCGAACATGGCTCCCTAACTGTTCACAATTTAAACTTATTATAATTTCAAATACAAAGAAAAATAAATTTAAAATCTACCTTGTTCGGATAAAAAAGTACACAATCGTGCATTACGTATGTAAATCAATCGTATCTCCTTCGACCGTGTCCCTAACCCAATTAACATCTTCATCACGTTGGATGATTGTATCTTGGTCAAGAGCTTGTTGGGCGAATGGATCAATATCTGGCTCATCGCAGTCGATCTAGTACACCCCCTCTTTGACATTTAACTGCAATTTGCCAGTTGGGATCGGCTCGATCGCCAACATAGTAAACTTGCTCTGCCATGGATGCCAGTATGTATGGTTCAGCTTCTATTTGTACATCTCGATGTAACAAATTGTTGAAATTGACCAATTTAAATTGGTACTTATCAGCTTTAACCCCGCGAATTGGATCAGCGCAGACACACTTGAATAATAAATATCTTAAATCGCGATTGTAAATGATTTCAATAATGTCATTCAGTTGGCTATAATAGTAACTACCGTCAACAGATGGACAACCGATGCCACTATTTTGTGTAGCTCGCCTATCATATACTTCCTCGATGCGAAATCGAAACCCATTGATGTTACAAGCTGTGAAACGTCGAGCTGTCGTGTAAGGACCATCAGCCAACTGATTTATTTCATCGGTCAAAGTAGAATTCGTAGTATTTCGTAAATTGTATATTTATGAAATGTAAATTATCATGAATTAAGAAAACACAAATTCATTGTGATGTGAAAAACATATAAAAGTATATGAAAATATTTAACACGTACTTAGTTCTTAAACCAGTCATGAAAACATTGATAATGGGACATTCGAATTTGATTGTCTGTTGCACGAGGCATGTTCTATTTCAGCTCGTTTATGTGTCTCCTGCAATGCAAATCAAATTAGATTAAGAATAATCACGATTTCTATTACAAATATGGTGTAATTAACTTTCTTTATTACAACAACGTGACTTACTGGGTCAATGGCACAACTGATTGGGTGTTGAAGAGCACGAACCGATGAGCTTGGATCCATTCGAAGTGGTTGAGATCAAATGACGTGCCTTCCCCAATAGGGCCTTCATTTATCCGCTCCAGCCTGCTAAACTTTGTTTGGACATTATCGTTTAGATATGCCGCACAAAAATTTATGCACTCATCCATCAAATATCCTTTCGCTATGGATGCCTCCAGTCGAGCTTTGTTTCACACATACCTCTTCAATGTGTTCATATACCGCTTGATCGGATACATCCACCTAAATTGGACAGAGCCACCAAGCCGGGCTTCTTTAGTTAGGTGTATAGTCAAGTGAACCATGACATCAAAAAATACCGGCAGAAAAATTTTCTCTAGATGACACAGTGTCAAAGCAATCCTGTCCTGCAGACCCTTCAAATCTTCTGTACGGATTACTCTGTAACACAACTGCCTGAAGAAATTACTGAGCTCGATCAACGACTGCACAACATTATTAGGCAAACAATTCCTTACTGCTACAGGCAACAACTGTTGAAGCAGGACGTGGTTGTCATGACTTTTCAAACCCTGTAACATCCGTTCGCTCATGTCGACTCGCTTCGAAATATTCGAGCAATATCCATCAGGTACCTTCACGCCTTTCAGAATTAACAAGAACGCATCCTTCTCCTCCTTGCTCATGGTGTACTGTGCAGGTGGCATGTATGCCCTGTTGGACTCTCCCGCCTGCAAGTGCAATGGAGTTCTCAATCCCATCTCCTGTAAATCACGTCGAGCATTAGCACTATCCTTTGATTTCCCCTTAACACCAACGATCGTCCACAATATATTATCGCAAACATTCTTCTCAATGTGCATGACATCCAAGTTGTGCCTGAGTAAGTTGTCTTTCCAGTAGGGCAACTCATAGAAAATACTTTCTTCTTCCAATTATGGGTTCGGTTCCTATTTGCACCAGAAATAGATGGTAGTGGGGGGCTAACAGATCTTGAAAGTCATATACTGTTCGAATTTGCTCTCACTCCATCTAGGCCAGCAAATCGACCCCGGTCATTGCTCGTGGTGCCGGACCGAACTCCCGAGTGCCGTCAAACGAGACTCTATCCTTCCTAAACCTATGCAACAGAGGTAGGAAGTGTCTATGACCCATGTATGCCCACTTTCTACCATACTTTAGCCAAGTTGACTTCTTGCTCTGATTGTAACAAGGACATGCGAACTCTCCTTTTGTGCTCCAACCTGATAAGTTAGCGTACGTCGGGAAGTCGTTAATTGTCCATAGTAATACTGCCCGTAGTTTAAACATTTCATTTCTTGTTGAGTCAAATGTCATCACACCATCAGTCCATAATTCATTAAGCTCTTCAATCAATGGTTGCATATAAACATCTATTTTATCCCCGGGACCCTTAGGTTCGTCAATTAATGTCGATAGGATGACAAAAGGTTACCTCATGCACAACCAAGGTGGAAGATTATATGGAACTAATAGTATAGGTCACGTACTGTGAGTTACCCCAGTCATGCCTGAAAATGGGTTAAATCCATCAGCAATCAAACCAAGCCGCACACTGCGAGAATCGGCAGCAAAATCAGGGTGTCTTTAATCAAAATCCTTCCACGCCGGAGAGTTTGTTGGATGGGATAAGTTCCCATGATCCCCCCTATTCTCGGCATGCCAAGTTATTAGTTTAGAGATCTTGGATGACATGAAAAATCTCTTCAATCGTGGCTTAAGTGGGAAGTAGTGCACTTGCTTTGCAGCCACAAACTTACCACGGTTTGAACTACCAAACAATTTTGCCAAGTTTGGATAGTATCGACATTCTTCAATCTCAAAACCCCACACACGGTACACGTATCGAGGTTACCATTCTTATTCCGAAACAACATGCAACTATTGGGACATATCCCAAATTCTCAGTTAACTTGCGTGCCTGGTAGTACGATTCTGCAAGCTTAGCTCCCGCTGGTAAAACCCTACAGAGCAACTGCAGTAGCATGTCAAACGACGTATCTGACCAGTGATTCAATGCCTTCAAATGTAACAGCTCAACGATAAATGACAATTTACTGAACTCCTGACATCCAAGATATAATTCTGTCTGCGCAACGTCGAGTATTTCAAAATATCTCAATGACTCATCATCCGTACCCGAGCGGGGACTGGTTCCACCCGTCAGATTAATACCGGCACCACTGTCTTCATGTGTCAATCCACATGCGATATCAGCTAGCATCGCGAGCATTGGATTAGCTTCCTCTGTAGCCTCGGCCTCCACCTCAACGGTTTCTTTCGGACGAGAGGCGGTATACTTTTTCCCATGGAGAGTCCATAATTTATACTGCTTCAAGAACCCATTACGGATCAGATACTCCCTGACAACCTCCCGTGTATAGTAATACCGGTTAGCAAACTTTCTACAGGGACAACTAATGTACTCACTAGAAAACCCATTGGTGAATACAAATAAACTGATTAATCCCCTCCATATACTCCGGGGACATCCTATTCGGTAAATCAATCCAATTCTTATCCATCTCACTTAGAGTGTCGTGGAGTCCCAAGAGGATAAAATGTCATTACTATAAAAAGTAGTGTCATATGCAAAACACCTAGTCTTAAACTTTACCTCCTCATTACAGGGTGGTTGGTCCTATCCCATTCGAGAATGCACGATCCAACTTGCACTCAACAACTTAATGCCTTTGTCCCATAATTAGATAAAATTTCGGCAGCATGTCTGCGTGGTTCTCCAAGTACACGATACACAGATGACATCAGTCGTACCCTATGTACGCACTCGGAGAACAACAGGACGTCAACCGAAGCTTCATCTAACATAGGACAGTACTTGAGTTGTTGAAGACAGGATAGATAATTGCATTCCCAAACTATCCAAACTGGATAATTCAAGAATCGCGTACGTCAATCCCCGCACGTTCATCGAAAAGACAACGAACCTGGTCAAAGACCTAATCCGTTACCTAAGGATGACCAAACGGGTGGCGTACGAGATTCTCAAACGGGTCTAAGTTTCACAACTGTATGCAAATGAATAAAATAAAGTAGTTCTCAATGTCTGTTTGTTTTCTTACTAAGAATAAAGTATTTACAAAGATATTGGATTGGGCCCAAGCAAGATTAGGGGTTTACTTGTAATTACTAATTGAACTAATTAAATATTATTAATTAACTATTGCTGCTTGTCAAATTAATTACTATATTATTTGGTAAATTACCTAGAAATAATATATTGTTTGACCTAATTTTTTTATCGTATTCGTATTGGATTGGACTGGGCCCAAGAAAGATGTTGGATTGGGCCCAGGCAAGATTAGGGGTTTACTTGTAATTACTAATTGAACTAATTAAATATTATTAATTAACTACTGCTGCTTGTCTAATTAATTACTATATTATTCGGTAAATTACCTAGAAACAATATTGTAATATTATTGTTTGACCTAATTTTCTTATCGTATTCGTATTGAATTGGACTGGGCCCAAGAAAGATGTTGGATTGGGCCCAGACAAGATTAGGGGTTTACTTGTAATTACTAATTGAACTAATTAAATATTATTAATTAACTACTGCTACTTGTCTAATTAATTACTATATTATTCGATAAATTACCTACAAACAATATTATAATATTATTGTTTGACTTAATTTTCTTATCGTATTTGTATTGGATTGGACTGGGCCCAAGAAAGATGTTGGATTGGGCCTATACAAGATTAGGGGTTTTTTTGTAATTACTAATTGAACTAATTAAATATTATTAATTAACTATTGCTGCTTGTCTAATTAATTACTATATTATTCAGTAAATTACCTAGAAACAATATTATAATATTATTATTTGACCTAATTTTCTTATCGTATTCGTATTGGATTGGACTGGGCCCAAGAAGGCCCCAGAAAAATGTTGGATTGGGCCCAAGCAAGATTAGGGGTTTTCTTGTAATTAGAGTTAATTAGAGTTAATTATTGTTATTCAAAAAAATAACACTTAAATAAATTATCCAAAAATCAAATATACAACAAATAAAATAATACGATACAAATTAAATAAATTAACAATAGATATTACGAACAATTCAATATTTACTCATTATAACATAAATCAAACTATGATTTCAAATAATAAAAGTATTTTCAATCATTTGAGTAACCAACCATTACAATATTAATTGAAACAATCTAATTTGACCTAAATTAATTATATTATCAATATTCTAATTCGTTATTTAATATTTTAACTAATATAAATATTTAATGAACCTAAAAATTATAATTTAATATTATTATTTACCTAATCTTACTATTTTTAGTATTATTGTTTAATTCAAAATATATAAATTAACAACAAATATTACAATATTAATATTTTTTAGTATTATTGTTTCCTATTTATGATACTTTTCTATTTAATATTTGTCATAATATTTTTTATTTTTAATAATTTTTAAGTATGCTATTTACATTCATAAAAATGTTATAAAATAAGAGAACTTACATACAAGTGAAAATTATTATTAATTTTTTTTTTGGTCTTATGCATCCATTCTTATTTAAATGTATTCTTTTTATGAAAATAAATAATATGTTTAAAAGTTTACAAACTTTATTGTATTTAATTTATTAAAAAATCTATCAACTTTTACTAACTTTTTATACTTTTTTCAAACTATATATTATTTTTACATTAAACTATATATTAATTCTCATATTTTTAGTATTATTGTCTAACATTATAAATATCATAATATAATTTAATTTCCATAAGGTAAGTTAATCAATTTATTTATAAAAATTATACATTTATGTATTTATAATTCCAAATATTTTACTTTAATATTGATCATATTTAAAATTAATTTCTTAATTGTTTAATCATTACTTCTAAAGCAAATCATATTAAATATTATTTTTCATGTTTTTATATTTGTAAATATGAATTTAACCTTCAAATCTATTTAAAGAACTAGGAAAAATTAAAAATGATCAATAAAGTTAAAAAAAAAAAGGTATAATTTTATCATTTTAAAAAGGCGAACTAACACTTTTACTTGTAGAGGAAGAGAAACAATCTTAATTTTCCGGAACATGTGTATTGTTTCAAGTTTCAATGCACATCCAATATGTCAAAAAACATTATGACCCATTTCAATTCAATATATTCAATTTTTATCAATAAGCGACATGTATTTTAAAAATATTAATAAAATTTGAGACATATTTCACTAGGAGAAAATGTGATAGACTATGACGATACTAGTGAGGGAGACTAATAAGTTTCGAAAAAAACTTATTATTTTTCTCATCTAAACCAATTTAGGACCCAATTTCAACCTCTCATTATTATTATTATTATTATTAATTGTAAATTATTTTTTATTTTTATAGAAACATTACATAAGAAAAGGGAAAGTTTGGAAAAAATTGACTCTTTTCAAATTCAAAATAATAAATGATATATAGAAAAATTGCAAAGATATTTTACTTCAAGTTATATATTTAAAAAAATAAAAAAATAGAAAGTGACCAATAAAGTAAACAAATATAATTTTTTAATTTTATCCCTCAAATATCACATCCAGAATCTAGGGTTATTATAAAATTCGCTCAATCTAAAATTTATATAATACGTACATAGTACCGCATTTGCTGTTGATTAATCTAAGATAATTTATGCTATCTTGCATGATTTGGTGATGAAAAAATTAAATAAATTTTAAAAATTAAAATAAAATGTATTTTTTAGATGAGAACTTATTTTAATGAATAAAAGATTTTAAATTTCAAACGTATAATTATATAAATTATTATTCTTGGTGTCTAATCGGATGATGCACCACGTGCAATGGATTTTTTCACATGTGCAAGTTCATGTATTGAAGATTTAAAAATTTTAATTTACTAGAATGCAACTTTCAATCTAAAAATGTATTTTTTTGGGAAAAAAAAAAGAAAACAAAATAAATCTGTCGGGATAAAATAAGTTAAGGTAATAAATTATCTCACTGTGATGATATAATTTTGGAATAAAAATAAAGGTAAAATTTTATATTACAATTTAGTATTAGTTACTTATAAATTATATGAATACATATAATGTCTCACTATTTTAAGTTTTAATTATTTTACATAGTTGACTGTTAGGATTTTATATTTATTCATAAAAAATAGTAATTAATTAAAAATTTCACAGTTATAACTGTCAATATAAGATTTATTATTAACTTTTTTAAATCATTATTGATGATCTTGTATTGTAACTTAAATTGTAATACAAACATTCAAATAAGCACGTATGGTTTGTTAATTTAAATCACATCATTTAATTTTGTAGTAGTAAATTATTATTCATTTTAATAACGAATCATTAATTTAAAATCATTTATTTTTAATTAAATATTTTAGTAATAAATAAATTTGTAAATGAATGATAAAATTATCATTCATTTTGATAATAAATCATTGTTTTGAAAATAATTATCTCTAATTTTAGAAAATATTTATTTGCATTTTAATAATAAATCAATTTAACAATTATGATTTAAGTTAATAGTAAATAACTATTTTAATATCAAGTAACTTAATTTTAGTAAAATTATAAAATGACTATTTTATCTCTAAGTCCCTAATTTTTTTTAACTCGTAGTCAAGTTCTAAAATAATTTTTTTTATAATTTTTAAAAATTGAATTAATAATTTTTGTTATATTTTACCTATCATATTAAAAATATGTAATTATATTATAAGAATTTAAATATTCATTATATTTTTATAATTTTAATCTTAATAATTAAATAAAAAATTAAATAAGTATTTTTTTATTTCATTTTATTCTAACGTTCTAATTCTATCCTCAGAATTTTAAATTTCAGGGTATCCTCAGAATTTTAAAATTATTGAATTTTAATTCAATATTACAAATACAGTTATATTATTTAATTAAAAAAATTTAAATGAATTTAAATCATTAAATTTTAATTTAACGGTATAACTTGCAAATCATGAAATTTACATAACTCCCCCAAATCCTTTAAATTTATCGTCTGTACTGGCAACTTTTAGAGTACAGCAAAATAATACAAAATTTTATAAATTTCTACAAACACAAATTACAAGATAATAAAATTTAAATTTTTTACTCACCGCACAAAACACAAAAATTTTTCCCATTCACTAAAATTTTCTTCTAAAATCTCTTTTTTTTTTCTTCCAACATACCAATTTTTTTAAAATAAAATTAAAAAACAAAAAATTAAAAAAAAACACCAAATAAAAAATAGAAAAAAAAACAGCAAATAATCGAATAGAAAAAAAATAGTGAATTAAAAAAAATTAAAAAAACAGCAACATACATACAAAAAAAATATTACACAGTATACATATGAAATAAACAAGTTAATGAGTAACTAAAATAAAAAAAAAATTAAACAAACAATAATATATACATGCATGCATAGATAATCATCAAACCCCCAACCACAAAAACAAAAAAAAAATTTATTTACATTTATCCAACAATAAACATGAAAAATACAGAAAATAGAAAAAAAAATTTCAAACAAAAAAAAAATCCAAACCTGGTGTAGTGTTGGTCAACCTCCAAAAAAACTCTAATATACAAAAAAAAAATATTAGTGTTTATTAGAGAGAGAGAGCAAAAGAGAGAAAGAAAGATAGAGCAAGAGAGAGAAAGAGAGAGACCTCCGGCGACGGCAGCGGCAGGGCACCTCCGGCACAGCAGCGGGGGGCGGGGGGAGAGAGGAGAGAGCGCGGGGGAGGGAGAGGAAAAAGAGAAGGGCGTTCTACCCAATATAATTAGATCATCAACGACCGCTTAAAGCGGTCGCTAGAAGAGTATTAGCGATCGCTTAAAGCAATCTAACGAAATTTCTCGTCATCGATACCTTGCCGCACGTGATTAGCGACAACAATTGAAGCGACCGCCTAAAGCGGTCGCTAATACTCTTGTAGTGACCGCTTAAAGCGGTCGCCCGAGTTTTCCACTCGCCAATCCCCTAATCTCTAGTAGTGATTTAAGTATTATTGAGTTGTATAAATTTTGGAACTATTACTGTTGTGGACTAGTTGGTTGATTTTATTTGGAGAATTATATTTGACATTTAGGATTTTATTTTACTACTAATGTACAATTAGTACTTTGGATTTATAAGGGTCTGCATGTGCCATAGGTTAAGGTACTGTGGTTCGCGGCCAATCATCCTTTAATTTTGGGATGTGACAAAGTGGTATTAAAGCATTAGGTTTATAATACGTTATAGAATTAATTTTTGTTAGTGGAGGTCCAATCCCTAGAGTTTTTGAACGAGTAAGAATGTGAGTGAGGTTCGTAAATAATTACATCTTGATTTTGATTTTGTGGACTCCTAGTGAGAGGTTACACATACATATATATAATTGCATATTGGAGCACTATTATATTGAGATTTAATAACATAAATGTTGGAGCTTCTCACATTGAATTAGGTAAGTTATTCGTGTAATTAACGTTGGAGATTTTTATATTTTGGAAGTTAAATTTTGTTATTAGAATTGGTTCTTGATGAGTAGGGATAATCAAATGCTAGATATTCTACAATCTTATTATTCTCCAGTGTAAGATGTTTTATAACAGAGTTTGGAAGACAACTTAATTGTATTAAAAATTTTGGTGATCTGATTTATTAGTTGGTAAGATTTTAGTAGATTTTAGTGAATTATAAATTTTTGGTATTTGATGTATAATAATCCTTAGAATTATTGCTCTCGGTGATTTAATAAAGTTGTGTATAATTCTTGAGAATTTATAAGTATAATTTGGAGTTTGAAGGTTATGTAATTTTATAGAAGTTGGTATGACAAGCATAGAAGAAAATATTATGTTGAATTTTGAGTAATTTTAGGTTAAATTATTCAATTTTAATTTTGAGGTTTTAGAAAAATATATTATATTTCTAACGAAGCTGTTTCTCATCTGTTTGTATTTAGTAGAAAATGTTTTTGATCATACAAGTTTAATTTTAACACTGGGATCGTATTATAGATAATAGATCATAAGAATCAATGTTAGTAGGAATTATGACATTTAAATTTTTGTATATTTATGGATGGAAATAAATATTAGAGGTACTAAGATTTTTGCAGTTCAATATATATATATATGTTTGGTGGGTCCTTATTAGCAAGAGAATCATGGGAGATAAATGTGATTTGTTTTGTAGTGATTTGTTTTGTAGAAGTTTAGTTTATAATTTTAGAAGCATACTTATGTTTGTTAATCACAAGAAAAAGTTTGGTGCTATAAATATATAAGATTTTGCTTCAAGTTTAGGGTAATAGTTTTAGTGAGATGTATAGAAGAATTGTGTATTGCATTTGGGGAGTATAAGTTATGTTCGAAATATGATTTTGGTGGTTATACTTTTGACAATCATAAACTTTGGGAATTATGTGTGTATAAATTTAAGTTTAGGAGATGTAAGTGATTCTTGGTGATTATGTCAGCACATATCATGAATATTTAGAATGAGAGTGCGCAACGGAAGTCAGTTAGGCCTTTGAGAAGTTAAAGATAATGAATTATATTTTTAGTGATGGTTTTACATAATTTTAAGGTGTAATAATTTATGCTTTGAGAAAGATTGTTAAGGTGTGAGCATGAGACAAAATAGAGATTTTATTGAAAAAAAATTGGTATGATAGGTTAAGAAAACCATTTAGACACTGGAGGATACATTGAAATCATGTGTATTAGAGTGAAAACTTAATTGGGATGAGCAATCGGTCTTGGTAGAGTTTGCGTATAATAATAGTTATGTAATACCCCGGACTTTTGCATGAATGTAAATAGATGGTTAATCAAACATTTTGAGGTAATAGTACATTGATTAAATGGTATTCATCATTAATTGTACTATAGAGTTGGGAACTTTGGGAAAGATGAGCCAAACATGTGAGAGTTGGCATTTTAGCACAAGTGCAGAAGAGGGAGCACCTTGGGCGCTAGCTAGGGGGAACGGGGGAGGTCTGAAATTTACTGTTGGGGATTAAAATTTTGGCCTAAATAAATATATGTGTGAGATGATGCAAGAGAGAGAGAGAAAAATTGTTTGAAGAGAGAGGAGACCAGGTGAAAAGCAAAAAAGAGTAAGGAGGAAGAAACAAAAAGGAATCGGGTAGAAATTTGAAGGTGAGTTCATCTAGCCTAAGTAGAAATCAAATTAATCTTGTAAAAGTGTAATTAGACCCTCAGGGAACTCTTCTATGTGATTCATTTGTAGTTTGAATCAAGGAGTGAAAGGATTGAACCCATCAAAGTTTGAGAGCGTGGGACCAGAAGACATCTCCTTGTTGATCCATCTTCTTTTAACTTGAGGTAGGGATTTAATGCTTCTTTCTTACAAATGTGATATGTAACAAGGAGTAGAATACCATTAGAGAACCTTTTTCAGGTGTTCATTGTATCCATGGAAGAAAATAGAAGTTATATACACATGTTTATGTATGTATAGGTTGAGAGAGTGAAGTTGATGTTTTGATTCATACCTTGGCCAATAGTTGATGAAAACTAAAATTGTTGGTTACTTTTGATGCTTGAGAGACTTGTGGTGATGTTAGAAACATGAAATTTTAAGTATTCTAACTTAAACTTGATCAATTTGAGATCCCAAGTGTGAGGAACCAAGAACCCAGAAAACAGAACATGAAACCTGTAACTCGGACCAAGCTGTGGGCGCACAAGGTGAGAAACAGTTAAGCGCCCAGCACCTTGGGCGCACAAGGTGAGAAATAGTTAAGCGCCCAGCACCTTGGGCGCACAAGACATAGGCGCCTGGCCTCCTTGGCCGCACGGCTAAGTACAAGCTTGGGCGCCCACCGAGCCTAGGTTTATTTCCTGACGTTGTTTATTTTGTCCTTCTACCTTAGGTTTATGAAAGAATTCAGTAACATGTTTTTCCATGAAACTTCATTTGTTTAATTGCATGGATTGAGAAAGGGTAATGTGTTCTAAAGGGCCATTAAGAGTTGATTATCTTAAGCTAATGGAATTTAACTTGTAAAGTTGAATAAATGTCACTTTGAATAAAGTGAATTGAAAGGATAACATGAGATAAGAACCTTGATCAACTGGAATAGTGAATGTGTGTCATTAAAAACAAAATGTTGATGAATGTAAGTATGGGATTGAATGAATTAAACGATGATTTGAACAAGAGAATCATATTCATAATGTTGGTGAATGTTGAATGTTTAATGATGTTTGATCATAGTTGATGTGTGATGAATCTTAGGATGAACTGAAATATGGATATGTGTTGTGGGAAGTATATGATGATGAATGTGATTGATGATGTGCCGGGGGCCATGGTGGGGTGCAAAAAATAGGATGTGTTTTGAGATTACCCTTAGGTTGAAAGACCTCGAACCTGCGCAAGGTTTGGTGTCAATGCTAGTGGGTTAGTGGCCCAAAACATTGTGTGTGTATGGGTTACCCATGACCCTGGACTGTGATCCTAAACGATGGTGTTCGGTTTATTATTTTCGTTGGGTCTGGACCCATAAAAGACAGTGTTTGTATATGTACCCAACCCCCGATGACTCGTGTGACTATGATTATGTGATGGATTGATGAAGAGTGATAATGTGGATGTGACAATGTGATTGAATGATGAATAATGGTAATGTGGATATGGTTATGTGGTTAAATGATGATTAAATAATAAAGTGAAAATGGAATGTGATTTGAATTTAATTAGTGAGATTTCAAAAGTTGAGTTTTATTTGGAATTGAATTCTTATTATGATATTGTTGTGTGATAATATGTTATATTCCAAATTTGTTATGTTGTTATGTTGGTGAATTGTTATAGCTCTAAATAATGATAAGGTAACTATCTATACCATGAATAGCATGCATGATTGGATTGCATATCATATATGTTTGTATGAGGCATCATGGGCACAAGTGGACCCGTGCTCACGTCCCTACAAATTTTGATGCAGGAACAAGTCAAAACAATCATGTGGGCTGATGGGGGTTGAGCTAGGAGTGGTTATTAATGAGCCCTTCTAAATTTAGCAGAACTTTTGGGCACTTAGTTTAAATTTTTAATTGAAATTGTAATATCATTTCATTGTGAGACAATTCGATACGGTTGTAAGGGTCCTATGGCCCAAGCTATGTACTGATGGGAAGTATGTATGAAGCATATAACCTGGCAATAGCCAAGGTTAAATCCGTGTTATTTCAACTTGTGTCTTGGGCTCACTTAGAGGTTAAAGCTTTACTCTGATCATGAGATAGCTATGTTAGTGCATGATATGTGTGTTTATCACTTACCCATCGGGTCGCGAGATCCGGGGCGTGACAAGTTATTATTCAAGCTTAGGTGTAGTACCGTATCACTTTTCAAAAAAAAAAAAGCAGTACTATATGAAGCTCTGTATAGTAGGAAGTGTAAATCTCTGATGTGTTGGTTTCAATTGGGGAAAGACAACTTTAGGTCTAAATTTGGTGGAGAATACAACTCAGAAAATTATTGTTATTCGCCAAAAACCTTAGTTGCGTAGAGTTATTAGAAAAGTTATGTTAATAGCCGAGGAGAAGACTCAAAGTTTCAAGTTGATGAGAATGTACTTTAAAGGATATCGCCTTAGAAAAGGATAACTAGAATTTGGAATAAAGGAAAGTTGAATCCATATTTCCTCAGATCCTTTGAGATTTTAACAAGGATTGGAGTAGTGGCATATCGAGTAGTTAACAACCTAAATTGGTCAGAGTGCATAATGTTTTTCATATAATGATATTTAGGAATTGTATAGGCATAGTGCCAACCATGCGATTGATTACAAGTACTACAAATTAGAGATGACTTATCATATAAGGAATCATCTATAAAAATTTTGGATATTAGAGGGAATCTGCTTCATAATAAAGTAAATTGGTTTGTTAAGTTTTGTGGCACAATCACACAGTTGATGAGGCTACCTGGGAGCATGAGAAGAAAATAACAGATAAATATTCAGATTTATTCACAAATACTTGATGTAAGTTTCAAGGACAAAACTTCTTTTAACGGGGGAGAATGTTATAACCCAAAAATTAACTTTTTTTATTTTATTTATGTGTTATATTTTTAGGAAACTAGCTGGTCTTATTTAAAAAATAATATTTAAGTTATTAATTTATTTATTATTTTTAGGTAATTGTAGACCATTGGATAATTTAAGGAATTATTTTTATTATTAATATATGATTGGAGGTCCACTGTAATTTAAGTGGACATAATAACACTAGATCAAAGAAGTTATATATATAAATAGGGGTTGGGTCAACTAGGGTTCTATTATATTATTTATTTAGAGATAAAGATGGAGGAAGAGAGAAAAGGTTAGTGTTGGATTGGTGGAAAGTGATATGTGGGTCTGTATTGGTGTAAGTATAAAAAAAGAAAAAATAGAATGATGTGCCGCCACATGAGATTTTTGGTGAGTGTTATTCAGAATTATTTAATAAGATAATTATTGATATTAATTATTTTTGATAGAGAGAATGATGAGGTACCACATCCAAGCCTACCAAGAAATTCAAGTACAGGTCCAAGTCTACCAAGAAGTACTTTTAATCCTACTTAATTTAAAATTCCTATTCAATTTAGATTTCTTTTTAGATTTAGTTAGGATTCCTATTTATTTTAGATTTCTCTTTAGATTTAGTTTAGGACTCTCTTATTTGTTTCCTACTTAATTTAAGATTAGCTTATTAGTTTTTTACTTAGATTCAGACTACTTTGTTAGCTTATATAAGGAAGATAGGAGAATAGTTTTCTTTAGTTTTTATTACTCAATAAATCAGAATTTTTTTGTGGAGAGCTTATTTTTTAGATTTCATATCCTGATATTTTTTTTTTTGTTGAATCAAATATCCTTTCGTCTACGTGAATGATATCACAGCCTATTCATCGCTTGTTCTGTGTCAAAGAGTTATAGGATTATGACAAATTACCCTGGTTATTTTACATGTATATCTTTGGACTTCAGGTGAATGGCTTGCTTTGCTAGTATTAAAATTTGTAAATTGATCAATGTATAAATGTTTTCAAGGTTAAATTTTGTGAACTAATATTTTCGAAAATATATTTATTTTGAATAAGAAATTTTATATTTTATACTATTAAGTATAAAGAAAAATTTTTGAACACTTGTGTTCAGTTTGATTTTATGAGATGGTGATTGTAAAGTCTTGTGGCAAATCCAATCAAAATCTTAGTTAAATTAGGAATGCTATTCAAGTTTCCTAAAGTGATGCAAATTGAAGATTTGAAGAATTCTAAACAATTAAGGAGATAAAATGAATCAAGTTGACCAAGATTTTGAAAAATTCTAATTGGTGTGAAGGATTACAAAACCTAATGGAATTCGGACGCAGCCTTCTGGAACATGAATGGAATTCCAGTGTACCTCGCAGGCACGGCGCGGGGAGCGCGCGGGTGCGCCCCAAGCACGCAGGCAGCCCGAAGGGAGCGCGCGGGTGCGCCAAGGTATCTCAGAAATTCCAGTGAGGTCCGCAGGCTGGAGGATGGGAGCGCGAGGGTGCGCCAGTGTTATTTCCTAAAGCGCAAAAATTCCAGTGCAGGTCGCAGGCTGGAGGATGGGAGTGCGAGGGATCGAGCTATGAATATTTTGTTCGGATTCAATTTCCTATTTTGCCAAACTAGGGCAACTTTGTAATCCTATATATATGTGAAACCAACTCTGTTATTGTAAAGATGTGGGAGAACATATTATAGGGACCTAGAGAAAGAATCTTTGAGTATTGAGAGCTTTCATGTTCTTTCTCTAAATTTATCTTGTATTTTCTTTTCACTTTCTGTGTGAGGCAGAAAGCCTACTTGTAGGGTTTATCGAGTGATTCGAGCAAGAGTGACGAAAGGATTCGTGCGAGTGATTCGTAGAGAGTCTGAGTAGAGTCTTGTAACCCGTTGATAGTGGGATTGTAAATAGAGGTTTTTCTCCCTGTGATAGGGTTTCCTCGTTATTCTCTTGTGTGATTACTTTCACTGTGTGTGTGATTGTGTGGGTTTGGAATTTTTAATTGGTATCAGAGCAGGTCACTCTAAGTTCTTGAGTGAAGATCTTCATCCAAACCAATGGATCCACCACGTGAAGAAGGCTCAAGCACCAGACCCCCTTGGTTTGACGGTTCAAATTATTCATACTGGAAGGTACGAATGCAAGCTTTCCTTTTAGGAATGAATTACAAAGTCTGGATGTCAATAGTTCAAGGATGGGATGAACCGACTCATGATGTTGATGGAAAAATCGAACAAAAGTCAATTCAGACGTGGACTAAAGCTGAGCAAGAGAGTTCGGAGTGGAACTTCAAAGCCTTGAGTGCCATATTTTCTGCAGTTTGCCCTAATGAATTCTGCCGCATCTCCAGTTGTACGAGTGCCCGAAAAGCATGGTTAATTCTGCAAAGTACACACGAAGGGAACGAACAAGTCAAAACCAGCAAGCTTCAAAAACTCACTTCTGAGTTTGAGGGAATAAGGATGAATGAAGACGAAAGGTTTGATGACTTTTACGTCCGGCTCAGTCACATTGTCAATTCATGCCACAACCTTGGAGAACCTATTCCAGAATACAAAGTGGTACGTAAAATTTTACGCTCTCTTCCACGAGTGTTTGATTCTAAAGTTACAGCAATAGAAGAAGTCAGAGATGTGAACTCTATGAGAATAGAAGACCTTGTGGGATCCTTGCAAACGTTTGAAGCAAATATGGTGAAACCTCGCAAAGCGTCAAAAGGTATTGCTCTAAAGACAGTGGAAGAAGAAAGTGATGAAGAGGAGTCGGATAAAGAAATGGCGCTTGTGGCTAAAAGATTCGTAAGATATATGAGGAAGAAGGGTTTATTTAATAAGAACAACAAGAATGAGTCACAATCTCAAGAAAAAGGAAAGAAGATCAAGAAGATTGAATCTGGGAAAGAAAACAAGAAGAACAAGATCAAGTGTTTTGAGTGTCATGGATATGGACACTTTGCTCAAGACTGTGCAAACAAAAAGATGAAAAAGAAACAAGTCAAAGTCATGAATGCTACATTAGATGATGAATCCAGTTCAGATGAATCATCTTCAGCAGTATCCTCAAACGATGAAGGTAACTTTGTTGCTTTTATGGTGTCTCACTCTTCGTTTGCAGGAACTCCATCTGGATCTCAAAGCAACACTGATATATCTAATCATGAAGATGATGACTCTGAGGATGAATTCAATAATGACTTGCAAGTGGCCTATGATGCTCTCATTGTCGAATACAGTAAGGTAAAGAAACAAAGACAAGCCCAACATACCCGCAACAGTAAACTCCGAAGTGAACGAGATTCCTTGAAGACAGAGAATGAAAAACTCACAGGTAAAATATCTATTTTGGAATCTGACAAAATTTCTCAGTCTCATAGTGCAGAAAAGTTCAAAGAAAAACTTGAAGAAAAGAATAAAAAGATTCATGAATTGGAGAAAGCTGTTGAAGAACTTCAGGATGAGGTCAGTAAGCTAAAAGAAAAGATCAAGAGTGATGAGAAGATAATTGAAAGAATGAACTCCAGTTCACAAAAACTTGAAGAAATTTGGAGCCAACAACGAACACATGGAGACAAAGCAGGCTTAGGCTACACTGGAGGGAAAAATACAATTGTTTCATCATCATCAGCGCCTTCAGTAGTAGAAGAGGTTGTTTCAAAACCTGCAGCCAATCCCAAGACCTTCCATAAGTCTATTGCACCACCAAAGAAGAATTTTGAAAAGAATAAACACTATCAGCATTCTCCTCACATAGTGAAAGGTATGCATTTTGCTAGATCCCAATCCCTTGTTCCTGTTTGTCACCATTGTGGAATCAAAGGTCATATACGCCCAAACTGTCACAAACTCTATGGTCTTCCTTTAAACTATGTTAAAAATTTTTCAAAAAACCCTGAGCCTAGAGTCCCTGTGAAGAATAAATTTCAAGTGTTTTCAGAAGATTATTACAAAAACTCACGTTCTTTTCAAAAACAAAACAGTCCAATATTTCGAGGAGGTACAAATTTCAAATTTGTTGAGAGAAAGAATTTTCATAAAAGTCAAAAACGTGAGAAAAAACCTGTCAAGACTACTGATCTTAAAACTAGAGCTATTTGGATTAGAAAGTCAGATTTAAATTGTTTTGTTTCACAAACTGCCCTGAAAGCTTTGAACTCAAACATGTGGTATCTTGACAGTGGATGTTCTAATCACATGAGTGGGAATAAATCCCTATTTTCAAATTTAGAAACTTGTCAGGGTGGTATAGTGACTTTTGATGATGTAGCACATCTCAGGTAAAAGGGAAAGGTGAGATCAAGTCCACAATTTTTAAATGTTTGAAAAATGTTTTATATGTGGATGGACTTAAAGCTAACCTTATAAGTATTAGTCAGTTGTGTGATGCTGACCATGTTGTCCAGTTTTCTAAAAATGAATGTAGTATTTTCAACAAAAAGGGACAACAAATCTTACATGGCATACGCACATCTGATAATTGCTATGGGGTAGCAAATTCAGAAGGCTTTCTTTGCAATTCAGTCACCTTAGATGAAAGTGAGTTATGGCATCAAAGATTAGGACACATTAACTACAAAGATTTACACAAATTGTCCAAATCCGAACTCATAAAAGGCTTACCTAATCTTAAAAAGCAGAAAAGTAGTGTGTGTGGTCCTTGTCAATTGGGAAAGCAATCTAGGAAGGCTCACAGAAAGATAAAATCTATCAACACTACTGAACCTCTTGAGCTAGTCCACATGGATCTAATGGGACCCACACGCACTAAAAGTCTTGGAGGTAGGCAATATATTTTTGTGGCTGTAGATGATTTTACTCGGTTTACATGGGTAAATTTTTTGTGTGAAAAATCAGATACTTTTGATGCGTTTAAGTCCTTGTGTTTCAGGTTACAACAAGAAAAGCAACGTGTGATAGGTTGCATCACTAGAATCAGGACTGACCATGGAAGAGAATTTGAAAATCAGAAGTATGCTGACTTTTGTGATGAAAATGGGATTAAGCACGAGTTTTCAGCTCCAAAGACACCTCAGCAAAATGGAGTAGTGGAGAGAAAAAATAGAGTTCTGCAGGAAATGGCGCGGTCTATGCTACATGGGAAACAACTACCTACAAAATTTTGGGCAGAGGCGGTACACACAGCATGTTACATAGCAAATAGGGTGTATCTTCGTCCTAATTCATCTAAAACACCCTATGAGCTATGGAATGGTAAGAAGCCCAATGTTAAGTATTTCAGAGTTTTTGGGAGCAAATGTTTCATCCTCAAGGATAGGGTCAATCTTGGAAAGTTTGACTCCCGAAGCGATGAAGGAATCTTCTTGGGCTACTCTTCTACTAGTCGTGCTTTTCGAGTTTATAATTTAAATACATCTTCTATGATGGAATCTGCCAATGTAATTGTTGATGTCAATACTAATGCTACTGTCCTTGAACAGGGTGATGAAGATAATGAACATATAAAGGAGATTGAAAAAGCTCAAGATCGTATTGAAGAAGAAAACACTGGATTGAGTAAAGAAGATAAAGTTGAACATGACAAAACCACAAAGCAGTTGGAACCATCATCCAGAGTAAAGTTGAATCATCCAGTCAGTCAAGTCATTGGTGAGGTAACTGATAAGATGAAAACACGCATGCAATTAAGGAATGAGGTAACTTATGTATGCTATGTTTCTTGTGTTGAACCCAAAAATATTAAAGAAGCCTTGCTTGATGAAAATTGGGTAAATGCCATGCATGAAAAATTAGATCAATTTGTTCGTAATGATGTGTGGACCTTAGTACCTAGACCTACTAACACTAATGTAATTGGGACTAAATAGATATTTAAAAACAAGAGTGATGAGTTTGGAAATATCATTAGAAACAAAGCCAGACTTGTTGCACAAGGCTACACACAAGTAGAGGGAATTGACTTTGATGAGACTTTTGCGCCAGTTGCTAGACTTGAATCCATTAGGTTACTTTTGGCTGTTGCATGTTTGTTGAAATTCAAATTATTTCAAATGGATGTCAAGAGTGCCTTTTTGAATGGTGTTCTACATGAAGAAGCATATGTAGAACAACCCAGAGGGTTTGAGGATCCTAAATTTCCAAATCATGTTTTTAAATTGAAAAAGGCTCTTTATGGTTTGAAACAAGCTCCACGTGCATGGTATGAAAGACTCGCTACATTTTTAATTGAATCTGGATTTACTCGTGGTAGTGTAGACAAGACATTATTCCTTCACATGGATTGTAAGCACATCTTAATTGCACAAATTTATGTGGATGACATTGTGTTTGGTTCTACTTGTGAATCTTATGCTGTTGAGTTTGGTAAGTTAATGTCTACACAGTTTGAGATGAGCATGATGGGTGAGTTGACTTACTTTCTTGGACTCCAAATTAAACAAGAGAATAATGGGATTTTCATTTCACAATTCAAGTATGCTAGAGACTTAGTGAAGAGATTTGGCCTCTCAAGTGCAAAACATGCTAGAACTCCCATGAGCACAAGTGCAAAATTGCATAAAGATCCAAGTGGAAAAAGTGTTGATCAGACCATGTATAGAAGTATGATAGGGAGTTTGTTGTATCTTACATCTAGTAGACCTGACATTGCATTTAGTGTGGGTGTGTGCGCTAGATATCAAGCTGATCCTAAGGAATCACACTTACATGCAGTCAAAAGGATAATAAAATATGTTAGTGGTACACTAGAGTTTGGGATATGGTTTACATGTGACACCAATTCTGATCTTGCGGGATACTCTGATACCGATTGGGCAGGAAGTGTAGATGATCGCAAGAGCACTTCTGGCGGATGTTTCTATGTTGGCAATAATTTAGTCTCTTGGCACAGTAAGAAACAAAACTCTATTTCATTATCTACTGCAGAGGCTGAATACATTGCTGCTGGTAGTTGCTATACCCAACTTTTATGGATGAAGCAAATGCTTGCTGATTATGGAATAGAGCAAGGCCCTATTACTTTGTTTTGTGATAACATGAGTGCTATTAGTATATCTAAGAACCCTGTCTTGCATTCTCGCACCAAGCATATAGAAATTAGGCATCACTTCATTAGAGAGCTGGTAGAGGAAAACATCATCATATTGGAGCATGTGCAAACTGAAAATCAACTTGCTGATTTTTTCACAAAACCCTTGGATGCCCTTCGCTTCGAGTCTCTAAGAAAATCTGTAGGCATTTGTGCACATCATTGAAATCTAAAAGATAAGCTAGAAGTTTATTAATTAAGTTAAAAATATTTTATGACTTCTATACTGTTACATGTGCATTAAATCTTCCAAGTTTATAGATTGCAATGAGTTCATAATTTTCGCATTCCTTGTAAATTGATACGAAGTGTTTTGGTGAAGTTTGTCATAATTTTGAAGTGCTTCCTATTACACTTGATTGTACATGCATATACCTCTTTCTCTTCTTTTCCACGAATCAAGGGTTATTGTTTGATGTGTTTAAAAAATGTTGAGGAGCCTGATTTGTGCATATCAAAGTTATGCATAAAAAAAAAAAAAAAAATGGAAAGGGCTACCGGTGGGACCAGTGAGAAGCCCCTTAATGACTCGTTGTTTGTTAAGGAATAGCTACCTGCCCATAAGCGTGTGAAAGCCGCCAATTGTTTAAAAAAAAAAAAAAAAAAGGGAAGAGTGGCTCTCAATTCATTTGGTACATCAAATTTAACTTTTTGAGTCTATGATTTGTTTGAGGGGGAGCCTATATGTATATTATAGTCAAAAACTCACACGTACACAAGCATTTGTTCAATTTTATGACTTATTTCACCTCACGACACAAAATTGAAAATTTTCTTGGAAAATCAAAATGTGAATCTTTGAATTTATGAAGGGTGCGAGATTGATGTACATGCATTGGCATAGTGGAATTAAAATTTTTTAATATATATTTAATAAATTTTTCTACTGTCTCTTTTGGTTTTGATTGTTTGTGTCCAAATCTACACTTACAAGATTTTCCCGAGAGCCTCGCAGGAAGGACGCAGGATACGCGCTCCTTCGCCAAATCCTCGTAGGCACGGCGCGGGGAGCGCGCGGGTGCGCTCCAAGCACGCTGGCATACCGCAGGGAGCGCGCGGCTGCGCCAAGCTGTTCCAGAAATTCCAGTGAGGTACGCAGGCAAGAGGTGGGAGAACATATTATAGGGACCTAGAGAAAGAGTCTTTGAGTATTGAGAGCTTTCATGTTCTTTCTCTAAATTTATCTTGTATTTTCTTTTCACTTTCTGTGTGAGGCAGAAAGCCTACTTGTAGGGTTTATCAAGTGATTCGAGCAAGAGTGACGAAAGGATTCGTGCGAGTGATTCGTAGAGAGTCTGAGTAGAGTCTTGTAACCCGTTGATAGTGGGATTGTAAATAGAGGTTTTTCTCCCTGTGATAGGGTTTCCTCGTTATTCTCTTGTGTGATTACTTTCACTGTGTGTGTGATTGTGTGGGTTTGGAATTTTCAGTGATAAATAGTTATTTTGTGGAAATTGGAATTGAAATAAAGTCCAAGAGACAGGTTTTTAAGTAGTGTGACTATAGTAACTAGGGAACAGACCCGTAAAAACTGTGATGACCCTAATTCTCAATGATTATAGGAATAAGCCCGTGAAAACCGTGGTGATCTCAATCAGATCAGCTTAGGAAAAAACCCAGGAGCCAGATTGGGTGACTCTAAGTGTGATGTTAGCTCCAACCGGGTACTACCCATGAGAAATTGTATTGGCACATTTGATATTTAATTCTCATATATCCATGGATTAATGTTTATCGTCACTGTTGTGATTAATGGATTGATTTATAGATATTATTGCACTTTGAGATGCAGGTTATGAAATTACTATTATAAGAAGGTACTTCAAGAGAAAACTTCCAAAGATAGGAAACCAAATGCAAAGTTAGCCCAATTCAACCACCAAGGGGTGTGAAGAATAACAGCCTTGGTTCATAATCCATACCAAACCTATTAATTCTAATTAAAAATAAATAAATAATATAGAACAAATAAAAATAATATCAAATCCTCATCTTCTGGCATTGAATGAACGATTAATATCAAGTATAATGATAATCCCTTTCTCTCCGATGTCCACCCCAGCCCCTCCCCTTGCCTCTTGTACCAATTCTACCCCCATATGTAGACCTTCTGACGCAGTGGTGGGGCATTGGCAAGGTGTCGTCCTTAAATACAACAAGTTGCTCCTAAGAACAAAATAAGAACACAAAGTTCTTAACTAAATATATTGGATAATTGAATTGA
This sequence comes from Vitellaria paradoxa, assembly GCA_019916065.1. Taxonomy (NCBI): domain Eukaryota; kingdom Viridiplantae; phylum Streptophyta; class Magnoliopsida; order Ericales; family Sapotaceae; genus Vitellaria; species Vitellaria paradoxa. The sequence continues at coordinate 13,358,856 of CM034237.1, forward strand.
ATGGCTTTTAAAAGTGTTTACAAAAGGATCTTATTTATGGAAAAACTAATTATAAATCTAATCCTAATTAAGATAAGTTTTCTAAGAGTCTTCCTCTCCAATCCAAATTCTATTCAGATTGCAAGTAGTCTTTGTCTCAAAAATAACTAATAAAATCTAATCCTAATTAAAATAGACATAAAACAAATCTAAAGAAATTAGGAAAGCTAATCTGAAATAAACTAAGAAAATTTCAATTCTGTCCTACATCAGTTCTCCTCCTCTTAAAAATAACTTGTCCTCAAGTTATCTAAGGGAAGATAATAAATACAAAAATTTGGAGGAAAAAAATTTGGAGGACCATCATGAGCAAGCACCTTCAATGCAATTTCCGTCACTGACAAAAGTATATATAATTCTAACTCGAGAATAATCTTTATCTTCACATGCGATAGTGCTCTAATTTTGTTTTATGTAATCAATTCTTCAAATAATTCTTCATAATTGAAAAATTCAATCATATCAACCCATACTTTCTTAACAAATTTTAACGCGCTTTCAACTTTGATTTCCATTGTTTTAAGATCAACGAAACCAATTTATTCACCATCAAATAATAAATCCAAGTTGTAATGCTCATCACCCAAAAGATTAATGACTTCTAATGTTGTAGGATTTATGGGATTTTAAATCTCCTCCTCTTGAAGATCAATTATAATTTTGTTTTCTTCTAAAAATAATTAATCTAAATTATAACTATCTTCAAAAGTAGTTTTTACAAAAATAGAATAATCTTTTACCTCGATATCTTCTTTAAATTTATCACAATTTATTGAAGACTCCACAATTATTTCTTCTATCTCAATCTCCTTGATCTCTTGAACTTCTTCACCTGGAGATATTCTTTCATCTCCATGAACAATTACAGTTGGATAAGTATCTTCTTCAAGTTCAAAATGTCTATCAAAAGACAAGAGATCCATTTTCATTCAGAATGAATCATTAATGTTATGCATTCTTTGAATAGGGCCTACTTGAATAGCACCTTAGTCTTCATAGTTGAAATCATCAACCATCGGGTTATGCCATCATAATTGAATTGTCTTCTAGGTAGTTGTTTAGCATCTTGAACTTGTGAGGCCCTAGGGGCTACTAGCACAACTAGGATAGTCATATTGTTGAGATTTATATGGGTGAAAATCCATAGAATTTCATCCATACGTTGAATTTGAGCATCAATACGTTGCTCCAATCTTTGGTGTGCGGCACAAAGATTCTCCAAACTATGACCATCATTGTTTGGACTCTCCATTGAACAGTGAACATAAGGAAAAACCTTTTGTACACTCAATGGAAAAAAAAGAAAACTAGGCAAGGCAAACTTGCTCTGATACCATTTGATGTAGTGGCGGGGTGATGGCAAGATATCATCCTCGAGTACGATGGGTTACTCTTGAATGCATAAGAACCAAACAAAAACACAAAGTTCTTAACTAAATATATTGAATAATTGAATTGAATGGCTTGAATGAAAAGTGTTTACAAAGATCTCTATTCATAGGAAAAACTAATCATAAATTTAATCCTAATTAAGATAGGTTTTCTAAGAGTTTTCTTCTCCAATCTAAATTTTATTTAGATTACAAATAGCCTTTTCCTTAAAGACAACTAATAAAGTTTAATCCTAATTAAAATAAACATAAAACAAATTTAAAAGAAATTAGGAAAACTAATCCAAAATAAATTAAGAAAATATCAAATCTATCCTACATCAGCTCTGAATGCCCTGTTAACAAGCTGGTTTTGCAAGCCCCCAACTCCACGACCCTTTTTCGATGCATTGTTGCTTGAACCATTAGTAGCACTAGCAGGTCGTTTCCCTCTACAAAAAAAAATAATAACAGTAATAATATTTATCAAAATATATATATACACAATATTGACAGCAATAGCAAAGGGGGGAAATAAAGTTGATAAAAAAGAATAAAAATAAAAAGTGAACAAATCTCTCAACAGGCCCAGTCAACTAGCTGAAGATTTTGCAACATATAAACATGTCCAGTGTGACTTCTCTAAGATTGAAAACAAGGTTGTTCCCCCCTTTTTTCTTTTGGGGTATTTTCTAGATACAGATAATACTGTTTTATATAAGAACATAAATAGGTTTTCAACATATCCAGCTGGAGTAGATGTTGAAGGCACTGAAGCTTTAAATGCTTCTCTCCAAGAAAGATTGATTCTCTTATCCCCATTGAAGGAAGGTGACTTTGAATGCAACAACGGAATTATCAAAACATTGTAGCAAAATCAGTCCAAAAACATAAACATATGTATTCACTAGTTAAGAGAATTCATAAAGTCGAGAAAAAGGTCAGCAGATTTCAGACCTGTGTCATTGCTAAAATGTTATTGCACGTTCGCAATCCAGGGGTTGTATTTTGCTTTTGAGCTTTCTACAGATTATACACGTGTTTGCCAGTTACAATTTAAGCGCAAAACTCAATAACAATGCAAGCTCTTCTATATAAACTCACAATGCTAGCCTTTGCTTCATCTGATTTAGCAGCAGCCATTGTTTTGTTGTGCTCGGCCATACCCTGGGTTAGTTTCTTGATAGTGGCCCTACTAGTTCTTCGGCACTCCATAATCTGTCTCGTAAACAAACAATAAATGCTAACTAAATTATTCCACGAGCAAATATAAACACAAAGTGAGAAATGAATGCATGAAAGTTAAATCATTACAACAAAACGGTTCAGTTTCAACAATCAAAAACGCAAAAAATGAAAAAAAAAAACCATTGAAAAAGGTATTTTCATGGTCAGGCGATCGTTGCTAGGCGTTGAAATTGAACCCGTAAAAAAAAAAAGACAATCTTTCATGGTCACTAAGTGTTGAAAATAATGTGTTTATTTATTATAATTATGGTCGTTAAAAAAGGTATTGATTTTCAATGATTATGATCATCAACACTAACTTTTATTCAGTGATTTTTTTTTTCAACGGCCAATTTTTGAAACAAATTTTGTTACTTTAATCATGAGTAAGACTGTTGACAATATTTTCTTTTTTGTTTTTTTTACAATAGTAATCATTGAAAATTTTATTTCATTTAAAAAAGAAATTCAATTTCAAAAGTTGACCATTGAAATTTTATACTCAAGTTTAATGGTCTTCAATTATGAAAAAAGCATCCTTAATTTTGAAAATATTGTAATTATAATATAAAAAAAATTTATTTTTTTGAATTTATCAATTGTAATATTTCACTATATACAAGCCAATAAATTGAAAGAGTTCCAAACTAGCCCACATTCATCTTAAAAATAAAGCTAGCTTTTAAAAAAAATAAATAAATAACAAACACATTCATCTTAAATTGTAATTTAAAATTACATAGTTCGTCTTCATATCATTTGTAAATTTGTTCCAAAATAACATTTAAGTTTGCTAAAAAAATAAAAGTAAATTAAATCAAATCAAATCAAAAGACCTTCAAATTAGCCCATATTTAAACAAATTATATAGTTCATCTTTGTACCATCTACAAACTTGTTTCAAAATAACATTCTATATATTACTAAAAATAAAAAAAAGAAAATTAAAATTGAAAGAGCTCTAAACTCTAGCCCACATTCAAGCAATTTCAAATTGCAGTTTTATCTTGTATACTACCTTTACTTCCGAAATTCACAATTATTTAATCTCTGGCCTACAAAACAAATAAAAGTATATCAATTAAATTTAAAAATATAAATAAATTATTATTTTTTAATTCACAATACTAATCAAATATTTTTAAAATTATTCTTATTCCACATGATTCACAGCAATAGAGTAAGCTCCTTGCTGTGTGAATAATCAAATATCCTACAACATGCATTCATGTTAGAGTAATTAGCTGCCTTATATTTATTTACCTAGCTATAGCAAATTATATGCTCCAAACAATTTATTTTAAAAATATATAGTGATTGAAGTACCTGATAAAGATGAATTTCTCCTCACGTAGGTATTGTCATTTGCCTTTACTTTGCAATTAAAAAAAAAAAAAAAAAACTTTCTCGTGCAAGTACTTGTCATCTGCCCTTGATTTGATGAAATAAAAAAAAAAAAAAACCCTTCTTCCCTACGAAACTCTAAAATTTAAGTGTTAATATTACTAAAGATTGATAATCCAAATCTATATTTGCAAGATAATACAATATTTACATCTATAGGTTAGAAAGATCGATGTTAAGTTTGAGGATAAAAGAAATCTGCGAATAAGTTGAGAAGGCACAATGAATGTTAGAAAGATAGAGGCTAGGGTCTTTTAGATTCTGTCTAAGTTTATACCCTTTTGATGAGTTTGGCCCATGAATAAAACACATCTCCTTTTTAACGGTCAATTTAGAGTTATTAAAATATGATATTATTTTCAACAGCTCTAGGTCGTACATATTATTTTACCATTTTTCAACAAGAATTTTTTTACCCACCATTGATTTTACATAAAATTTAAGCACCAAGTTTGTGCGCGCTAATATAAAATAGGTTTTTCAACATATTATTTTTCATGATCGCCTTACATGCTGTATATGCCATACAATTTTTTTACGATCAAGTGTTGAAAAAAATACATGTTTCAATGATTATTAATAATTGTGAAAAATTAGACATTGCATTTAACCCACTTTGTTGTAGTGAATGTAAAAAATAAATGGGTCCTAAATCCCATTAGAATTGAAGAACAGTTTACGTCCTCAATTCACATCAACATAGGACAACGCAAGTCAATTAGTAGCTATTTTGCTGCAAGAGTTGGTGAGGTGCATGTGCATGCTCTTCAGTCTTCATAATGATACAATAATGTCAAACAAATTGTTTCTGAGGTCTCAACAACCTAATCCACCCATCACTTTCATGCACTTACAAGTAGAAACAGTTAACTGCTAAGCATGAAACAGGACACCATCCAGACATTGGCCAATTAAAGAAACCCAAACCCAATGTAAATATGGTTACACTAGGATAGAATACTAAATTCTTTTTTCCTTTTTCTTCAATCCCCACCCAACTGAATTAAATAGAGATTAGGACAAAAAAAAAAAGCAATTTAGTGCATGAGACTTCTACATTACAAGATTCAAGAAGGGTTAAAAATTAAAAATAAGAGAATGAAATGGTACACATGAAGTACTCCCAGGTGGTCGATGGTGTTCAAGACCCATGCCCACGAAGCACTCCTAGGCGCCAATCTTCAAGATGGCACATGAAAGTGATGGGTTGCAGACTATGGGTGAAATGGTACACAGTGCCCACAGAGCACTCACGGAGTAGTGGATGGTGTATAAAAGAGCCCACTTGGCACGACCAATAGCATGAGCCAATAAGATTAAAAATTAAAATTGAGCGCAGTGGAAGATGTACATAGGTACTGTGCATAGGAAAATCCAAATAACCCTCAAACATGAAAAACTTCCGCCTAAGGGGAAGCCCCCCCATTGAGAAGATGGATTCACATGTGAGGGAAAAACTGCCTGGCATGCACACGAGAGTTGCCCACATTGGAAATATAGAGATAGTTATGTGATTAATATAGCATGATATGGACCTTAACACATAGTCTTGAACTTTTGAGTTGGAAACTATCTCATAAATGCTATATTGGCCTCATTTGGCATACAAACTTCCTCTATAAAATTCTATAAATCTCTAACAACCCCTCCACCTCTAATTTTTTTGCCATCACTAATTTCAAAAAATTTTAATATTTCACTAAAAAAATAAAAAAATCTGAAAGTAAGTTAACCGAATATGTAAATATTTTATGCAGTCATATTTTTCATGTCAAAATCTTTCAAATGAGTACCATTGTCGTTATTTTTTGTGAATTTTTTTAAATCCGTGGGAACGATTTTTTAAATTCATTCCTACGATTTGCTATTTTTCAGAAAAAATGGCACCAAAATTAACTTCAAATCATATTTTATCTTAATTTATCTTATTTTTTTTTACGCCAAACGAAGCCATTATTACCCACTGGACGGGTTTCCAAAAACCTCCTAACACTTAAGATGATGATGATAATAACTTCTCAAAAAGTACAATTTAATGTAAGTATTTTTATAGAAACTGAACTTACACAAACTTACAGAACTCTGCCAAAATAAGGGTTTAGCATCCCTTTTATAAAAAGCAAAGAAAAGTCAGATATCATCCTCTATTGGAGTCCGGTATTTGCTATATCTATATTATTAAACAAATCATTTCTATGCCAGAAGATATTCTACTAGCAAGACATTTGACCTTTTAGGCAATTATATTCTCCTTTAATAGCATGAGTTGTCTTTTTTGATAGCATGTGCTGTCTGTCTCCTTTAACTGTCTCCTTACCCAGACGGTGAAGAATTAAGATTTCTGTCCCGCTTTTCTCGGCTATTATATGGTCATCTCCTTATCTTTTACGGACTTTTTCTCTTCCATTGTTGGATCATGGCATCCCAAATGTGACATCATGTGGTTCCATGTTTTATGTTTCTTTCCAATAGAATATCTTCCTTATCTTCTAAGGACTCTGGTTTAGTATCAGAAATAGATATGTTATCAAATTTATTGTTTGAAAATATAGTTGAAAATTATTTTTTTGTGTACTAAGAAATTTTATCATTATCTCTATTTCAGTGGCATTAGGATATTTCCATTCTAACATGATTTTGAGTTTAGCCAAACTCGGTCTTTTGTTATTAAGGAAATCACTATTGTTGGTTTTTTATCCATTTCTTTTTTCTAGGCTGCAATTACTCTTTAATTTGTTCTATTGCTTCCTTAACAGAGAATTCTTTCCACCATCTAAATGGTAGGTGCGGATTAAAATAGGAATTCTTAATTCATCCTGGCTAAGTGCAAGCCCATATTTCCATATCCAAGGTAATTTGAATTTAGCAAAATAGTAAAGGATAAATTGTCCATTACAAAGGGCTTCTAGTGCATTCAAGACAGGATGAACTTCTACCCAGCAAGTGTATTCCTCTTCGATAGCTTAGGGTAGTAAGGATAATTATGGACTAAATTTATGCCACCATTGATAGTACCATGGTGGAATACTTTTAGATAAGTCTCAATTCATTTGGAAGAACCATGAATGCTTTCTTTTCGGGTTCCCATAGTAAAAGGTGTTTGTCCAACCATCAACATAACCCCAATAAGTGTGGGAAAATTGCATGCCTTACCATTGAAGCTTTCTAGATTTGCTCGGATCAGATCCCCAATCTATGATGGTCAAAACCTTAAGTATAGCACATTTGGTATAATTAAAAACTTCGTTAGATTTATTATTTTGAGTAAAGTGGTGCATCTCCACTAATTCGGATACTTATAGAATTTCCTCGACGGTGGGTTAATATTTGAATTATCGAGCAAGATAACTTGCTTCATCCAAATATTTTTGGAGCAAGTACCAAGGTTCATTAAACTATTACTTTTCTCCTTTTTCCATATCCCAAATTATTTCTATTACGCTCAACCATATTTTCAAACAATAAATCCAATGACATGACAATCTCTAATACTAAATTAGAGCCCTTAAAAGATAAGGAAGACATTGTTTTGGTGAGAAAAATACAAAATGTGGAACCACAGGATGCTGACATTTGAGATGCTATGATCCAAATAATGGAAGAGAAAAGGTCAACAAAAGTCAAGGAGAAGGCCACGTAAGAGCCAAGAAAGCGGGACAAAAATCTTCACTGTCTAGATAAGGGGACAGCTGAAGGGGACAGCACATGCTATCAAAGAAGATAGCTTATGATATCAAAGGAAAATGTAATTCCCTTAAAAGCCAGATGCCTTGCTTGTTGAATACCTTCTAGCATAAAAATAATTTGTTTAACAATGTAAATATGGTAAACACTGGACTTTAATAAAGGATTAAATCTGACTTTTTTTTTTTAATTTTCTTTAAAAAAGATGCTAAACTCTTGTTTTAACAGAGTTCTATAAGTCTGTGCGTAAGATCAGTTTCTATAAAAATACTTTTATTACATTGTATCCTTTGTGAAGTTTTGTGAATAAAATCCTACTAGTTTCTCTATAATTCCTTTCCTCTTTTTTATTTTCTATTACTTCATTATATAAATATGGTATTAGAGTTCTAAATTTTCTCTATTGGAGCATGTTGATAGATTAAGCTTATGATAGAACAGTATCTATAAGGTATATCATGATTTATTTTTCATACTTTTATTGTTGATATTGGCTTAACTACATTATGTTTAATCTACTATGTCAACTTATGGATCATCACCTAAATTGTGTAGGTTTTAATCGTTATGTTCTCTCGTTTAAGAGAAGCTAAGGATGTCCATAAATTGTTAACAGACAAGTAAGATAAACCCTATGTTCTCTAGTTTATACTATACTATTTTATCATAAGCTGAATTTAATTATATGTTCCAGTAGACTAAACCTAAGAATGAAAAATTTTCCATCAAAACTCCTATCTAGCAGTAATACTGCTATAAGAAACATTTCTTTCGTAGAATATCCTAGAAAATTACAGGAATTAAATAAATGGGCAATATCTAAGATAGCACTTACTAAAATTTATAGAATAGGAAAATTAGAAAGGATTCTATACTTTAAAATAGTAGTTAAAACTATGGAACAAACCATAAGTATGGAAAACCACGTGCAAACTATGAAATCCAGAATTCAAGCCAACGAATTAACAGTGATGGGAAAGGACATTATGATCACCAACTAGTAAGGATGCTGGCAGCAAAGGAATTGGAACCTAGACCAAGTCTAATCCGTTATTATCCCTTGCAAGATAAACAATTGCTATCCAGATAATAATAATCAAAACTCAACACTTCCCGCAAAATAATGCTTTCCCCATGCCAGGAGACCTACATAGTTATTATTCTGCTTCAAAAGATTGTGAAATAGTTTGATGAAAAATATAAACCAGACCTACATCAACGGTGAAGTAGAATAAGTAAGACACTTTCTATCAGAGAATAGTGTGCTAAAAAAAATTAGAAGAGGATTTGGTCAACGTGTCCTCAAGCTGTTCGAATATTGATTCCACTACTACCAATGCTGATCGCTCGGGCCTCCAGAACTTTTGGGGTTTATATATTATCTCAGTCACCATTTCCATAATTTGTTTTCTATTATTCCTTGTTTCTTTATTAAGGAAAAATCAAGACAACATTAGTCCAAATAGAAAGTATTTGGGGGAAAATGGTTAGATTTGTACAATACTTCCACGGTTGAGGAAGGATTACATTTGCTGCAGTAAGGAGTGCTCCTACTCCAAGTACTGATCGCTCAAAGAACGGACATGAATAGGAGTTTGTGAGTACTATTGAAATTCCCATGCATTTGGAGGCACGACCACCACCTGAAATTGAAATTCCAACAAGGACTGGATGATTTCTAATTGTACTTTAATATGAAAAATTAAAAGTATATACAACAAACTATAGAAGTATCGATCATTTATTTCATATACCAGGATGGCATGCATGACCATAAAACGTATAACTAATATTTTGTATATAATAACAGTTGTTATGGATGTAACCCTAAAACCCTCGACAATTAGGGCCTTTTTTTCAGTTATTGAATGATTCAAATTTAATTAGATATCATTATTGATTCGTTGTAAAGTTAAGTTCATTTTGTATAATTTATCTTTTTTTTTTTGGGTAATATTTCCAATTATTTTTTATAAATTTAACGATACCATATTTTGCATTTCATTATCTATCATTTTGTTAAATTAAACCTTAGCGTGATAAATATGGGCTACAATACACATATACTCATTGCGTTTTCACATATATTCTTAATGTTTTCCTTATTTATGTTAGAATATTCTATATTAGATATGAGATGTTCTTTATATATATTACCTATATTAGAATATTCTATATCTTACTTTTTAGTAAGTGTTAGATTTATTTTGGTATATAGATCATTACTATATATCCCTCTTTTTGTAGGCCCATTTAAAAATCTCTTATTGACTTTTATAAGATATACAACAAGATATAGAGTTTATATTCTCTCTCCAATTCTAGTATTTCTTCGTCTTTTATTTTTCTATTTTAACATGGTATTAGGGCTCATGGTTTTCTATTCTAGATAGACTAGGCCGCACAAGTTCGATGTGATTTATTTGTCTTTTGTTTTTTTTTTTTTTTGGTCAAACTTTGCCAACTTTGTCTGCTCGATCGATCTGTTCAGTTTCTACCAATGCTACCATTTTCTTATTCTACTACATTATTTTTCATCACCACAATATATACAAAAAATTCTTTCACCTTCTATTCAACATGGTATGAGAAATCTCTGCGTTCTTCTTTTCTAGTTTTTTTTTTTCTTTTTTGAGCCTTACTATGCCACAAAAGCACTATTACTATTGCAAAATTCCTTTCTTCTGCTTTCTAAACCATATCAAAGTTTTATGCATTTTTTTTCTTCTCTGGTGTTTTTCTTCTCTGGTGTTTTTCTTTTCAGAGCCTTGCTCTGTCATAATACCATCACAACCATCACAAAAACTTTTTTCTTCCATAGTCTGAATCGGTTCTTAGAATTTTTTTTTTTTTTACTCTTTTTATCTTGAGTCTGATATTTGCTTTTTCATATTTCACCATCCCAATACATTTTTTTATTTAGGATGATCTCTCAACATTATATCATTCATCATATTCATAGTATCATTTTTTACGAAATTAACAATAATACACCAACAGATATCAGTCTTTCTTATTAGTTATAACCTCTAAGAGTAAGATGCTGCTGTTTTCTTCTGACATTTTTTAATTTTGTCTTTCTTGTTCCATCTTCGCACACTATATATTCTATTTGGTCATTTTTCGATCTCCAATCCGAAAAATAATCATTTTAGTAGTAGCGAAATTTTTTTAGGAACTCACCATCAAAACTTCGTCACTGTCAGTAGCTACACAACTCCAGATTCTACACTTACAGCTTTTTCAGCTATCCAGTTTAGCTGTTTTTGGAATATTCTTATTTCTAAACCCAAGTTGATTTACCATTTTGAGTTTGAGAGAAGGTATTAAAATATTCTATATTAAATATGAATATTCTTTATATATTGCCTATATTAGAATATTCTATATCTTATTTTTTAGTAAGTGTTAGATTTATTTTGGTATGTAGATCATTACTATTTATACTTCTTATTGTAGGCTTATCTAAATGCCTATTCTTTACTTTTATGAAGTATACAACAAGATGTAGAGTTTATATTCTCTCTCCAATTCTATTATTTCTTGTCTTTTATTTTTCTACTTTAACAATTCACATGTATCAAGTTGTTAGAATTCCGGCTTGACATATGAGCAAAATAATTATAAAAAGATTTTACATCACACCCACAACGTCTTTATTGTCTAAACTTTGTCAACGTAGTTCATACACTTATTTTATACAAAAATTAAGTTTTTATAATTCCCTAGGCTATGTTTGCTATATGAAAATAAAATGAAACAGAATGAAATAAGATGTGAGAATGAAATATGAATAGAAATGAAATAGAATGAGTATTCCATTCATTTATTTAGTTGCTAACATAAAAATCATAAAAGTTTATAAATAATTAAATTCTTGTACTTTGATTACACATTTTAAATATGACAAAAACAGCAAAAAATTATAAAAACTATTAACATCAATTCTTTAAAAAATTATAAGAATAAATTTTATTTTTAGAATATCAATATGGGCAAAAAAAAAAAGGCCCAGGCGTAAAATGGTCAATTTATATTTCGAGTTTGGATCAAGTCAAAATTTTTTAACTATTAATAAATGTGTTAATGGATATTTTTATCATTTCATGAAGAGGCTAAATACAAATCTAGGTCAGAAAGGGCCAACGGGTAAAATTGTAATTTTACAATCTAAATTTACATTATACCAAAATTTGCTTAATTATTAAGAAACATGTTGATCAATTTTTTTAATATTTTGGTAGCTAGCTGAAATGCAAACAGTGGGCCAAAAAAAAAATAGGTTTAGGGGTAAAATTGAAATTTATGACTTGAGTTTAAGTTGGACTAAATTTTGCATATCTATACTAATAGAAAAAGTCCCAATGTTTGAAAAAAAAATTTGACTACTTAACTCCTATTTTTTTAATTTAACTTGACTATATCCCTTCATTATCTATCATTATCTTTTTTTTTTTTTTCAGTTTAACCCAATTCTAATCTAATTCTGTAATCCAGCTTTAATAGAATTTTTCATAATATCAATTATTTTACTATTTTATTATCTTTTCAGTTTAATCTAATTTTAATCCAACTCTATAACCCAACTATATTAGAATTCTTTATCATGGTGCATTATCTTTTTTTTTTTTCCAATTTAACCTAATTCTAATCTAATTCTGTGACCCAATTTCACTAAAATTATATATAATGGTGCATGTACTGTAATCAGGCATCAATTAGAAATTGATTTACAACCGTGTCTGCTTGTTACATTGCAAGGTGACAAAAGAAATTCACAACGTTGTAAGTGAGAAGCAGTAACAAGTAGACATGCACTCATGCGTGTATTAAACCTTTCACTTGTTTTGTACATTTGAAGATTGAAATAAGTGTCCCTGATACAAAGGTTTGTTTTATCTTCTACTTGCTATCATATCAAACATTTTTTTTAATTAATGTGAATATTTTTTTGATGGATTTGACAAATTAGTAATGCAGTCAAGGTAGCTAGATATCTTGGAGCAACCCTTGTGCTTCCTAACACTAGGGGAACCAAATTTGGGGATCGAAAAAGGTCAATACCCAATATAGATGTTTTATATATATATATATATATACACATACATATGCAACGTGATTTTTTTTATTACTTGTTAATTTGTCTTTTAATAATATTGTTTGTTAATTTTTTTGGGGTCATTAAGAATGCGAATAAGTTTGCTATATTTATTTGTATTAGATAATATTCTTTTATATTAAAATTATTTTTTATTTATGGGTTTATTTTTAACTTGTTCATTAAAATATATTAGGTCTGGCTTATTTCAATTTAAGTTATTTAACTCAACTATATCCCTTCCTGATGGTGCATTATTTTTTTTTTTTTTAGTTTAACTGAATTCTAATCCTACTCTATAACACAACTCCATTAAAATTATTCATGATGAATTAGTTTGAGTTTATATTTGCAATATCATCAAGAAGAAAAAAAAAAACCCAACTTCCTATTCCGTCTCTGTTATTTTTTATTTTCCATTTAATAAATTTCTCTTCTAAGGTTAAATCGTTCTAAATGGTGCAATTAAATGTTAGGTAGATTTAGCTCGTGATCCAAAGTTTAGTCCATACTCGATCAATTCATTCATTCATACATATAGGTATTTTGAGAGTGTTCCAATCAAAAATACATATAGGTATTTTTTCTTATTTTTACTTAATTGGGAATTATTTTTGCTTCTAAACTCAGAGCCAGTAATTATTTTCCATCTCTTTTTCTTTGAAATTTTTTTTGTCTTTTTTTTTTTTAGATTTTTCTTTCTAGATTTTGGGTTTTCATTAATGGGTTTGTCTTTGACTTTTGTTTTGATCAGGTGTTGGTGGACATGCTTATCTTCTGGAGCCTCTCTGATGGTTGGGTATGATCATGAGTGAGGTTCTTTCTTTTTATTTTGTTTTTATTCTTCTGATATAATTAATCTTTTTTTTTTATGATTCTTCCATTCATTCACGGGGACTTAAGCATCAATATATTACTAACATTTGATTTTTTTTTTATCACTGAGACTGATTCAATATGTTGTTAATATTGAAATATATTTTATTAAAATATATATTTTATTGAAATATTTTATTAAATTAAACTAAATTTTATTTAATGATAATTTATTTTTAACTCAAGTACTTCAATTATGAACCTAATTAAAATTAATTATTATTAATAATAAATAAATTATAAAATAATTTAAAACAATATATTCAGTAAATTAAATATTTCTTTAGATAAATTTAATTATAGTAAACAAAATTGCACTTTTAAATGTGTTTTCTATTTTTATGTTGGGAAAAAACAATTTAACAAAAAATAGAAACCAAAACTGATAGAAATAAACAAAAAATATAAATAAAATATTTTTCGATATTAAAATATGTTATTAAAAAGAAGCCAATCCTTATGTGTTTTAAGCTTCAATATATTAATTTTTAATGAGCCGCGGGTTCAAATTTTCAAATATTTGAAATGTATTGAATTAGATAATATATTCATATTTAAAATAAAATACGAATTCACATGAAATTTTAATACACATCCCAAGCTTAAAAATATATAAAATAGCATTTACGTCTAGAAAAAAATTTGTTAGATTGTTACTATGATAGCTTTTATTTATAATTAACATGGCTGAGAGGGAGGGAGTGCATAGAATATAATATTATTTGTTAATTTTTTGGGGACATTAAGAATATGAACGAGTTTACTATATTTATTTTTATTAGATCATATTCTTTTCTATGAAATTATTTTTCATTTATGCATTTATTTTTTAACTTATTTTTAATTCGTTCATTAAAATGTAATAGGTTTGACTTTTTTAGATTTTATTCTATTTTTAATGTGATTTTTAATATTAGGTTTTTAAATTTTATTATATTTTTCATTACTGATAAAATTTTAATTATTTTGTGTATCAGATTTCAAAAAAAAAAAATTATTCTTCACTATATTTTTCAATTTGTTTATTGAAAAATATAAGGTAAGATTTTTTTTAGTCTTATTATAATTCTTTAATATGATTGTTTATATAATTTTTTATATTTTATTAAAAATTTTCATTATTGTTAAAATGTAAATGTTTTTATACTAAATTTCAACAGAATTCTTTTTTGGGTTATTTTTCAATTTGTTTATTTAAATATATCAGGTATAATTTTTAAAAATTTTATTTTATTTTTTGTTTAATGTGAAAATATTATTGTACAATAATAATAAAAAAATTGTCAAAGCACTACAAAATTTCATATTCTAATTTTGTTAACATTTTCATTAATAAGATATTATATTTATTTTTATTAGATGATATTATTTTCTATTGAAATTATTTTTATTAATGTATTTATTGTTTAGCTTATTTTTTAAATGACTATTAATATAAATTTTTATTAAAAGTTAAAATAAATATATAATGTGACATACAATATATTTAAATGTATGTGATGCGCGTATGTATTCGTACTTCTATTAAAATTTTTCTTCGCATATTTTGAATATGATTCTTTAGGATTTCAATAGATTTTTTAGTCCATTATTTTTCAATTTATCCTTCTTTTTGTTTATATCTACTAAAAATCATCCTTAACACATCAATCACTCAATATTTTAGAATAATTTTACTCCAGCTCCCAACTCCAAACCTTCTATATTCTATAATCAATTTTCAACACCTTCATTAATTTTCAATTTTATATAACTATAAGCATATACACACCAATATAAATATATATATATATATATATGCCTACATTTAATAACAAATTTATGAGATTAAACCTCAATAGATTTTATAAACCAAATAATTAAACTATATAATTTTTTGGCATTGGGATTTTTGTCAAGACACTCAATATGAAAAATACATAAAAATTTTAATTTTATGTTTTATTTTTTTAAAATAATATTTTTATTTTTTATTGTTAGCTATTTTTTTAAATTTAGATATATAGAAGAATAAACATACACGTGCAATACACATGCATTTTTCTAGTCTATTAAGAAATATGTCAATAAACATTTTTAACAATTTGAAAAGCCCGAAATATAGATTTGGGTAAAATAATGAGCCTGGGATACAATGGTCATTTTCTAACTTGAATTTGGATTGTGCCAAGATTTACTTAACTAATAAAAATCATGTCAATGAATATTTTCTAACTATTTGGATAGCTTAGAATGCAAACTTGGTCACATGGGTAAAATTTTGATTTTGCAGTTCAAGTTCAGATCTAACTAAATTTTAGTTGGCTATTAATAAATATGTTAATAAATATTTTTTAACCATTTGAGAAGGCTAAAATATGAATGTGGGAAAAAAAAAACAAAAGGGCCAACGGTGAAATTGTCATTTTATGACCCGAGTTCGAATTTGGCCAAATTTTGCTTAATTATCAAAAATCATATCAATAAATATTTTTTTTAACATTTTAGGCAACGTACAATGCAATTCTTGTCACGCTCCGATTTCACAACCCGAGTATGTGAACAAAATAACACACAATACGTCGTTTCATAATTTTTTCTGTCCCACATTAGAGCCATACACACACACTATAGAGCAAGGAATATAAAAATAAATAAAACTAACTTTAAATTTAAATAAATGCCTTAGTCAAAACTAACTAGGCAACAAATCTCCAAAACTACTCAAACAATCTCTGAAAATTAAATAAATCAACAATTTATCTTCACCTCACAAACTGAGATTTGTTACCATCCACTAAAAAAAAATTTCTAGAGTCTAAAACAATTATATAAAAATAATAAATAAAATTTTAATTCCTATGCTCAGAAGGTCCAGCACATGACTCAAATTCATTACCTGCATCACAAGCTGTAAGGGATTTAGCACTAATACCACGTGTGCTCGGAACCCTAATAATAGTAATATAAATGCTGTATGCCTAGCATACTACTAAGTGAAATAATTATGCACATATAGCAATTTCAAACAGGAACTTAAATTTATTTATCAATTTATCTTCGTTACAATTTAATTGTTTCAGTACCACACAACACAGCAAAGAAAAAAAATTAATTTCTTTAAGGTACTACTGCTTGGTTGTCTCGTAGAAACAAGACCCAACCAATATATATCATTCATTGATGTCTGCTTGGTTGTCTCATAGAAACAAGACCCAACTAATATACACCATCCTTCGATGTCTACTTCCTAGGCCAAAACCTGAGGAATATAATATGCCACCCTTAAGCATCTACATCGTTCGTAGGTTATTAGCCTATTGAACTCGATTACCACCCCCTAGAAATAGGATCCAACCAATAAACACCATCCTTCGGTGTCTGCTTCCTAAGCCGAAACCTTAGGAATATAATATGCCACCCTTAGGCATCTGCATCGTTTGTAGGTTACTAGCCTACTAGACTCGATTACCACCCCCACGGGAGTTTCGAAACTCTCAATCATTGGGTACGTATACTCGATATTTTCAATACCCCTCAATCCAAATAAAACATATTATTAAATTTTATTTTAGTATCTACATTAAATAAATTCTGTATTTAAATTCATTATTTATTAAATTCCTTATGAATTCATCATAATATTTTAAATAATCTATAAATCTCAACACATAAATAATAATAACCATAATTACTGAAGAATCACAGCACAACAAGTTACCAAATATGTTTCTAACAATTAATGCAAAAGATTTCAAAACAAACTAACATGTAAAGACAAAATTCAAAAAAAGACAAACTATCATATAAGGACAAGATGTGCCATGAAGATTGATTTAAGGAAGGCCTTTGATTCGGTCTCATGGGATCTAATTATGGATATTCTATATGCTTTGAGTCTCCCACCTAGATTTATTAGGTGGATTGAAACCTGCATTACAACTCCTCATTTCTCTGTTTCTCTCAATGGTGTATTGGAAGGATATTTCCCAGGAGCAAGGGGACTTAGGCAGGGTGATCCTTTATCTCCCTACCTCTTCATCTTGATTATGGAGTTCTTCACAAGACTTTTTAATAAGCTTGCCCAACAAGGTGACTTTTCTCATCATCCAAAATGCTTGGACCCTCCTATCAACCATATATGCTTTGCAGATGACTTATTCATTCTATGCTACCCAAATGAGCCATCTTTTCTTATCATTCAAGAAGCTTTGCTGGAATTTCATAAATACTCAGGGTTGCAACCAAATGGGAGCAAGAGTAAGATATTTATAAGTGGCATCAATCTCCAACAAAAGCAACACTTATGTTCATTGCTTGGGTTCCAGATGGGAGAATTGCCTGTGAAGTATCTTGGTGTGCCTCTAATCTCTACAAAGCTTAAATATGATGATTGTAAGGAGTTAATTGACAAGATCCTCAAAAGAGTACAGAGTTGGACATCCAAGGCTCTATCTTATGCAGGAAGACTAGTGCTTATCAAATCCATCCTTTTCAGCATACAAGTGTACTGGAGTATCAACTTCATATTTCCAAAAAAAGTGATCAATGCTATGGAGCAGATTTTGAGAAGATTTATGTGGACGGGTGCAGAATTAAAGAAATGGGGTTGCAAAGTTGCATGGAATGATGTATGTCTTCCTACTAAAGAAGGGGGACTTGGCATACGGAACCTAATTGAATGGAATAAAGCTTCAATGCTGAGACATCTTTGGGCCATCTGTACTAGAAGACAATCTTTGTGGGTAGATTGGTGTTACTCCAACTTACTAAAAGGTAAATTCTTTTGGGAGATTAAAACCCCATCAGACTGTTCATGGACATGGAGAAAAATACTGAAACTTAGAGAGGTTGCTATCCACTTGTCTTACTATAAGGTTGGGAATGGCGAGACCATATCACTTTGGTACTCAAATTGGCATCCAATGGGCCCCTTAATTCCTAAGTACACGGCTAGAGTTGCTTATGATGCAGGAATCCCAAGAGATGCTAAAGTCTCAAGGGTGATAGCAAATGGACAATGGCGTTGGCCCTATCCCACCACTTGGGAGCTAAGAGAGATAATAAAGGAGAGACCACCAGAGTACCTACCTTCTTGCCACCAAGACACATTCGTTTGGAAAGCCTCCAAAGATGGAACTTACAAAGCTTCAGCTACTTGGAATGCCATCAGGATTCATGCTCCAAAGGTTAGATGGAACAAGCTTCTGTGGTTCCCCAACCATGTCCCACGTTTTAGCTTTATATCATGGTTGGCAATAAAAGGTAAACTAAACACTAAAGACAAGATAGTGAAATGGGGAATCTCTAATGACACAGCATGTTTACTTTGCAATCAAGGAGTGGAAACTATAGAACATCTCTTTTTTCAGTGCTCCTTCTCAAGGGAATTGAGGCAAATGGTTCTCAACTTATGCTCCATCACCAAAGGAACTCAGTCTTGGCCGAATGAAATTGAATGGGCTTCAGGTAAATTCAATAACAAATGCTTCATTAGCACACTATGCAAGATAGCTTGGTCTGCCTTGATTTACTATATATGGAAAGAAAGGAATGCTCGGATCTTCATGGGGACTTCATCAACCACTACTATGCTGCTTAAGGAAATCAAACATGTTGTTAGAGTGAAAGCTTCTCAAGTGTATGCTTTTAAGCTCAATGATGAAAATCTTAACTTTTGTAACAGATGGGAGATCCCATTAAGTAATTATGTATAGTTTGTACAGTATACGGGGGAATGCCCACTTGATGATGTAAATTTTTCCTATAATCCAAATTCACTTACTTACCAAAAAAAAAATATGTATACCATCCAATCAATTAGGTGAAAGACTTCAAATATATATAATAGAAATATTTGCCTTCTAGTAGCCAATTCTAGTAGCCAAGCAATCTGGGAACTCAATACAATTCACGTTTATCAACTAAAAATATAAATAAATAAATAAATAACATGTGAACCCCATATTCTAATCAATCACGTCATGAGTTTAAAGTAAAAAAAAAAAGTCTAATCGATCATATGTTCACAACAATAAAAATTTGATGAGTCTAATATATATATATATATATATATCATTATATTCATATCACCGGATTCAGTATGAGGACTAATCAATTAATACACATATATGTATTGTTATTTACAATACAGACTCACAGGTCATTCGCCCAGAAAATAAATATATATTTATACATATATATATGCATCACTTTTAAAAGTTCCGCCCCTTACCTGGGTTGTGTTCGGAAAATTGAAAGAAGTCAATCCGACAAAAACCAACAGTGTGGCCGCTATACCTTCTACTTCTTTTTTCTCTACTTCTCTCTTTCTTTAGGATTTTATTTATAAAGCAATTACAGCATTATATATATATAATTAGCAGAATTTTAACTTAACCAATTTAATTATTTACCTACTCCCCATAAGTTTAAGAAAATTACACAATTCTCTCTAAAATTAAAAATCTTTTCAAATATAATCAAAAATTAATCTTTTTAAATAAAAGTCCAAAAATTTCAAATCATTAAATTTAAATAGCAAACTAAATTTATCAAGTAAAAATTTTCAAATTAAATTAAATAAAAAATCTGGGTTATTACAATTCTATACCCAAAAAAAAAAAAGTTCAAGGATAAAAATAATCATTTTACTGCTCCAATTTGATATATAAGTAACGAAGAAATTAAGAAAATATAAAAATTATCAAATATAATAAATTTGACTTAAGACCAAATTCAAATTCTAAAATGAAAAGTAAGAATGTTAGAACAAATGGCAGTAAAATATGGAATTTCTATAAAACCAATTCTAATGATTTTCTAAAAGTGGGGAAACAAGGTTAATTTTAAGGGCCTTAATAATGGAACTTGCCCTTAAGTCAGGGCAAAGTGATGCGTATCTGCTAAAAGTTTTGGACTATGCACTGCCTTATGACTTTCATCCTGTTAATGATACCTATGATGGATTGGTCAAATAGTGTCGCCAACGAGGTATTGATTTGTTGGGCATAATAATACTAAAGCTGTACTCTTGCCGAACAAGTTTAGTCTGGTGCCACGTGGCACAGTGCCGAGCATATTCACATAAGCCACGTAGTCACTTGCCGAGCACGTTCCGTCTGGACACGTGGCGTCCCGCCGAACAACTGATCATTGGCACGAGAGTTCCACGTGAGTGTTATACGTGAGTACACGATTTAGAGTTAGTGTTTCAAAGAGTACCTTGAACCTCGACATCAATAAACAATGTATTACCACGTGGCTATAGCCGAGGATCTTGGAAGCTAGTTTGCTCGGCCTATCTGTTGACGGCCAGTAAATGTCGAACCTAGGACCCACAGCCTTTAAAGAAGGCTCGTGACTATAAATGCACCTTAGTTAGGATTGAACTAGGTACTTGTCTCTGGAGATGTAACTAAATCGGTCTATCTCGTCACGATTTGGTGGCTGATGTGACAGGAAGACAGTCTGACCTTGAAATTCCGGTTGTAATGCCGTGTTAAACCGCCAGAAGCATTAAATGAAAGGCACGGTGTATTAATGAAGGGGAAGGGCATTTAAAGCAAGAGTAGAAAAGAGGGACACGGCAGTGTGCGTAACGTCAAGTCATAGGTATACTGTAATCATTACTCAGACCACTATATATGGGATATCCTACTGAACCACAGAGGTAAGCTGACTATTGCCAACTTAAGCTTTGACTCCTTTATTTCCATAAAACTTCCTTTCTTAAGCGACTTGCTGACTTAATCATCGGAGGGTTTTCCGGCCTGAGATCCCCTCTCCGGCCGTCACCTTTCTTTTTGTCTTTGTTCGGCAGGTCGGCGATTGTATTTCCTGTTGGCGTGGTCAGCAGTTCCGGCGGTAATTTCTGCTGCCGAACATTTGGCGCCCACCGTGGGGCTCGTTGTCTAGCCCAGCATTGTGTTCATTAGCTTTTTTCTTGTTTCTTTGTTAAGTCTTCAGTATTTGTCCACATAATGACTTCGGGAGGAAACACTACCCCACCACCATCTCCACGGGCAGGAGACGCTTCCACTCCTGCCAAAACTAAAGGGAGTGCGTTGGTTATCCGGACTCCAGGTCTGGAGCATGCCCGGAGAAGAAAAATGGAGGATCCTAAGGTACTGAAACGGAGAGAGGAGCTGATGGCTAAGGCCAGTGAAAAGCAGGCAGAACTGGATGAGATTCTGCTGGAATTGAGTAAGGAAAAGGGAAAATCCCCTGCTAGCCATACAGCTGATTCTGGTCAATCCGACTCGGAATCTGATGAAAGTTACGATGCTCTTTACGAGGACCCCACTGATGAGGATGACGGGGACACCCATGAACAGAAGGAGGTGCGCTCTAGCTCGCGACGTGATGTCTCTCCTTCCAGGAAGGACTCGCGCCGTGCTAAAGCCGTCGCAAAACGTGACGTGAGATCCGATGTTGACGCGCCCATCAAAGCGCATCACCAAAGGAGTTCCTCAAAAAAGGTGCTGGAGGCGCACTCAGAAGAGGCGGATAGCTCGGACCAAGAAGAACTAACTTTGAAGCGTAAGAAAGCGGGAAAGGCAAAGATGGAAAAGTGTGGGCAAGCAGAGGAATGGGGCGCTCAGGGCCAGAGCACACGAATGATGGCAAGGAAAGCCCTGGGGCGAATCTCTGCCTCCCCATTCGTCGATGAAATAATCGATGCGGAGCCTCCGGAGAAATTCCAAACTCCGAGACTTAATCTCTATGATGGGAGAACTGACCCCCTGGCCCACTACCGTCATTACATGCAGGCCATGACGTTATGGAACAGCAACGACCACCTTATGTGCAAAGTATTCCCTTCCAGTTTGGGGGATACAACGCTTCAATGGTTCCATAAACTGCCCCCTGGCAGTATTCGGTGTTGGCAGCAACTGGCGGAGGAGTTCGTCACCCGGTTTCTGGCTAACACAAAACAGCCCAAAACCGCTGACGTTCTCCTCACAATGAAAAGAAAGTCCGGGGAATCATTGAGAGATTATTCCTGCCGCTACCTGGAGCTCTACAATGAGGTGGGAGAATGCTCGGAGCAATTGGCGGTCACTTCGTTTAAATTGGGGTTGCGGAAGGAGGATAGGCTGTGGCTCTCCTTGACCAAAAAGCCAGCGGCCAACATGTCAGATCTTATGTGCCGAATCGAGAAGTACGCCAAGGTGGAGGACGAGACACAGCCGGCCGAGCAGAAAGAAAGGAGATCCCAGGGCCAGACAAGAGAGAAAAGACGGGGAGACGGCCGCCGATTCATTGACGAGGGGAAGTCCGTCTTTGAAGCGGTCAATACGGTGTTCAAAGAGCCAATCTTCAAGATCCTTCCCCAAATAAAAAATAGGCCATATTTCATATGGCCCGGAAAGCTGTCGGATTTCCCTGGAAAGGAGAATTCCAAAAACTACTGCGCGTATCATCAAGACAAGGGGCATCGCACCAGAGCCTGCCGATCGCTACGACATCATCTGGAGGAATTGGTGCGCAGAGGCCACCTTAAAGAGTTCGTCGACGAAGGCAGAACTAGAGAAGCAGCCCCACAGGATAGAGAGCCAAGGAGGCAACGAGAAGAGACTGCCGAGGAGGAGGCAGCCGAAGAGGTTCAACCCCCACCAAGGGCCAGGGCGCGCAGAGATGTCCCGAGACCTGCAGTCATCCACGTGATTCATATGGAACGGCGACCCCAGAGTGTCATCAATCATGCCCCTAATCCACCAAGTAAAGAAATCTTGGGCGTCGCGGGTCAGCCGAACAAGCGCCCAAGGACAGCCGCCATGGAGGAAATCACTTTTCATGAAGACGAGCATCCTGGTGTTCAGCTGCCGCACAATGATGCCCTGGTGGTCACTCTGGGCATGTTCAATTCAGAAGTAAGAAGAATCCTGGTAGATGCAGGAAGCTCAACAGAAGTTATGTTCCTGAGCTTATTTAAGAAGCTCGGATTAACAGAAGAAGATCTGGAACCGGCAGAATGCCCGCTCATAGGATTCAATTCTGCCCCTGTCTGGCCTCTGGGCAGAGTCGTCATTCCTGTCCGCGTGGGTCCGGTGGAGCAAGAGGTTGAATTCACTGTTGTGGATTCCCCCTCTTCCTACAACGCTATAGTAGGGAGGTCGTGGATTCACGCTCTGAAGGCGGTCCCCTCAACCTACCACCAGGTGCTGAAGTTCCCCTATTGCGGGGAAGTGATTTCTATTTTGGGGGATCAGAATACCTCCCAAAAGTGCTTCTCTGCAGCCCTAAAATCCAAAACGATCCCTGAACAAGTCCAACTGGCGGAACTACCCGAGGACACACCAAAGATCGATGATGTCAGTGGTGATCCGCAGATGAAAGCCACAGAGGGTTTGGAGAAATATTAAATTGGCCCGGTTGAGGATGATAGATTCTTCCTGATCGGCGCTAACCTGAGCGCCGAGGAGAAACTAGAGCTAACGGAGATGCTCTTGAAGAATATTGGAACGTTCGCCTAGACTCCACACGAAATGCCTGGCATTTTCCCCGAAGTCATGACTCATAAGTTGAATGTGAATCCGGAGGTAAAGCCTGTGGTACAAAAAGCCAGGCGATCAGCTCTCCAACACGCAGAAGCTGTCATTGAGGAGGTCGGCCGACTGTTAGAGGCGGAGGCCATTCGGGAAGTCTCATACCCGGAGTGGTTAGCTAATACGGTCGTGGTCAAGAAGAAGAATGGGAAGTGGAGAGTCTGCGTAGACTACACAGACCTGAACAAGGCCTGCCCTAAGGATCCATTCCCCCTCCCAAAGATCGACCAACTCGTTGACTCAACCGCTGGATGTTCCAGGATGTCGTTCCTGGATGCTTATAGGGGATATCACCAGATCCCCATGTTCGGGCCCTGATGAGGAGAAAACTTCTTTCATAACCCCCCGAGGCATATACTGTTACAGAGTTATGCCATTCGGACTGAAAAACGCTGGAGCCACCTATCAACGGCTGGTTACGAAAATATTCAAAGAAGACCTCGGACAGACGATGGAGGTCTACATTGATGATATGGTGGTAAAAAGCAAGGAGCCGAACACTCATCTCCAACATCTCCAGCATGTTTTCTCTACCCTTGATCAGTATGGGTTAAAATTAAATGCCGCCAAGTCTGCCTTCGGAGTTGGCTCGGGTAAATTTTTGGGCCACTTGGTGAGCAGAAGGGGAATTGAGGCTGATCCCGAGCAAATACGTGCCATCCAATCTGTTTTACCCCCACGCACTAAAAAGGAGGTACAGAAGCTCACAGGGATGGTGGCGGCACTCAACCGGTTTATTAGCAGATCATCCGACAAGTGCCGGCCATTCTTTAGACTGCTCAAAGGGGCCAATAAGATGCAATGGGATGCTGAGGCGGATGCGGCACTGGAAAAGCTTAAAGAATACCTGACAACTGTCCCAATATTGTCAACACCGCAGCCGGGGGATATTTTGCAGCTATATCTGGCAGTCTCAGAGCATGCAGTCAGTGCCGTCTTACTGAGAGAGGAACAAGGGAAGCAGCATCCTATTTACTATGTGAGCAAAATAATGCAAGGAGCAGAGACCAGATATCTTCCCCTAGAGAAGTTGACCTTGGCATTAATAATGGCATCCAGGAAGCTAGCCCATTATTTCCATGCACATACCATTCAAGTTGTCACCGATCAGCCAATTGGCCATGTTTTAAAGAGGGCTGATGTATCGGGCCGACTAGCAAAGTGGGCAGTTTCCCTTGGTGCATTCGACATAAAATTCATCCCAAGAACCGCGATAAAGGCTCAAGTCCTGGCCGATTTTGTAGCGGAATTTTTCACACCAGCCTGTAGTCAGACAAAAGAAGTATGGCATGTTGAAATAAAGTCTGCCCCGGCCGAACATAATAAGGCCGAACAAACTTGGCAAATCGAGGTTGATGGATCTTCGACTAGAAAAGGAGGCGGCGTAGGCATAGTTTTGACTACACCAGAAGGGGTCTCAATAGAATATGCAATAAAACTCGAGTTCGAAGTCACTAATAATGAGGCGGAGTATGAAGCTCTCCTGGCTGGACTCGACATCGCTCGGCGCCTGATGGCAGATGATATTGTAGTAAGGACTGACTCTCAGTTGGTTGCTAACCAGCTGAAGGGTGAGTATATGGCTAGAAGTGAAAAGATGGCAGAGTATTTAGAAGCAGCAAAGAAGAGAATTGAAGGCTTTAATAAAGCTAGCGTGGAGCTCATTGGCAAGGATCATAATGCTCACGCTGACGCACTTGCAACGCTAGCCGCCTCCTCCCGAATAAGGCTAGCTAACCAGGTCTTTATGGAAGTCATAAAAAGGCCGAGCATAACGAAAGACGTAGAGGTAATGTGTGCTGACCCAACCCCATCTTGGATGGATCCAATCATCGCTTACTTGAAGGACGGAACACTTCCCGAAGACAAAACAGAAGCAAAGAAGCTAAGAATAAAAGCCGCCAGGTTTTGGCTCTCTCCTGACCAGAAGTTATACAAAAAGTCATTTACAGGCCCCTATCTCCTTTGTGTTCATCCCGATAAAGTGCAAGACTTTCTTTACGAGCTTCATGAAGGTGTCTGTGGAGCACATACTGGGGGCAGATCACTGGCGCACCGAGCAATTACTCAAGGGTATTGGTGGCCGAAGATGGGATATGACGCTCAGGCCTATGTTCGGAGATGCAAGAAATGTCAGAAGTTCGCTCCCATTCCTCACCAGCCAGCCCAGGAACTCAGCCCGCTTACCAGCCCTTGGCCGTTCGCTCAATGGGGACTTGATATTGTGGGACCTCTGCCTTCTGCTTCGGGAAATAGAAAGTTCTTAGTGGTCGGCACCGACTACTTTACTAAGTGGGTGGAAGCAGAACCCCTAGCTCACATCAGAGATGCTGATACCATTCGATTTATTTGGAAGAACATCATTACCAGGTATGGCATCCCTAGGACACTTATTTCCGACAATGGGACGCAATTTGACAGTGCCCCGTTTAGGGAATATTGTTCTAGATATGGAATCAAGAATATTTACTCTACACCTGCTTACCCCCAAAGCAATGGTCAAGCTGAAGCTACGAACAAAGTCATTCTCAATGGGATTAAGAAAAGACTGGAAGCGGCAAAAGGGAGATGGGTGGATGAATTTCCATCAGTACTGTGGACCTACCGAACAACCCCTAGAAGATCAACCGGAGAATCTCCCTTCTCTCTGGCTTACGGTGTTGAAGCCGTCATACCCTTAGAAGTTGGCCTCCCGAGCATCAGAACCCTATTATTTGACAGAGGGGAGAATGATCAAGCTATGGAAATAAGCCTGGATCTAATTGATGAAAGAAGGGAACTGGCAGCACTAAGGTTAGCCAACTACCAGCAAGAGACAAGGAAGAAATTTAATAAAGGGGTCAGACGTAGAGAATTCCGTACTGGCGATTGGGTGCTGAGAAAATTGATGGGAAGCAGGAAAGATCAAACTGAAGGAAAGCTTGGAGCTAATTGGGAGGGACCATTCACCGTCTCTGAGGTGCTCGGCAATGGCGCCTACAAGTTAATTGACATGGAGGGAAAGCCAATCAAAAGACCGTGGAATATAGCCCATCTAAAGTTGTACTATCATTAATTTGTTCTTCACATTTGTTGACTAAAGACTTTGTACGTATATTGAAAAGCAATCCTTTTTACAAAGCAAAAGCAAATTCAAAAGCTTGAGATCACTCCACGTCTCTTTGGGTGGTGGCAAGGAAAAGAGCCATGCTCGGCTTCCCGAGCATTGGTACGAAAAGAATGCCCCATCTCCGTCGATGTTGGCACAATCCTGGTTTGTCTACTGACCAGGAAATGCTCTTTAGACTGAGATTCAATTCCTCAGTCTTCTGAAAAGAATTATCAAAAGAAACCACGCTCGGCTTGCCCAGCGTTGGTACAATCCTGGTTTATCTACTGACCAGGAAATGCTCTTTAGACTGAGATTCAATTCCTCAGTCTTTTGAAAAGAATTATCAAAAGAAACCACGCTCGGCTTGCCCAGCGTTGGTACAATCCTGGTTTATCTACTGACCAGGAAATGCTCTTTAGACTGAGATTCAATTCCTCAGTCTTCTGAAAAGAATTATCAAAAGAAACCACGCTCGGCTTGCCCAGCGTTGGTACAATCCTGGTTTATTTACTGACCAGGAAAGGCTCTTTAGACTGAGATTCAATTCCTCAGTCTTCTGAAAAGAATTATCAAAAGAAACCACGCTCGGCTTGCCCAGCGTTGGTACAATCCTGGTTTATTTACTGACCAGGAAAGGCTCTTTAGACTGAGATTCAATTCCTCAGCTTTCTGAAAAGAATTATCAAAAGAAGTCCATGCTCGGCTCGCCGACCATTGGTACAGAAAGAATCCACATCATTTCTGATAGTGGCCTAACCCTGATTTATTCATCGACCAGATACGATTGTTTTTTAAGATTCGATTCCTTGGTTTGTTAATTGGAAGCAAAAGAAGCATGTTCTAAAAAGCTCAGCGCTAGTGTACAGAGGCCCTCATATCAAAAGGTACACTTTCCCAATGCTCGGCATGAGATTAAAAAGCAAAGATTTGTCAGAAGGTAGTTACCTCCGTTATTATGTGAAAGCAGGAGGACAGCCGAACTTATCGAGGTATGTGAGATTTATCAAAGTTATGCCTCTAGCAAAAGTTTGAAGTCAATTTATGAAAAGCAAACTACTGCATGAGCTTGTTACCTCTGAAAGGTTTACTGTTTAAAGTATTTCTGTTAGAAGTTATGGTTGCTCGGAAAAATGGTACAAATCTAGACACCATACATACTTCAATATAAAGCACATAATATGCAAACAGAGAGACAGACTGTCAATAGGGGACAATTCATAAGCTTTTATTACATGCCTCAGAGTACGGTTACAATACATTGTACATAACTATCAACCGAAGAAGCTACCCTAAATCTAAGATGATGCATTAACATTTGTTGTAAGGGTTTGTAGCTATTTCGTAGGAAAAAACGTCAAGGTACTCCTCGGCTGCACTCCTTATAATTTTGTCAGCAAACCAGTTAAGGCACTCCCCAATCAATTCATCGGCAGTTCTAAAGAAACAAAGACAGAGAAAAATAAAACAAGATTAGAGAGAAGTCAAACTGTGTTCATTCATTTGGAATCAAAAGTTCGATATTATTACATCAAAAAAAAATATATACATATGTACAAAAAGGCTCACTTCTCTCCTCCCTTAGTAGGATCACTCTCCACTATTAGATCAACCTGTTCAAGCGCTTGGGAGGTGTCCTTCTGGGCACTATCCACCTCAACCTCCCCCTCCTCAATTGTTTCTTCGGTAGTATGAATTGAGGGAGTTTGAGGTGGACGCTCAAAGCTGAAATGGGGAATTGGGCGCTCTGGATCAGGATAAGGGACCTCCTTGTATATGGGGTTGGTGGGATCAATATTGTTCTTCTTCATTGCGGCCTCCCAACCCTCAAGAAAGAAGTCGTTGTGAGCATCCCTCATCTGATCCACGCAATCATTAATCTGGGCTTCCACTTCAGCTTTGGCCTTGTCCTCGGCTTCTCGGAGGGCAGCTTCTTTCTCTGCCAGGGCCCGAGTCTTCAGTGCAAGCTCTGCCTGAAGGTTGACAAGCTCTTGCTTCGATCTCTCTTGCTCAGCCCTGGAAGCCTCCAACTCCTTCAAGAGTAATTCCTGTCCAGTCTTCGTGGAGGACAACTCAATCTCGGCCCTGGAAAGTTTGCCCTTGACCTCTAACAACTCCTCGTCTTTGCGAGTTAGGATTTTATCCATTGATTGCACACGAGCGATGCTTCCAGCAACTTGGCCAAGGGCAGCGTTGAGTTGATGCTCAATCTCCTTATTTTCATCTCGAAGCTGACTCCTCTCTTTTGCCAGAGCGTCATTGCTAGATTGGAGGTTCTTGTTCTCCTTCTCCAAGGACCTCACACTCGCTTTCAATTCCCTTATGTCCGTCTTATCCTGCTCGGCTCTGGCTTCGGAGGCTCGGCTCCGAGCAATTAACTCCATTGTATGGAGAGAAGTCTGCAGAAAGAACAGAAAGTTAGGAAAAATTATAATAACGAAAGGATTTACATAAAGGAATATTATAGTACTTACAGAGATGATGTTCTTCATCAGAGTCTTGTGGATATCCTCCGTCCTATTCTTCCTCGTGTTATGAACGTCCCGAGGAGGGAGGATACCCTTGAGATACTCCTCGGCATGGTTGAAGGCTGTATCTTGGATAGTGAAGGGACGGCCTTGAGGGTGCTCGAGGCTGGGAATAAGGATTTCTGGAATAAATGGAGGGGAGTCTCGAACCGGATTGGCCGGATATTCGATGGCCAGAGGCACGGGCCCAATTGGTTGAGCAGGTAACGGCTCGGAGGTTCTTGGTGGTGCGTCTTTGGCGGGTGGCACGACCTTGGAAGGTGCTGGCCCCCTCGCGGCGTCCTCCTTCGGCAGCTTCGCCTGCTCAGCCGTTGGAGCCGCATCCGCAGATTGTGTCTTGGCCCTCTTCTGCTCAGGAGGACCAGATGGCCTCTTCTGAGCTGCCTCCTGCTCCTTCCCCTTTTCCATTTTAACCTTCATTATCTGCTCGGCAGTTGAAGGAGCAGGGGCTCTCCCCTCATCAGTCTTTCTCTTCCCACCAGCCTTTTGCTCGTCTGCCTTCTTCTTCTGGGCCTCTCCAGCCCTTTGTCCTTTTGCCTTTGCCATGGCGAGCTTCTTGTAGTCGATCTTCGGGGCCATGACTTCTTCTTCTTCCCCTTCTAAATCTGAGAAGTAGTCGAAGGCAGGGGGTATCACAACTTCTTCTTCTTTTTCTTCCTCTTCCTCCTCGTCCAAAAGAACAAACCGTCGCTTCCTTGGCTGTTCGGAAGGCTCAGGAACTGCTACTTGAGGGGCTTGAACTCGCTCGGCAATAAGTGGAATAGCGAATGGAGGGGGCGAGTCCACCCTGGATGCCTTAAAGCGTAGTAGTTCTCTTTCTCTTCAGCAGAAGCCCGAAACCACCACTGAAGACGCCTGATAGCCTCCGAGGTTGCGAAACCTTGAGGGGGGGCAATGAACGTCTGATGAGAGGGGGTGAAGTTGAACAGAATTGGAACCGCTCTGGCGAAGGGATAGAGATCTGGACCCCCGAGGAATTTGAACACCTCCTTCAAATGGTCCTTGTCAGCACGAATGCCAGTAGCCCAGAACTTCTTTAACTGAACACCTGCACAGATATTAAATCAAACAGTTAGCATGCTTAGAAGTGAGGGTAAAATGCCGAAAAAGAATAAGAACTAGTAGCATTTGAAATCAACCAACCTGGGCCCAAAGAAACCCGAGGGACGATTGGAAAACGATCTTCGTCTGGATCGTGTGTCCAGTGACCTGTGACGACGCACAGGTCACTTTCCGACTTAATCGTATCAGGCAGCATGTGGACCAAGGCCTTTTCTGGTCGGGATTTCAGGTACCACCTGTTCTCATCCTTCCTCACCTTCTGGATTGAGTAACAGTAAAGAAGATCGTACTCGGATATGTGGAATCCGTATCGCCTGTTTATTTCTATTACCCCATTAACGATTCTATAAAAGTTGTGGGTGAGGTTCCTAGGGCCAAGGTCCAGAATGCTCATCATAGAGCGAAGAAAGGGGTGCAGGGGGAACCTAAGGCCACCTTCGGTGATTGCCACTATGGAGAATTCCCCTGTTTCACGCTCGCCTTGTTCGGCGAGCCTGATACCTACGTTTTGAGGAATCTGGTATTTCTCCTTGAAAATCCTAACTTTCTCCTCAGAACTTAGCTCGTTTGCGAGTCTACCCATAGCGGAAAATTTGAAGTAAAAAGAGGATTAACTCACCGGGAACGAAAAACGACGGGAAGGGTGAAAGCTCGCGAAGACGAAAACTCAGAGGGAAAGAAGCAAGGGAAATCTGATGACTCGAATCGCGGAAAAGAAGTAAGAGAAGATGAATCAGGTATATATGTATATGTGTATGTATCTGTGAGGGTAACCAAAGCGTTTCCAACGAAAAGGCAATGGGCGGTAAAAATGGCATTTATTACCGCCCCAATTTTCAAATTTCTGACCATTCACGTTTTAACACCTCGTATCTGGGAAACCGCGTAAGCGGCGCAGCAGATGAAAAGCTGAAAGGGCACTGCGCGTGTCGTCACGAGGAGAGAGAAAAGTCCAATCAGATTTGATGCGCGTCAGGGAGATACTAAACGACAAACTGCGTAGGAGGGTTGAAGGATCAGTGAGGTAAGGTTATTCTGCTCTGCTACTCTGCTCGGAAAATATCTTTTCCCAACCAGAGTGGGGGCAAAATGTTGGGCATAATAATACTAAAGCTGTACTCTTGCCGAACAAGTTTAGTCTGGTGCCACGTGGCACAGTGCCGAGCATATTCACATAAGCCACGTAGTCACTTGCCGAGCACGTTCCGTCTGGACACGTGGCGTCCCGCCGAACAACTGATCATTGGCACGAGAGTTCCACGTGAGTGTTATACGTGAGTACACGATTTAGAGTTAGTGTTTCAAAGAGTACCTTGAACCTCGACATCAATAAACAATGTATTACCACGTGGCTATAGCCGAGGATCTTGGAAGCTAGTTTGCTCGGCCTATCTGTTGACGGCCAGCAAATGTCGAACCTAGGACCCACAGCCTTTAAAGAAGGCTCGTGACTATAAATGCACCTTAGTTAGGATTGAACTAGGTACTTGTCTCTGGAGATGTAACTAAATCGGTCTATCTCGTCACGATTTAGTGGCTGATGTGACAGGAAGACAGTCTGACCCTGAAATTCCGGTTGTAATGCCGTGTTAAACCGCCAGAAGCATTAAATGAAAGGCACGGTGTATTAATGAAGGGGAAGGGCATTTAAAGCAAGAGTAGAAAAGAGGGACACGGCAGTGTGCGTAACGTCAAGTCATAGGTATACTGTAATCATTACTCAGACCACTATATATGGGATATCCTACTGAACCACAGAGGTAAGCTGACTATTGCCAACTTAAGCTTTGACTCCTTTATTTCCATAAAACTTCCTTTCTTAAGCGACTTGCTGACTTAATCATCGGAGGGTTTTCCGGCCTGAGATCCCCTCTCCGGCCGTCACCTTTCTTTCTGTCTTTGTTCGGCAGGTCAGCGATTGTATTTCCTGTTGGCGTGGTCAGCAGTTCCGGCGGTAATTTCTGCTGCCGAACATGATTGATTCCATCTTTATATAGTTTCCTTAATCCTATATTAAGACTCAACAGTTAATTACAGAACAATATTTTTTTACTTTATGGTCAATATTATCCATCCGGAATCTTTCTAGACATCACGAGATGGTTGAATTTTCCTCTACGATTGCAAATTCTAATTATTTGTTTGAATCTTGAGATATTCTTAGGCTCAATTCCAAGGGTTTTGAGACTCAAGATTAATTCTAAAAATGAGGCTCTTACTAAAAATTTGTTTGGTCAAAAATAACAACATAACAAACAATTACAAAAGAGCGTGATTGAGTGAATCTAATAGGATGAGTAATTAGAATTTTTTTAGGGGTCCTACCTAATAAGTCAACAAATAGGCCCATAAAAAGTTGTTGGGTCGGATGAATTAATTGTTTTTGAATTCTTAAAAAGAATTGGACAATCATATTTGAATTAAAAAAAACTCCTACCTGCCCTAACTATAAAAACTGGTTGGCCCTTTTTTCCTGACCTCTTGTTCATTGTTTGGTTTCTGGAACATTGATCCAATAATTCCAAATTCAGAGGCCCGTGGAAGAATCAGCTTAGCAGCATCCTGTGGTTCGCTTTCTCCTCTCTTTTCTCCGCTCTCAGTAAGTATATTTCCATCAAATAGCACCACAATGTATATTTAAAATTTTTCAATTTCAAATGAATTTAGAAATTAATTAGTAATAATATAAATTAATTAATTTCAAATTGTAGAAGAGAAGATTAAAAGCGACTACACCAGAGTGGTGGTTGTGGTGTGGCTTTTCGTTGTGTTTGTTATGACTTTTCAAACTACCAAGCCAGTCTCACATCGATGCTCAATGTTTCAAGGTTGGATCCAAACGTGACGGATTTTGACTGGCCGAGGAGGAACAATGCCACGGTGGGCTGCGATGGCGATTCGTTTGTGTGGACTTACTGCAAGGATGTGCTTAGCTTTAAAACTGAGAACATCAAGAACATCAGTTCTGAATACAATTACACAGGTGAATTCGAGGTTGGCAAAATTTCTGCAGCATTTCTTGAAGTTCCGTACGGAAAAGTTTTCCTCAAACAGCACTGCGACAAGTGTACATCCGTCGGCCCAGTCTACAGATTTGGAGGTTTGGGCTTTTTGAGTAGTCACCGAAACTCTCTTCATACTCTTTTGAACATGATGCGTACGTGACTACAAGTGGGTCTTTGGGCTGTTTGAAGCCTCAAAAACCCAATAAAACTCATAGGAATTAGTAAACTTAGAAGATTTGACGGCAGATAATCTTTTGATCGTAACTTTTGATCCATGAATAATTACAAGACCATAATACATTTTTAAATCTTTATAGATCAAAAGTTACAACCAAAAGAATATTTATCGTCAAATCTTCTAAACTTAACTAATTTTTGTTACTTTTTTTAAGTTTTTGATGCTTTTACTAGCCCAAAAACTTATCTGTAGTCATGTCCACGTCAAAATGCATGGTATGATGTAGAGAACACTAGATGATTATGAATTGGTGTCCAAATGTGATCAAATTTGATTTTTTTTTCCCCGAGTGTTCAAGTCTTGATAACTAATGCTATGTAATATTAATTAATGCTGGTGTTCCAGAAAGGCTCTCCCATAGCCAGTGATCTGTCCAAGGCCATTCTGACCATATCAGAGAATGGCGTGCTATAGGGAATAGAAAAGGAGTTGCCCAACGTGTCCTCGAGCTGTTCGAACTCTGATCCCACCACCAATGCCGACAGCTTGAACTTCCAGAACTTTTGAGGTTTCTATGTTATCTCAGGCACCACTTCCACCATCTGTTTTCCACTATTCCTTATTTCCTTACTACAGAAATATCGATGTTAGAATCACGAAAACCGAGGCAGCATTAGTCCGTGCGCTGACACTCTTTGGAAAAAGATTGTTAGGTTTGTACAGGACTTCTACAATGGAAGAGGAATTAAATCTCTTGCAAGCAGAGCTCCAACTCCAAGCAGGGGTCGTGCTCAAAATGAAGATGAACGGGGCTCTATGAATTGGGAGTTGATGAGCCCTTCAGAAGTTCCGGAGCATTTGGAGGGCCCACGACCACCTCAAATTGAAATTCCCACAAGGACTGGATGATTTCTAGGTACACATTAATATGAAAAATTGAAACCGTACAAGAAATCGTAGAATGATCAATTGTTTCATTCGCCAACAGGCACAAAACATATAACCAGTAATTTTTTTTTATAAGAAATGATAAATGCCCTCCATTTTTAATGTTTTACATTTAAAAAAAATCAATATTTATTATGAGATGGGATAGAGTAAAAAAAAAACAAAATTAAAAGTGTAGTATATTTATTATGTCCTTTTGAGTATACCGTAACAGTTTTATAGATAGATATATATATATATAATCATCCTAAAGAATTACAGAGCCCCTTTTTCAGTCAATTTTAATTTAGTATTATTATAACTTAGTTGCAAAGTTGAGTTCATTTTTTTGTATTTTCTCATTTTGAAATATTTCAAATTCCTTTCCAAAGATTCAGCTTTTTTTTTTTTTTTCTCTTTTTTCCCCCCTTTCTGACGTTAAAAAGAAATAATAAAACAAAACAAGTTGGTACTCCATGGGTTGGCTTGTACTGCACTTTACATTTTAGATTAATTGAAATTATAAAATAACTTTTTTAAAACTAGTTATTTTTATAAATAACTTGAAATGACATAATTATTTTTCATAAAGAAAATCTTCATAAATTTGTACAAATACTCTTAAACTTAGTCTGGTATAAGAGAATAGAAAAAAAAATATTTTTAAAGATTAAAATAAATTTTATCTATGTTCTTAACAGCCTCATAAAAATAAATTTTATTTTATTTTGAAATTTAATCAAATATAAAATTTAATTTCTTTCTTTTCTTGCATAAGTATTACAATTATGAAACTAGAGTCCCTTGTAAACTTAAATTTCTAATTATCGCATCTTGTTACTGTTTTTCTCACTAATCTTAAACTGAAAATTGGATCATTAATTCTTTTTCTCACAACCATGTGAATATATATATATATATATACACAATCAACTAAACTACCTAAATAAAAAAAAAAAATCAATGAGTAAAAACACACTAACAAAAATTTAACTTTTAAGCAAAAAGTGTAATATCTAATTTTTATTTTTTAGGATAAATTACACTTATCTTCTTTATTTTGAAATATTATTAATATTAACCTATTATCTTTAAATCAACCGTTAAAGTTGAAATGTCAAAGTAGTTAAAATTTTAGGTGTCTTTCTTATTTTATCTCTCTTTATCTCACATTTTCATCAATTTTTGTTATAAAAGTTTGTAATTTTTTTTTTTACTTATTTTTTAGAATTTTTGTAACTTATCATATCTTTTATCATTGTTTAATATTTTGGGTCAATTAAATTATTAGACCTAAGATTGGACCCATGTGTTAGAGCTTGTTTTATATTTTTGGGCCGAATTAGACTCAATGTGTAATTGGGCTTGAGAAGTGGGCCAAGATCCCAACCCAATTTTTTTTTTTACTCTCTACTTTTTCATTTCTCTTTTTTTTTTTCTTTTATTTTCTCTTCCTTTCTCAGTCAACAGAGAGGAAAAAGAAGAGAGAGATAAGAGAGTTGATCATCGTGAAGGAGATCCAAGTTTGTCAAGATTGAGAGTTTCGGTGAATTTTTCACTTTATTCTTCTTTTTTTATGGATCAGAGATTCAGAGGTAGGTAAGATACTTTATACGATTATTATTATTTTTATTTATTTGCTAGTAAGACAATCTGACTAAAAAACATATAACTAATATTTTGTAAGTAGTAGTAGTTGTTATACATATATACACACACATAATCATCTTTACAAATTACTTGTAAAATTATTAAATTCAAAGAATTTTTTAATTTTTATTTTTAATCCTTATTCTGGATATAATCGTCTCATATTTGAATGTTATGAATACTTAATTAATTGACAGGCATCTGATTAATTAATGTGTTATAATAATCTATTTTAAAAATCATTGGGTATGAGCCTGATCTTAGTATTTTTTTTTTATCCAACAAGTTCGGGGATAGCAAAGGTAATATCTAACACCAATCTGACTCGTTACCACGCTAATTTTGATGGAATCAACATTTTCGTTGATGCACATTTTGTACAATCCGACTTTAATCTAACTGTTTGTCATCTCTAGTTTTGATAGAATCAACATTTTGGTTGAAGAACATTTCGGTTTGTATATTTTCAACGTAAAATATTTCTTTAAAAATTATTTTATTTATATTTAAAAATTTTTTAAATATAATTTTTAAAATATAATTAAAATTACATTTTCATAATTTATGCACATAAGAGAATGTCTTTAAATTTCTAAATTTTTAAGAAAAAGAAACCTCAAATATTTCAAAACACATAGGAAAACAATTATCAAAGGCATCTTTGATACTATCTTTTAAGCTAATTCTTTTACCATTTTTGATTTAAAAAAGTTGAGTATGCTTTATAACTTGGTTTTTTTTTATTTTACTAAATAAATTAGTTTTTTAATAAAAAAATCTTAAAAGTGTAAAAAAAAAAAATTAAAAAAATTATATAATTTTCTCAACATTTCACGAATATGGAAGAGTTTAAATTTTTATTGATTTTCCAAAATACCCTAACCGAAACTCCATAAACCCCAAAATACCTTATAAATCCAAACCCAAATTTAGCTATATTTGTTCAATTAATTATACTTAAAAATTATATTTAAACGAACATATTTAAGGAAAATGTATTAATAGATTAATTTTAGCATTACTAATTACCTAACAGAATACAATACTATTTAATTAATTATAAAAACACTTTATTTGTTTTTCTATGAAGCAACACTTGTCATATCGTATCAATTATTGCTAGCCAATCAAAATATCATACATTGTCATAATTTACACTATTGGAAAATTATGTATTATCCTGAATTGCTAGAAAATTGGTCAACTATCAGTTTTATTTCCACATTGTGATTTTCTAACTAGAAACAGAGACTTGAAATTTGAGCTTTAATAGCTCTCTATCAAGGAAAGTATACCAAAAAGACTTTTCGAAACTACTCAGTTTGTTTGGATGTGGAATTTAAGGCGAAGAGTACCCCGTTGGAAGCTTCTATTAGACAGGATTGCAAGGAAGAAAAATCGATTAAATTCTGATGAATGAAATATTGGCAGAACAAACAAGTAAAATCTTAAAAAGTATAATCTTAAAAAAGTTGAGTGTGTTTGGTAACTTGGTTTTTTTAACTAAATAAGTTAGTTTTTTTTTTTTTTAATTTTTCAATAAAAATCTTAAAAGTATAAAAAAATTATATAATTTTCCCAACATTTCACGAATATGGAAGATTTTAAATTTTTATTGATTTTCT